>JAWWMQ010000089.1:1575005-1585310 GCA_035047885.1 Chlorospingus flavigularis
GGAAGGAAGGAAGGAAGGAAGGAAGGAAGGAAGGAAGGAAGGAAGGAAGGAAGGAAGGAAGGAAGGAAGGAAAAGGAGAACAAAAAGGAAAGAAAGGAAGGAAAAACAGAAAAGGGAAGGAAAGTGAGAGAGGGAAGGAAAAGGGATCAGAGGGAAGGAAAAGGAGAGAAGGAAGGAAGGAAAAGGAGAAGGGGAAGGAAAAGGAGAGAAAGGAAGGAAAAGGGAGAGGGGGAAAGGAAAAGGAGAAGGAGAGAGGAGAAGCAAAAGTAGGGAGGAAAAGGAAAGAAGGGAAAGAAAAAGAGAGAAGGGAAGGAAAATGAGAGAAGGGGAGGGATGGAAAAGGAAAAAAGGAAGGAAGGAAAAGGAGAATGAAAAGGAAAGAAGGGAAGGAAAAGGAAAGAAGGAAAGGAGAATAAGACAAGGGAAGGAAAATGAGAGAGGGAAGGAAAAGGGACAGGAAGGAAGGAAAAGGAGAGAAGGGGAAAGGAAAACGAGAGAAGGGGAAAGGAAAACGAGAGAAGGAAGGGAAGTTTGGGGTTTGTGGGGCTCGCCCGCTGCCCAGAAGGAGCCGAGCGCAGCATATGGCGCAGAGAGCCGGGCCGGGGGGGCCACAGCAGCCCCCCCGGGCGCCGGTGCTGTAAGGAGCTATTTATTCCTCCCCCTGCAGATGTCCGTGAATGCGGCAGGAGCAGGGGGAGCAGATCTTTGGGCTCAGGGAGGGAGAAGCAGCGCTCCTTCCTTTTACCATGCTGTTGTCTGGCTTGATCTTGTCACTCCAAAGGGCCCCATTCAGAGGTATTCATGCATCTGCCTCGGGGGGACAATGGCAGCTCAGTTTATAAACTGTCTGTCCAGTTGCCTGCGGCCTTTAGTCCTTTTGTTTTCGCCCCTCTTAATAAACTTTTTGGGGGAGTTCATCAATACGCTTGAATAGCTGATGTTCTCATTCTCAGGGAGGGGAAGAACAGAAGGGCTCGAAGGTTTTTTTTTTTTATTTTTAACAGAGGTGGGGGTGGCGGATTTTTTGCCCCTTAAAGGAGAAGCGAGGCTTGAAAAGCATCAGAATAAACCCGTTAAAATAAAAACAAAAAACAAGACACAAACCCACAAAAAAATCGGAGTCCACCCCAAACAAAACCGCTATTGAAAAGGGACGGGGAAGTTCACAACATTTAATTGCCCCCCAAACCCCACCCCAAAGCAATTTTCGTCCTGCCGGCAGAATTGAGACGATCCCCGACTAATTTTACAGCTCTGCCAATATCGCGGGCAGGGGGATTGGGAAGGAATTTCGGAGAGCAGCCTCATTTCCAGGGGATTTAGGGCCGGGAGCCGCCTCTGCCCTTTCCCCCTCCCGTCCCCCCTTCCCCCGGCGCTCGCAGGAATCGCAGCCCGGCGGATCCATCCCCTCCCCAAGCCCCCAAATCTCCGGGAAGATCCCAAACCCCGAATCCCCTCCGGAGCCCTCCCCTCGCTCGGCGCCTCCTTTGTAGCCGAGCCCGGGGCAGGGGGGGCGCGGGGCCGCCCCCATTTCCAAGGCACGGCCCCCTCCCCGTGCCGGCTCCCTCTGTCCTCCCTTGATTTCTCTTTTAAGGGCTTGATTTTCCTGGCAGCGCCTTCTCCGTGCCCGCCGAGCCGCCCCCTCCCCAGCGCTGCCTTCCCCGGCGGCTCCCGCTCAGCGCTTCAAGGCCCTAATGAGTGTTGACAAGTTTAATGAGTTTGTTTTAAAGAGGAAAAAACTGGTCAAGTCGAGATTTCCGAGTCAAATCCATTAGGGGGGGATCCCATTGAAACCTCTCTCACGGCGGCGCGGCCAGCGGAGGGGGGCAGCGCCCCAAAACGGAGACCCCGAGGAGGAGGGGAGGTGGGGAAAAAAAATCAAATCATCCCATAAAACCCCAAAGGCAGCCCGGCGGCCGGAGGGGAGCAGAACCTGGCGGAACCTCCTCCTTTTTCTGGAGGAAATTTCATTAAAGCCCCCGCTGCGCCCCCCGCCCCCTTTTTCCCCCCTTTTTCCCCCGGTTCCCGTGCGCGAACAGCCCCGCGGAGGTCACGGCGAGTCAGGCAGTCTGACTCGGTGAACTCTGAGCCGGGGAGGGAGGGAGAGAAGGGGGGGTTCTCCTTTTTCAATTTCGCCACTTCCTAGGTCTCTCCATTGTTCCAATTCCAAACAGCTGCTGGTGCTAATCTTGCGCTTATTTGCAATCGGGGAGGAAGAAATACCCGAGGTTGGCGCTGCCCGCAGAGCCCCGCGCCCGGGGGGGGACAAAGGGGAGCCGGGTGTTGAACTCCCTTTGACTCGGAGCCCTTCGGGTTCCCCAAAAATCCAAAAATCGGGCTCGCAGGTAGCGCCGCGCCCCTCAAAGCCCGACCAGAGGGGGGTTTTTATTCTCCCCAAAGGTTAAACTCCTCCGTGCGCTCCGAGTCTGGGGGGAAAAGCCGAGCTGGGAGCCAAAGGAGCGGCCACAAAAGCCCGGTTGGAGGCGAACCCGAGGAGCTGCGCCCGCCAGGCCTTGGCTCGAGCTGGCTCCGGAGGATTTTATTATTTTTAAGCCGTTATTAAGAGGGGATGGAGAAATTAAAGGGCTGCAGGAACCTCGTGCCAGAGGAACCATCCCGCTGGCACGTGTGGAGGTGGGGGAGCCCTGCCCCGCTCGGCCGGCGGGGGATCCTCTTTAACTCATTTATTGCCCTAATTAACAGGGCCAGGGGTGCCGGGAAAGCATTCCAGGCCCCTGGGCACCCCGAGGGAGGGCAGGGAATCACCCCTGACCAGCAGAACCCCCCCAGAAACCCAAAGCTCTGCCAAGAACCTCCAAAGCCGGACTCCCCAAATTGCCGGGGGCGGTGCCACGCGTGTCGGGGCCGGTTTTTGGGGGGAGCCCATGAGCCGCGGCTGGTCCTGCCCGGCCCGCAGCCTCTCGGGGCCTTTATTGGTTTACCGAGGTGTTAATCCGCTCACAATCGAGTTGTCTGACCACGGAGCCCCGTCTCTATTCTTGTTTACATCTAATTACGGCGCTGGAACGCCACTTCCCTTCCCACCCTCCCTCTCCCGCAGCTCCCAGCTCCCATCCCAGCCCTTTCCAGCAGGTAAAGCCCCCTCGGAAGGTGATTCCGGCCGCCTGGAATTCCCCAGAGCTGGGAAAAGAGACTTGGGCAGAGCACGAAGGGTTTAGGCACCCAAAAATTCCTCATCACCCCCCAGCGGATCCGGGTTTCGGGGCGCCTCGTGGCTGCCGGTGTCAGCGGCATCCCCGAGCTCCCCTTAATGAAATTAATTCAATTAAAGGCCCTCACCCCAGGAAACGGCCGGAGCCGCGCTAACAAAGAGCTTTTGAGCGCGGAGGGCGCGGGGACCCCGCGTGTCCCCCGCACCGGCGGCTCCGGGGTTAAACCCGCAGCGAGCTCCGCGCCTTGGCTGCGATAGCGTCTCAGCCCTGGGGCCATTCCTCTAAATCAATTTTCAAAACAATCAGTTTAGGGGCTTTTAATTAAGCTTTAAACCGGCGGTTAAAAATAGCAGTTTACTTCTTTGGGATGCAAACGAGGCGAGCGTAAAAATAAATCAGAGAGAGAGACGGGGCCCGCTGCCTTTTGGGATTCGGGGAGACGCAGATTAAACACGTCCCAAGATTACAAGGATTTTTTTTTTCTCCCCCTTTTCTTTTAACACTTATTCTCTCTCGCAGCAGCTGCTCTTTCCCTGCCAGGCACCGAAGTGTCCGCGGCACCGGGAACGCGGCGCCTTTTCCCAAAAGCAAAGGTGGAAAACCCAAAGCTCCGCAGCCCCATCCAAGCTCAGCCTCCTGCTGATGTTCAGCACCTTTCCCTCCGCACCATAAAACGCAAATAATATTTAATTTTTTAAAAATATAAAATAATTAAACTCTGCTCTCCGGCTGCGTTGATGGCGAGGAGGAAAATCCTCCGAGCGCGGAGGTGCGAACACCACAAACCCAACCCGCTTCCCGCCAGGATGAATTTCGCTTAAAAAGCTGAATTTAGGCTCCTTTTCAGCTTTCGAGGTTCCGCCCTCCCCAGCGCCTCTCCCTTTTTCTCGGAGCCTCCCGGCTCGGCCCCAGCACCTTCAAACCCCTTAAACCGGAGCCGTTTTGGGGCAGCCGGGCCGGGAGCTCCTAAACCGCTGCTTTTCGCCCCAAAAGCGGCTCCTGCAAGGCCCCGCTGCGCCGCCTTGATTAAAGATTAATTAAGAGCCGCGGGATTCCTTCGGTGCAGATTTCTCCACAGGTGACCCCGGCATCGCTCCGGGCCGGGCTGAGCGGGTCCTGTTGGGCCTGGAAACAGCGCTGGGGGCGAATTCTCCTCCCTGCGCCCCCTCTGGGGGTCTCACCCCTTCCCCAAGCTCCAAACCCCCAATTCCCATCCCAAATTTCACTGAATCCGCGGCCGAGACCTTGACCAGGTTTGGGGACAAAATTGGAGTCCGGCCGTGCTCCAGCAGCGAGGTTGGGGCAGGGATTTCCCCCGACCCCACAAACTTTGGGGTGAGGCTCTGCTGGGGTCGGGGTGGGGACTCCCGCACCATCCCCGTGCCCCCAAGGAGTGGTTTGGGGCTTTCCTTTTTTGGGGTTTTCCTTTTTTGGGGTTCTCCTTTTTTCGGGGTTTTCCTTTTTCCCCCTCTCCCAACGGGAGGAAAGCGCCGAATTCTTCGTGGGGACGGATGGAGAAGATTTTTAAAAAATATAAATGGCACCATCAGGGAAAAAAATTATATTAAAATAAAAATGGACGAGGGGTGAGAGAGACAGAGCGGGATGGGAAGGAAGAAAAACCTTTCCCAGATGGATCCAACCCCCCCCAACCTCTCTCCCGTCCCTTCCGCGCTACTTTCAGGCACTTTCCGCCGCTTTTTTCCGCCGCCGCTTCCCCGAGCATCCATTCCCCCCCTGCTCCCGGAGCGCCTTCCCCCCCTTCAGATCTCAGCGTGTTTGCTCTTGACTTCATCCACTAAGTCAATAGTTTGGAGATGCCCTCATCCTCAGAGGCCCGAGCCCCCCGTGTCCCCTCCCTGTTTTCTGCGGCGGATAATGGCAGCCTTTTGTCGTGTAATCAAGCTCCCGAGGGGTTGGGAGACAGATATAGATTCTTGGCATTTGTCGGTGAAAATGAAAGCTGGATTAGGCAGAGGCGGCTGCACACTCCATGGTAAAGGACAACAACTATTCCCCCATTGAAAGTCCCATTCTGGTTTGGTTATTTTATCTCTAAAAGTTGTTTGTATTTCTAAAGTGGCCATTGAGGCACTTAGAAAGTGTAGCAAGCTGTAAAGCCGCGCTCGCCATGAAAGGAGGGCGCACAAAAAGGAGCGGGGTTAAGGGGAGAAAACAGAGCGGGGAGAGAGAAAAAAAATAAAATAAAATAGAGGGGAGAGAGGAGGCGGGGGGAGCGGCGAACGAGTTTAAAAAGATCAAATTCGAGCGGGGGAAAAGTTTAAAATCGCCCAGAAAACACGCGGGGCTCGTTCAGAGGAGCGAGGCTGCGGCGCCGCTTTTCCCTTCCCAGCCGGGCAGGGGGGAAAATCACCCCAATATTTGGGGTTCCCTGTGGGTTTGGGGGTGCAGGGATGGTTTTGGTTCTCGTGGTTGAGCCCCGAGCCCGGCCCTGAAGTTGTTTTATCCCTTGGGGTCGATCCCAAGTGAGGAATTCCCACTTTTCTCCCTGGCCGAGCCAGGCAAAAGTTGGGGAATTTCTCCCTCTCCGCTCTGTGAACTTGGGAACGTTTTCCCTCAGGAATGGCGGAGATTCAGAAGTTTATTTTGAATTATTTTTATATCATTTCACCCAAAAAACATCCCTTGCGTTTCACCACCCGAGGTTGCGCCGGCTCTTCCTCTTTCCAACACCCATGCTGTGAATTTGGGAAGGCAAAAACCGCCTGGTTGGGTTTGTTTATTTAAACAACCCAAAAAAAAAAAAAATCAACAAACCGGCAAAACAAACAGTCAGTCAAAGCCTGCAAAACTTTCCTCCTCCTTTTGCCGAAGTTTTCGGGCGTGGAAATCGCCGCGATCCCGCTGCGAGCCCCGCGCGGGGGAGGGTTGGAGGCTGGAAGGAGATTAAGGGGAAAAAACTCCGGGAAAAAAAAGAAAAAGCAAAAAAAAGCAGCGGAGCAGCCAGGTACAGCCCAAATATCCGCATTCCCGGGGAAGGGAAGGAAAAGGGGGGGGCGGAAAAAAGCTTCAAATAGCTCAATTTGCTGCTTTTCAGCATCAAACGGCATCTTCTGCGGGAGTGGGGACGGAATTTCAAAATAATTAAGTCGCCGCATGGGGAAAAAAAAAAGAAAAAAAAAATCACGAATCCCTCTGGAAAACACCAGCCTGGCGCGGAAAGCGAGATTAAAATGTGCAAATAAATAGAAATATTCCTAAAATCAGCACGGTTGCGGCTCCCCGGATCATTTAGGGCCATGGAGAGGTTTTGGTCATTAATTGAGGCCCCCTTGGGCCCTTTATTTCCCCCATCCCATGTGCGGGGCCAAATTTAAACATCCCTGTCCCCTGGATGTGCCCCGACACTGAGGTATCCTTTGCATCCTCACCCTCTGTTTCCTAACTTTAAAAAGGCCAAAAAACCCCAAATTAATCGCGATTAAAGCCCCCACGAGGCTCCGCGCGGGTTCCAGGATTTTTTCTCCTGGAAAAACCCAAATCCTGCGGAGCTCTGGGAGCTCCCCGGGTGGTTTCAGGAGTTTTCTCCCAACTCCGAGGCAGCCCAGAACCAGGCGGGTGCTTCCAGCTCCTGTCCGAAAGGAGCCGCTCCAAAAGCGGCTGCTGGAATCAACTTTCGCCCCTTAACTCCCAATAAAAATGCAAATCGGCGCGGGAGTAAAAATAAATTAAATAAATTCAATAAAGGACAGGATGGCCCTGCGCGGCCGAGCTGGGGAGGGCAGCGGGGCAGGGGTGCTTTGGAAAATCGGAAAATCACAAAATCACTGCTTTATTTTCCCCCCCACCTCGGGTTTGGGCACGGCGGTTCCACCCCCGCCCCCTCTGGCGGAGATGTCCCCGGGTCGCTTTGATCCGGGCTGGGGACAAAGGCGGCGCTGAGGGTCGGGGCCGGGGCTCCCCCGGGGCCGGGCAGCGCTGCCCGGGGTCAGCCGGGGGCTCCTTCCAATTTTAGCACCAAAAAACCCCCGAGGGGAGCGCGGGGAAAACCGAGAAGGGATTGTCCTTTTCCTTTTCCTTTCCCTTTTCCCTTTTCCCTTTTCCTTTTCCTTTTCCCTTTCCCTTTTCCTTTCCCTTTCCCTTTTCCCTCCCTCGGTCGGGCAGGGCCGGGCCCGGGGCAGGGGGCAGCGGGAAGGGGGAGAGGAAGGGAAGGGGGGTAAAAATAGCGCGGAGCCCCTCAGAAACATCCCCGGGGTGAGGGAGCGTCCTATGGGATCAGGGAGTGTCCTTTGGGATCAGCGAGCGTCCTTTGGGATCAGGGAAAGCCCTTTGCAGGCAGAAAAAATCCTTTGGGATCAGGGAGAATCATTTGGGGCAGGAAGCGCCCTATGGGATCAGGAAGCGCTCTTTGGGATCAAGGAGTGTCCTTTGGCGTCAAGGAATGTCCTTTGGGATCAGGGAGTGCCCTTTAGGATCAGGGAGTGTCCTCTGGGATCAGGGAGTGTCCTTTGGGATCAGGGAGCACCCCTGGGGGCAGAGAGAATCCTTTGGGATCAGGGAGCTCCCTTTAGGATCAGGGAGCATCCCTTGGGATCAGGGAGTGTCCTTTAGGATCAGGGAGAATCCTTTGGGATCACAGAGCACCCTTGGCGATCAGGGAGCGCTCTTTGGGATCAGGGAGCGCCCTACGGGATCAGAGAGTGTTCTTGGGGACAGAGAGAATCCTTTGGGATCAGGGAGCATCCTTTGGCATCAAGGAGCATCCTTGGAGGCAGGGAGAATCCTTTGGGATCAGAGAGTGCCCTTTGGGATCAGGGAGCGTCCTTTGGGATCAGGGAGCGTCCTTTGGGATCAGGGACCGCCCTTGGAGGGGCAGAGCAGAATCCCTCAGTGGGGCACAGGAGGATCCTTTTGGGGCAGAGGATGAGCCCTCAGTGGGGCAAGGGAACCTCAGCTTGTGGGGCAGCAGCAGGACATCCCACAGTGGGGCAAGGACACCCCATATGGGGCAGGGGACACTCTTCTGTCTATGGGACAGGGGACATTCCCTATGGGACAGGGGACAGCCCTCTGTAGGGCAGCGGACACTCCAATATGGGGCAGAGGTCATGTCTCTATCTATGGGGCAGGTGACAGCTCTATGGGACAGGGGACAAATCTCTTTATGGGGCAGGGGATACTCTGTGTGGGGCAGAACAGAGGCAGGGGACACCTCTCTCTATGGGACAGGGGCCACCTCTACGGGGCAGGGGACATCTCTACAGGGCAGGTGTGACAGCCTCTATGGGGCAGGGGACACCCCTCTCTCTATGGGACAGGGGACACTCCCTATGGAGCAGGACAGGGACAGAGGACACCTCTATGGAGCAGGGACACCTCTGTGGGACAAGGGACACCTCTATGGGATGGGGGACACCTCTATGGGACGGGGGACACCGCTCTCTCTGTGGGGCAGGTGACAGCCCCTTTGTGGAGAGGACACTCCCATTCCACCCCTGTGGAACCCCAGCTTTCCCTCGGTTCCTAGAATCCCCCTGGGATCACTCCCGGCACAGCGGGAGGCAGAGCAGCATCCCTGGGCAGAGACATTCCCACCCCCGCCCCATCCCTCCCTCTCCCAAGGAAAACATGGCTGCTTTCTTTGGGAATTCTTTTCCAACATTTCCCTGGGAAAAGCCAAAACCCAGCACTCCCAAAACCTCCACAAGCCCAAAAGCTCTGGGCGGCCGCAGATTTAATGAACCAGCGAGACCCACTCTGTCCTGTCCTGCCCCGCCCTGCCCTGCCCCAGAGAAGCAGAGACACAGAAATTCCAAATGATATCACAAATTACATCCCAAATGACATCCCAACACTATTTCCAATGCTATTCCTAATGCTATCCCAATGATATCTCAATCCTATTCCCAGTGCTATCCCAATTTTATCAGTGTTATCCCAATGCAATCCCAGTGTTATTCCAATGATACCCCAGTGTTATCCCAATGTTATCCTCAGTGATATCCTAATACTATCCCAAACCTAATCCCAGTGCTGTCGCAGTGCTATCCCAATGCTATTCCCAATATCTCAATGCTATTCCAGCTATACCCCAATGTTATTCCCAATGATATCCCGGTTCTATCCCAGTGCTGTCCCATGCTATTCCCAATCCTATGCCAAATGATATCCCAATGCTATCCCAGTGTTATCCCAATGATATCCCAACGCTGTCCCCCAGTGCTATTCCCAATGCTGTCCCAGTGCTATTCCTAGTGATAGTCCCAATGCTAACCCAATGTTATTTATTGCCAATGCTGCTTGCAGTTATATCCCAATACTATCCCAACACTATTCCCAGTGCTGTTCCCAGCGCTATCCCAATGATATCCCAGAGCTACTCCAACGCTATTCCCAGCACTATTCCCAGCGCTATCCCAATTCTATCTCAATGTTATCCAGTGCTATCCCAATGCTATCCCAACACCATCCCAATGCTATCCTAATGCCATCCCAATTTGGAATAGTATTCCAAATACTATTCCCAATGTTCTGAATACCATTCCCAATACTATTCTCAATGATATTCCAAAGCTACTCCCAGTGCTATCCCAGTGCTATCCCAACGCTATTCCCAGTGGTATTCCCAACGCTCTCCCAGTTATATCCCAATGCTACTCCTAACAGTATTCCAAATCCTATTCCCAGTGCCATCCCAATGCTATTCCCAGTGCCATCCCAATGGTATCCCAATGTTATCCCAATTATATCCCAATGCCATTCCAAATACTATTCCCAATGTTATTCCCAATGATATCTCAATGATATCCCAGCAATAATCCAGTGCTATTCCCAGTGCTATTCCCAATGCTATCCCAACACTATTCCCAGTGATATTCCCAACGCTATCCCAGTCATAGCCTAATGCTATTCCTAACGCTATCCCACCACTATTCCCAGTGCTATTTATTCCCAATGTTATTCCAATGCTATCCCAGTGCTATCGCAACGTTATCCCAATGCTATTCCCAGTGATATCCCAGCGTTATCCCAATGATATCCCAGTGCTGTTCCAATGATATTCCAGCGTTATCCCAATGATATCCCAGTGCTATTCCCAACGCTATTCCAAGTCCTATTCCCAATGCTATCTCAGCACTATTCCCAACACTATCCCCAATGCTCTACCCAG
>JAWWMQ010000089.1:1611304-1633355 GCA_035047885.1 Chlorospingus flavigularis
CCATCCATCCATCCATCCATCCATCCATCCATCCATCCATCCATCCATCCATCCATCCATCCATCCATCCCTCCCCAGGATAATGGATGGGGCATCCACGGATGGTTTTATATAAAACTATATTTTCTCTATAAAAGTTTACTCTCTTTAAATTATATTTTCAATAAAATGATATTTTCTATTAAAATGACACCTCCAAAACTCCCCTGAGGAGGTTCCAGTGGCCCTGGACACTTGGGAATGCTGGACTGGATGGAATGAGCAGCATTGGGACCTCGGATCCTCCTTGCCTGAGCCTTGGATCAGACAGGGAGAATTCCATGGAATCCTGAGCCCTTCCACCAGCCTCATCTGGGGACCTGGATGAGCCCCCAGCTCCTCCCAGCTCGTGGTGGGGATAAAAATCCTGGATATCAAGGATGGGGAATTCCCGGGAACTCCAAGCAGGGTGCAAGGAGCCTGGAGCACGGGGAGCTGGGATTGGGAAGGACCCGCTGGAGGTACCCCCTCTGCCAAGGAAGGAATTGTCCTGGGACAGGGAAGGACCCAAGGTCCACAGGGCCAGGATGGGGAGGAACTGTGGGATGAGCTCCCTCGGCCTTCCCAGTGTTTGATCCCCAGTTCCCACCAAAGAGCCATGGAGACACCTTGGAGAAAGGTGTTGGAGATCCTGGAGTCCATGGGAATCTGTCCCGGGTTGTGGGCCTGGATCTGGTGTGGAGGACACCAGGACAATCCCACAACTACATTCCAGGTGATCCCAAATCTCCACCTGTACCAGGATTTGGGGCTGGATCTGTCTTTGGAGGACACCAGGACCATTCCAAAAATCCCTTCATTCCAGGTGTTCCCAAATCCCTGCCTGCACTGGAATGTGGAGCTGGATCTGGCTGTGGAGGGCACCAGGACAATCCCTTTACTCCATGTGATCCCAAATCCCTCTCTGAATCAGGACCTGGGGTTGGATCTGGCTTTGGAGGAGACCGGGACAGCCCCAAACCTTCATCCTGGACAACCCCATGTGTTCATTCCAGGTGATCCCAAATCCCTGCCTGCATTGGAATGTGGGGCTGGATCTGTCTTTGGAGGACACTGGGACAATCCCTTCATTCCAAGAGATCCGAAATCTCTGCCTCCACTGGGACGTGGGGCTGGATTCATCTTTGAAGGACACCAGGACAACACCACACCTTCATCCTGGACAATCCCAGGCCTTCATTCCATGTGATCCCAAGTCTCCAGCTCCATCGGGATGTGGGGCTGGATCTGGCTATGGAGGATACCCAGACAATTCCATGTGTTCATTCCAGGAGATCCCAAATCCCTGCCTGCACTGGGATGTGGGGCTGGATCCTGGTGCAGAAGACACCGGGATCATCCCATCCCTTCATTCTAGGTAATCCCAAATCCCTGCCTGCACCAGGATCTGGGGCTGGATTTGGCTTTGGAGGAGACTGGGACGGTCCTGCGCCATCATCCTGGACAATCCCACACCTTCATTCCAAGTGATCCCAAATCCCTACCTACATTGGGATGTGGGGCTGGATCTGGCTTTGGAGGACACCAGGACCATGCCACACCTCCATTCCAGGTGATCCCAAATCTCCGCCAGTACCAGGATGTGGACTGGATTCATCTTTGAAGGACACCAGGAAAATCCCACACCTTCATCCTGGACAATCCCAGGCCTTCATTCCAGGTGATCCCAAAATCTCCACCTGCACTGGAATGTGGAGTTGGATCTGTCTTTGGAGGACACTGGGACAATCCCTTCATTCCATGTGATCCCAAATCTCCACCTGCACCAGGATTTGGGGCTGGATCCATCTTTGGAGGACACTGGGACAATCTCTTCATTCCAGGTCATCCCAAATCCCTGCCTGCACCAGGATCTGGAAGTTCAGGGCTGGAAAAACAGGGAATCTGAGTTATTCGGGATAATTCCCATTGGAACTGGGATAATTCCCATTAGAATTGAGATAATTTTCATCGGGATTGAGATAATTCCCATTGGAATTGGGATAATTTCATTGGGATTGGGATAATTTCTATTAGAATTGGGATAATTTCATTGGGATTGGGATAATTTCACTGGCATTGGGATCATTCCCATTGGAACTGGGATAATTCCATTGGGATTGGGATAATTTCCATGGGAATTGGGATAATTTCCATTGGAACTGGGATATTTCCCATAGGAATTCAGTGGTGGAAATGGCTGGGGGAAAGATGCTCCTGGAATGGATATGGAATATCCTTTCCCGGAATCCCCCCATGGGAAGAGTTGGGAATGGGGTGGGATTTAAAGCCCTTCCAGTCCAAATAATTCCTAGATTGTGTTGAGGAATATCTGGGATGAGCACCCAGGCCAGGAGCTGGGAAGTTCAGGGCTGGGAAAACAGGGAATCTGAGTTAATCAGGATCATTTCCACTGGAATTGGGATCGTTTCCATTGGAACTGGGATAACTTAATTGGAATTGGGATAATTTCCATTGGCATTGCAATGATTTCCATTGGAATTGGGATAATTTCCATTGGAATTGGGATAATTTACTTGGAATTGAGATAATTTCCATTGGAATTGGGATTATTTTCATCAGGACTTGGATCGTTTCCATTGGAAATGGGAAAATTTCCATGGGAATTGGGATAATTTCCATTGGAATTGGGATTATTTTCATGAGAACTTGGATCGTTTCCATTGGAAATGGGAAAATTTCCATGGGAATTGGGATAATTTCCATCGGAAGTGGGATAATTTCACTGGCATTGGGATAATTTCCATTGAAATTGGGATTATTTTCATCAGGACTTGGATCGTTTCCATTGGGAGTGGGAAAATTTCCACTGGAATTGGGATAATTTCATTGGCATTGGGATAATTTCCATGGGAATTGGGATCATTTCATTGGAATTGAGGGATGGGAAGGGTTGGGGATGGATGTCCCAGGTTTTTTTAGGGATCATCCTCCCTCTGGAATCCCAGGGAATACCTGGGACTGGGAATTTGGGATTCCCTCATGCTCCAGGGTTTTCCAGGGATTTAAAGCTGGATACGAATCCCAAGGGAACCCCATGGGGTGAGGAGAAACGGGAGAAATGATCCCATGGGAAAAGGTTCCTTTGGTTTCTCCAGGCTGTAAAAACTGCCCTGATCCCAGATTTCTGCAATTCCCAGAAATCCAGAATTTGCTGGAATTCCCACTTTTCCCTCTTGCTTTCCTTTCCCTATCCTGCAGGAATTTGGGATGAAACCTGGACTGATCCCTTCCCATGGAGTAAAAACCCAGCACAACCTGGATAAATCCCTAAAATTCCAATATCCCCCAAGTGTGGCCTCAAGGAAATTCAGGAATTCCAATTTTCTTCTTTCTGAGGTGATTTTTTCCAAAAGCTGCTGAAATTCCTGCTTTTCCCTCCCCTTTGGCATTCCCTGGGCATGGAGCTTCTCCCAGAAGGATCCAGTGGGATCCTCGTGCTTGGATTCCTCAGGATGAGCCCAGATGGATCCGGGAAAATTCAATGGAAAACCTCCAGGAAAATCTGGGAAAATCAGGAATAAATCCCATTTTTCCTTTAAAATTCCAGAAATTCCTTTGAATCTCCTTGAATTCCCATTTCTTTGGCTGCTCCCTAAGTTCCATTTTCCTTGGGAATTCCCATTCCTTGATTTCAATTGATTTCAAAATCATGGAATTTTTTCCACACCTGCTTTGTCCTATGAGATTGAGGAGCACAGGGAATTAAAGGAATCTGGGATTCCTGGGAATGAGAATATTTTGGAAAACAGCATCTGGGTGGATCCCAGGGAGGAGCAGGAGGAGAATTCCCACTTTTCCCTGGATGTTCCCTCATTCCCAAAATGCTTTTGGGCAGCTGAGAGGGAGAAGGAGCAGAAATTGGGGAAAAACTCCAAAATTATGGAATTTTCAGCCTTTCCCTATGGAAATGGGGCAAGAAATGAGCAGAATGAGGATCCTGCTCCGTGTTCATGTGGAAATGAGGGATTTGCTGGGATGAGGAGCTGGGAATTCCCACATTCCTGCCATTTTTGGGAATTTTACATCCCAGCTGAGCCCTGAAGGTGTTTTGTGCCTTCCAAGTTTTTTCTGGGAACATCCAAGTCTT
Source organism: Chlorospingus flavigularis (assembly GCA_035047885.1). Classification (NCBI taxonomy): domain Eukaryota; kingdom Metazoa; phylum Chordata; class Aves; order Passeriformes; family Passerellidae; genus Chlorospingus; species Chlorospingus flavigularis. Next base: position 1,615,434 of record JAWWMQ010000089.1, read on the forward strand.
AACCAGGATTTTTTCCAGGGATAAAACATGATTTTTTGCTGGGATGAAAAATCTTGGAAAAACCCTGGGTGTAATCTAGGAATTAAATTCCAGAAGATCCAAGCTGCAAATAAAGCAGGCAAAAAAGGCTAGAAAAGTCAAAGCAAAAAAAGCTGGGAATAATGCTGGGAAAATGGGAATAAATTCCGTTTTTCCATATTTTCAACCAGGAGCCCCTAGATGGCAGCAACGCCTCGGGGAAAAGGTCGGGAAAAGGGAATTTTTGAGGATTTGGGAGTTTTGAGGAAAAGGAATTTTGAAGCTCCGTTGGGCTCAGCTTCCATTGAAAATTCCCGATTTTTTAAATTCCTGCAAATTCCTGCACTCCTGGATTTTTCCTCCTCTCCTCATTGCCAGATTTTTCCCATATTAGGGAAAATCCTCCATTGAAATCCCAAAATTCATGATTAAGATAATCCCAAATTCTGTTTTAGGGTCCCTATGATCTTCAGGAAATTCCTGGGATTCAAGTCCTTCTCCAGCCGGCTTGGAAAATCTGGATCCCCCAGGAAAGGAAGATCCCAGAATTCCATCCTCATTCTCCAGCTCCAAAATTCCCAGTGTGCAAAAAAACCCTGGAATTCAGGGGTCTGGGTGGATTTTTATGGAATTTCTCCAGGATTGGGATTTCCAGCGCTGCTGCTTTAGGGAAGCAAAACCCTGGAAGTCACATCCCAGTGCAGGAAAAGGAGGACAGAACCCAATCCCATGGAAATGCTCCCCAAAATCCCATGGAAATCCTCCCAAAAATGAGAACAGGCCCCAGTCCCATGGAGATGCCCCCCCAAAAGCAGGACAGATCCCAATTCCATGGAAGTTCTCCTCAAAAAGCAGGACAGATCCTAAACCTTTGGGATTTGGAAGAGAAGGAGCCAAATCTTTGGGATCTGGGAGCAGGGAAAGAACCAAACCTCCGTGGTTTGAGAACGGGAAATGAACAAAACCTTTGGGATTTGGGAGCAGGGGAAGGACCAAAACTTTGGGATTTGGGAGCAGTGAACTAATCAAACCTCCTGGATTTGGGATCAGGGAATGATCCAAACCTTCGGGATTTGGGAGCAGGTCACAATTCAAACCTTTGGTATTTGAGAGAGAAGGAACCAAACTTTTGGGATTTGAGAGCAGGGAATCGACCAAACTTTTGGGATTTGGGATCAGGGAGTGAAACAAATCTTCAGGATTGGGGAGCACGGAATGAACCAAACATTTGGGATTTGGGAGCAGGGAACTAATCAAACCTCCTGGGTTTGTGAGCAGGGAATGATCCAAACCTTTGGAATCTGGGAGCAGGAAAAGAACCAAACCTTCGGGACTTAGGAGACTTCCAGAAGCTCCTCCCTGCACTGGGTTTGGGAACAGGGAATGAACTGAACTTTTGGGATTTGGGATTGGGGAGTGAACCAAATCTTTGGGATTGGGAACCAGGGAACAAATCAAACCTTTGGGATTTGGGATCAGGGAACAATCCAAACCTTTGGGATTTGGGAGCAGAGAATGAACCAAACATTTGGGATTTGGGAGTAGGGATTGAACCAAACCTTTGGGATTTGGGAGACTTCCAGAGGCTCCTCCCTTCACTGGATTTGGGAGCAGGGAACGATCCAAACCTTTGGCTTTTGGGAGAGAAGGAACCAAACCTTCGGGATCTGGGAGCAGGGAAAGAACCAAACCTTTGGGATTTGGGAGCAGGGAACTAATCAAATCTCCTGGATTTGGGATCACGTAACAGTCCAAACCTTTGGGATTTGGAAGAGAAGGAGCCAAACCTCCTGGATTTGGGAGCAGGGAATGAACCAAACTTTTGGGATTTGGGATTGGAGAGTGAACAAAATCTTCAGGATTGAGGAGCAGGGAACTAATCAAACTTCCTGGATTTGGGATCAGGAATCAATCCAAACCTTCAGGATTTGGGAGCAGGTCACAATCCAAACATTTGGTATTTGGGAGATAAGGAACCAAACCTTTGGAATCTGGGATCAGGGAACGAAACCTCCCGGTGTGAGCGTGGGTTTGGATTTGTCCTTTTCCCTTTATTTTCCGTTTCCCTCATCCCAAAGTCATTCCCACACCCTCCCGGCCTGTGTGTCCTTCCCGGCAGGACAAGGCCGGGATGTCCCCGGGCGTTTTTAATCTCCCAAATGCTTCCCAAAATTAATTTTGGAGAGTGCAGGAGCGGGGGAGAGAGCGCTGCCCGCGGCCCGTCCTTGGCGCTCATCCCTCGGGAACGTGGGCAGGAAGGGGTTAAAGGCAAGGTGAAACGCGAAACGGCGCCGGCAGAAAGGCGGGATCTGGGAAAGCTTTCCTGGGATGGAAAACAATCCAATGTCCTCTGGAAGGGCTCCAGGGCCGAGTTCCCACCCACCGGGAGCTCTCCTCTGCAGCGGTCACGGGGAAAGGGCAAAAAAAATCGGGATTTGGGATGGGTTTGCACCTTCCAAGGGGTTGGAAAGCTCCAACACCGGGAATTCCCAGTGGGAAAAGCAGAAATGTGAGGGAGCCCGAGCAAGAGGAGCAAGGAGTTAAATAATGATGGGGAAAATAAGGAGGTTTTGGGCGTCACGGGATTTTTGGGTTGAAACATCCCAAAAAAGAGACTCAGGGATGGAGCGGAGGGATGATCCCTCTGGAATGGCCCTGGGGTGGGAGAAGGAGGCTGAAGATGGACAAGGGATGAAACCTTTGGGATTTGGGAGCTGGGAATCAACCAAACCTTCGGGATTTGGGAGCAGGGAAAGGACCAAACTTTCAGGATTCGGGAGAAAATGAACCAAACCTTTGGGATTTGGGAGAGAGGAAAGGACCAATCCTTCAGGATTTGGGAGCGAATGAACCAAACTTTTGGGATTTGGAAGTGGGGAAAGGACCAAACCCCTGGGATTTGGGAGAGAACGAACCAAACCTTTGGGATTTGGGAGTAGGGAGCAAAACCTCCAGGTCTGAGCATGGGTTTGGATTTGTCCTTTTCCCTTTATTTTCTCCCTCCCTCATCCCGGTCCTTCCCCCCCCCTGCCCTGGGGCCATTCCAGAGGGATCATCCCACTGCTGCCGGGCAGAACTCGCCACCTCCTACATCCCAGAGTCTCTTTTTATGGGATATTTCAGCTGGGAAATTCCGTGAATCCCAAAAAATCCTTGCACTCCAACATATTCCTGCATTTCCCATGACAGGGAGGGGTCCCTCACCCTTCCCCACCAGCAGGAACAGCCTGGGCAGGTTTGTTCATTAACGCAGCCCCGGGTTAATTAATTACCGTGGCCCCAGGCTCATTAATTAACGCAGCTTCCCAAGGTTCCCTGCCCTCTGTCCAGGCAGTGCCAGGAATCCTTCCGGGAGCGCTTTGGGAGAGAACATTAATCCAGGCTCTCCTAAACTGCCCCAAGCAGCAGCGAAATTCCATAAAAACCCTGGAATTCCCATCCCTGGAAATGTCCCAGGCCAGGTTGGAGCAGCCTGGGGTAGCAGGAGGTGGAACTGGGGGGGATTTAAGCTCCTTTCACCCAGCCCCTCTGGAATTGTGGGATAAGCAGCGATTTCCTGGGAAAGCTGGGAAAGGGGATGAGGGAGTGTCTGAGCTGGGAAAAACTGGGAAAGGGGGATGAGGGAATGTCTGAGCTGGGAAAAACTCGGAAAATCTGGGAAAATCTGGGAAAAGGGGATGAGGGAGTGGCTGAGCCGGGAAAATCTGGGAAAAGCTGGGGGGAAAATGGGAATGAGAGAGCATCTGCTCCTGGAAAATCTGGGAAAGGGGGATGAGGGAATGTCTGAACTGGGAAATGCTGGGAAAGGGGGATGAGGGAATGTCTGAGCTGGGAAAAACTGGGAAAAGGGGATGAGGGAGTGTCTGAACTGGTAAAAGCTGGGAAAAGGGGATGAGGGAATGTCTGAGCCGGGAAAAGCTGGGGAAAGGGGATGAGAGAGCATCTGATCCTGGAAAACCTGGGAAAAGGGGATGAGGGAGTGTCTGAGCCAGGAAAAGCTGGGATAACCTGGGAAAAGCTGGGGGGAATATGGGAATGAGAGAGCATCAGCTCCTGGAAAAGCTGGGAAAAGGGGATGATGGAGCGCTGCTCCCAGAAAATCTGGGAAAAGGGGATGATGGAGCGCTGTTCCTGGAGAACCTGGGAAAAGGGGATGATGGAGGGCTGCTCCTGGAGAATCTGGGAAAAGGGGATGATGGAGAGCTGCTCCCAGAAAATCTGGGAAAAGGGGATGATGGAGGGCTGCTCCTGGAAAACCCAGGAAAAGGGGATGATGGAGCGCTGCTCCTGGAAAACCCAGGAAAAGGGGATGGTGGAGCGCTGCTCCTGGAGAATCTGGGAAAAGGGGATGATGGAGAGCTGCTCCCAGAAAATCTGGGAAAAGGGGATGATGGGGCGCTGTTCCTGGAGAATCTGGGAAAAGGGGATGATGGAGCGCTGCTCCTGGAAAACCCAGGAAAAGGGGATGATGGAGCGCTGCTCCCTGCTCGCCTCCCCGGAGCTGCCGGCCGTGCCTAATTAGTGATGTCGAACATGCAGCGCGCTCTTGCCTCCAATTAGGCTCGGCTTAAAACGAGGCGCGGCGTTCATTTCACCGAATATTCGCTTTAATTTAGGCCCAGCTGTGCCTAAACCCCCAGCGCCGCTTTACACAGAGATTAAACACGGACAACTGCGCTCTCAGGAGGAGAGAAACAACGAGATAAGAGATAACGAGGCCAGCCCCGAACTCTTCCCAGCGTGAGTGAGGTGTCCCAGTGATGCTGGTGGAGCTTTGGCGACTCCACCCTAAACCACTCCTCATCCGTGTCCGGGTCAATGTTCCCCACCTGGAGCCTAAATCAGGTCTAAATCAGGTCTAAATTGGTCCTGAATGGTGCCCGGACAGCTGGAGCCCACGGAGATCCGGGATTTGCTGCCGCCCAAACAAACACGGCCCTGTTTGACCTCCCCTGAGCAAACAAGTCTGCCCAGCTCCTCCCGGCTCTTCCCGGAGCCTCCTCCGGGCTGCGATTCCCGGCAGTGCCCGAGGGTTTGATCCCTTCCTCCAGCCTGGGGTGTGGGAAGAGGTCAGATCCAAGGGCCTGATCCCTTCCTGCATCCTGGAGAGCGGAAACAAGTCAGATCCAAGGGTTTGATTATTTTCTGCATCTCAGGGACTGGGAAGAGGCCAGATCCGAGGGTCTGATCCCTTCCTGCATCCTGGTCAGTAGGAAGAGGCCGGATCCAAGGATCTGATCCTTTTCTCCATCCCAGGGGGTGGGAAGAGGTCAGATCCAAGGGTCTGATACCTTCCTGCATCCCGGAGAGTGGGAACAGGTCAGATCCAAGGGTTTGATCCCTTCCTGCATCCTGGTCAGTGAGAAGAGGCTGGATCCAAGGATCTGATCCCTTCCTCCAGCCCGGGCAGTGGGAAGAGGTCAGATCCTGGGGTTTGATCCCTTCCTGTATCCTGGGGTGTGGGAAAAAGTCAGGTCCATGGAGGGCTTGGATTGCACAGCCCGGCCTGGGAGCTCCTTCTCCAGCTGCCACTGCTCCTTGGGGACCCCTCAGGGCTGCGGTGTCTCCGTGCCCCCCTCGGGCAGCACCAGCACCGCGGGCAGGAGGCTCCCGTGGGGCTCCGGGAAGGGCCGCAGCTCCTTGGCCCCAAAGCGCGGCGAGACGGGGTCAGCCAGGAAGCGGAGATGGAAACCGCGGCCGAGGCAGTGAACGAGGCCTCCCAGAGCAGCACAGCGCAGCCCGGCCGGCTCAGGCAGGGGGCGGTTGCCACAGCGGTACCACAGCTTGGCGCTGGCACTGCACCGCGACACGGCCACCTGGGTGCCACCGGTGCCACGCCGCAGCTGGAAGCGGTACAGGAACCCATGGGCGCTCACCAGCTCGGCCGTCCTGTCCTTGTCACCAACAGCCGGGCTGGTGGCCCAGCTGTCCCCGCGGGCGTCGTAGCGCAGCAGCAGCGAGCGCAGCGTGCCCCCGGTGACGTAAATGTCCCCGTCGCACGCGGTGGCTGCGTGGGCCACGGCGAAGGTGTCCCTGGGCAGGGCGGCAGCGAAGGCCCAGCGGTCACGCCGGGGGTCGTAGCGCTCCACGGTGGCCAAGCACTCGCCCCCGATGGCGTAGAGGTGGCCGTCCAGGGCCACCAGCTGGCAGTGCGGCCGTGCCTGGCACAGGGGACAGATGTCACGCCAGCTGTCGTTCAGAGGGTCATAGCAGAGCACACGGCGCGAGGGGCTCCGCGCCCGGCCTGTCCCCTCCCAGCCGGGCACCAGGAACAGGTAATTGAACATGGAGCACACGGCACAGCCCCGCCCGGCCACCCCGGCTGGCAGCTGGCACAGCTGGCACCAGCGGTCCCCATCCTCATCGTAGTAGCAGAGGCGGCCGCGGCGGTGGTCGGGCTCAGCTGGGGGGACATCGGCCACCACCAGGCGCGGCCGCCCGCGGCTCCGGAGCGCCGGGAGCAGCTCCCGCTCGCCGGCGTTGAGGCGGCCGTAGATGTTTGGGGAGCGCAGCACCTGCAGGAGGTGGGTGCTCATCACCTGGAGCGCAGCGTCCTGCAGGGCCCTCAGCTGTTGTGCCTTGGCCACGCGCAGAACCTCAGAGCAGTTCCCCAGGTGCACCTGGCTGGACAGTGACACCTGGGATGGCTCAGGATCCACAGCTGGAGCCCCACCAGGCAATGGGAGCTGGAGGGTGCTGCTCTTCCAGCCGGGAGAAGATGGTTCTGGAGGGTTCTCCATGCCCTCACGTGGAGCTGAGGTGGTGTCAGGATCAGGAATTTCCAAAGCTGGATTCTTCTCCTGGGTTCTGGAGCCCCGCGGCTCTGCCTGGTCCCTCTCCCTGTGACATTGGGATGTCCCCGCAGGGACGAAGGGCGGGGACGTCAGCCTGGACACCGACTCAGAGGTGGACTGCACGAAGTAGTCGTAGACTTTGCCCCGCAGGCCAGGCCTGGGCAGGCTGTCCCTGTCCTTGTCCCGGCGCTCCGGGATGAAGTTCTCGTCTACCTGGATCTTGGCCACGGAGGAGAAGCAGTAGGAGGTGTCCGAGCCCGCCTCGCTCGCCGTCAGCAGCAGCCCCAGGCTGGAGGTGACGCTGAGGGTCCGGACTGACCCCGTGCTGCCCTCCCCGCTCCTCCCTGCTCCAGCCGGATCCCGCTCCGTGCTCTGGGCGCATCCATCCCCCTCTGTCCGGGCGTCGGGAATCCCCGGGGGACTCCCGGAGCTCGGAGCAGCTGCGTCCGTCCCTGCGGGGCTGCCCCGGGCTGCGGCCACGGCCCCGGGGTCGTGAGAGCCCAGCTCGCTCCCCAGCGACACTCCTGGCTCCCTTCCCACCTCGACTCCTGCCTTGCTTCCAAGATCGCTTCCCAGCAAAATTCCCTGCTCACTTCCCAGCAAAATTTCTGCCTTGCTTCCCGGCTCACTTCCCAGCTTGCTTTCTGGTTCACTTCCCACCTCAGTTCCTGCCTCACTTTCCAGCTTGCTTCCCGCTTCATTTCCCAGCTCGATTCCTGACTTAAATCCCAATTTCTTTCCCAGCTTGTTTCCCAGCTCGTTTGTCTGCTCACTTCCCAACTCATTTACTGGCTTCATTATCAATTTGCTTCCTGGATTTCTTCCTGGAGTTTTTCCCGGCTTGATTCCCAGCCTGCTTCCCAACTTGCTTCCTGGCTGACTTCCCAGCTCACTTCCCGGCTCGCTTCCCATCCTGCTCCAGGGATCACTCCCCAGCTCAACCCCTGCTTCACTTTCTGATTTAATTCCCGACTTCCATCCCAGTTCCCTTCCCAACTCCCTTTCCATCCCGGCCGGACCTAGCGGGGCTTTGCTGGGAATCAGCTCCGAACCCACCTCCTCTCCTTCCTCCTCCTCCTCCTCCTCCTCATTCCTTGCAAAGCTCTGCTCCCCCCGGAGACCCTCGTACTGCATCCCGGGGCCATTCCCACATTTGTCCCCCCCATCCTTCCTCCTCCTCCTCAGAGCCCCATCCCCATCCCGGTTTTCCCGCTGCTCTCCCGGTGGGATTTTCCCGGGGGGAGGCGAGCGGTTCCTATAAAACCTGAAGGCCAGGGAGAGGAGCAGCAGCGCGGCCGCCGACAGGAGCAGCTTCCCGGGCAGCGGCATGTCCGAGTGCCAGGCCGGGGGCACCCGCTGGGGCATTTTTCCATGCGGGAATGCCGAGGAGCCGATTAATGATTTGCCGGGAGAGGCCGGAGCGCGGCGGGCCGGGACAAGGTGACTTTGAGCGGGCAGAGCTGGCAGGAGGCTTCCGGAGGAGCCGCGAATGTTTGGGATGGGCTGGGCTCCAGGGAAAGGTGCAGCCCAGGGCCGGCTCTGTTGGCCTGGGAAACGGAGACAGAGGCTCGGGGAAGGGCACAAAGGCAGGGAAAACATCTCCGGGGAGGTGCTGCTCCTCCGTGCTGCTTTAAAAAGGGTCACGCAATGAAAAAAGGGGAAAAAGAGAAAAAGTTGTTGTGCCCAGCGAAGGCTCCTCATCCCTCGGAGCTCCCGGAAAAGGGAGGGAGCAGCAGCCGGGAGCCCTTTGGGCTGATGCCGAGCAGCTGCTCCGCGGCACGGCCGGGTGACGAATTCAGCAGCTGATTCAGTGATTAATTAATTCAGTGATTAATTAATTCAGCGGCCCTCGCTTGCCGCTCGCTGCCTAACGAGGGCTGACGGGAAAGAGCCCCGGAGCTTGGGGGGTCTCTCGGAGGCCGCCGTGGGAGGAGGAGGAGCTGGTGGAAAAGGAGCTGGGGGCGTCGGGAAGGGGGAAAATCCGGGAGTTTGGGCAGGAAATCGGGGCTGGAGTTCAGCTGTGGGCACCAGGAGAGGAGTGAGAAAGGAATAGAAGCAGGGAGAAATTCGGGATGGGAAGGGATGAGATTCCTGAGGGATGCTGCAGGGATCGGAGTCACCGTGGGGAAACTGAGGCACGGCAGGGGAAGGTGCTGGTGGTGGATCCACTCCTGGCCAGAATTCTGAAGATTTTGGGGAGTTTTTGTCCCCAAGAGGACAAAAGTAGGAGCACGGTGGGGAGGAAAGGCGGGAGCCTGGGGAATGGCATCGCTGCCACCGCTGTCAATGGAGAGGAACTCAAAGGGATCCGGCCCAGGGGAACATCAGAGAGAGGCGGAAAAGAGCGAGGGAAGAAAGAGCCAAGCTGGGCGTGGGTGGAAGCTCCTGCGCTCACTCAGGGACTCGCTCCCTGCTGGCTCCATCCCAACCCGGTGGGATTTTCCTCAGGGATGAACCCAGGGGATGTGGGGGGTCTCTGAGTCCCAGCCCGTGGATGGCTGCGGAGCGAGGGGGCCTTGCCAGGGGTCTCCAGTGGGAGGTGGGAGCTCAGGAATTCATTCCCGGTGTCCTCAACTTCCCAAACCATCCCACCAGCTGCTTCTCAAGATTTTGGGATGGGGAAGAGCCTCTGAACCTCCTCGGGGCAGGCTCTCCACCATCCCTGGCATCCCTGGGTGCTGAGGTGTCCCCCTGCCCAATCTGGAATGCTGAAATTCCCGGGAAGGCTGAAATTCCCGTGGTGGAGGGGATGGGGCTGCGTCGCCTGACCCTCCAGTTGGAGGATCCCGTCCTAAACACCAAAAATGTTTTTATATCCCTGAAAAGGATGGAAAGGGAGCACAGGAATGACCCCCGGGATGTTTCAGCACTCGGATCCCTGTGCTCATCCCTGCTGGGAGCACGGATCCACCAATGGAGGATATTTAGGATATTTTATTTAGGATTAATGTAGGATATTTAGGATATTTAGGGGAATATTTGGGGTGCTGCCTCTCGTGTGGGGAAATGCAGCACAGGAGAGCTTGGGAGAATTAAGATATTTCATTTTAAAGCTGGGTTTTGGAGCACGGGTGGTGTCAGGCATCCAAACCAGCACCACCCAGCCTCTCCTCCATCCTGACAGAGCCCCAGAATCCATCCCTGAGGGGCTCCGTTTGGCCAAAACCTTGAGAAAAGGAGAATTTCTCCTGCCTGGAAAGGCGGGCGCTGCCGGAGCTAAGGGAGGAGGGCCGCGTGTGGAGTCTGGGCACGCGTTCCAGGGCTCGGCTAATTGGGAAAGGGTCTGGCAGCCGCGACCTCCGGGGCCCTCCACGGCTCCTGCCGGGGCTTTCATCCCGCGGCTGGACCTACAAAGATCCCGGCACTCGAGAGCCGGGGAGGAGGAGGATGAGGATGAATTATTCATGTGAACCCAGCCAGCAATGAGGGGGGAGGCGGCGGAGGCGCCCAGCGAAGCTCCTGCTGACTTTCCTGCAGGGCCGGAGCACCCCTGGTTCCTGCTATCCCAAAGAATCCACGGATTCCGCTGGATAAATCCCCTTTTATCCCCGGCCTGAGGTGCGAGGGGAGCGGGAGAAGCGGCTTTGACATCTCGGTGCTTGTGACTCTAATTGAGCGTAATTACCTCTTCCCAATCTGCTCGAACCTTTTTTGAAAGTCCCCTGGAATCGGGGAACGTCGATAACGCCGTTCCTTTGGGGTTTTCAGCTGCCGTCAGCCCCTCGCGAAGGCGCTGCGGTTTCGGTGGTTTTTGTTTTTTTTTTTTTCTGAGCTAATCAGATCTCCTCGGAAGGTTGTCAGGAGCGGATCTGTCAGCTCTCATCAATAATGGAACAACCTGAGCCGCTCCTTTCCCCTCCAGCCTCCTCCTGCATTATTCACTGCCGGCGCCTCCAACAACGGGATCGGGAATGGGGAAAAAGGGGGGGAAATTGGGGTCCTCTGTGGTTACCTGCAGGGAGAGGATGGGGAGGGGAAGGTGGGTCCAGCACAGCGTGGATGGTTCCCTTTGGGGGGGATTTTGGGATGGAATCCCTTTGTGCGCCTCGTTTTGGCAGGAATTCATGAAAACAGGCAGCAGCTCTGCCCCAAAATGGGGAGAAACCCCCAAATCCCCTCACTCATCTGTCTGTGCTGGCGCTCGGAAGGTCCCAGCGTCTGGTCGACCCATCCACACCAGGAGATCCATCCCTTTTCCCAGGGATTCTTCCCAGAGCATCCCGAATTTGGGGGGTGGGTTTGGGATGCAGCCCCACCCAGCCCGGCGTTCCTGTCCCAGCGCTCCCGGGGTGGCACAGAGCGGAGCCGGTGGTGGCCCCGCCGCTGGAATTGCTCCTCGTTTCCACGGGAATGCTCTTCATTTCCGCGGTTCTGGGCTAAACCCGCCACATTTGCATTTAAATGGAGCTTCGGGCGGCTGGAAATGCTCATTTTTCCAAGCGGGGAAGCCTAATGACTGTTTAATCCTGGTGGTTGTTTAATTAGGGCGGGATGAGGCCGCTGGAGTGGCTCCGATCCATGAGGAAGACCACAAGGATCCATGGGAGGGGCTCTCCAGAGCGTGGGGGGAAACTGAGGCAGGGAGAATTCCTGAAGAAACGACGCTTCCTCTGAAAAAATGAAGATTTTCTTCTCGTCCGTGGAGTGGAAGAGCAGATCCGATGGGATTGGGATGTTCGGGTGCCATTCCTTCCGGGTAGAAGCAAATCTGATGGGATTGGGATGTTTGGATGCCATTCCTTTGGGTTGGAAGCAGATCCAATGGGATTGGGATGTTTGGATGCCATTCCTTCGTGGTGGAAGCAGATCCAATGGGATTGGGATGTTTGGATGCCATTCCTTCAGGGTGGAAGCAGATCCAATGGGATTGGGATGTTTGGGTGCCATTCCTTCAGGGTGGAAGCAGATCCAATGGGATTGGGATGTTTGGATGCCATTCCTTTGGGTTGGAAGCAGATCCGATGGGATTGGGGTGTTTGGATGCCATTCCTTCGGGGTGGAAGCGGAGCTGCTGATCCTCCCACACGTCCCAGCCAGTCCTGATCCCACTGCTCCCAATCCAAAGGGTAAAACTCCAGGATTTCATATGGGAAGGAGCTGTGGAGCTGCCGTGGGTTTGTTCAGCTCCTCCGAGGCTGGAAAGCAGCGAGGTTGGCAACGGAGCGGGGAAGGGCTGGAATCTGCTTAATAATAATTAATTATCACGGTGATAATGATGCTTAGCGCTCATGCAGGGCTTTGGGAAGATGAGGCGCCACACGGCTGCCAAATAATCCTCCAGGATTATGAGATCTCGGAGGAAAAGGCTTGGGAGAGCCCCATCCTCGGGATCCTTTTCCCCCAGAACATCCCAGCCCACAGCCGGATGCTCCACAATGAGGAAAAGGCTGGAAAACCTCCAGGATTTTGGGGCAAAACCACCTGGATTTTGCCAGGGGCTGTCGTGCTGTGGGATTGACGCCATCCCGGGATGGGGCACGGTAGGAATGGCCGGATCCAGCCTGTTTCCATGGGGACAGCTGGCCACGAGGGGACGGGACACGCTGCCCGCTCAAGTGTGAGCTCTGACATTTGGGGTCGGGAGCCGCCTGTCACTTGTCATTCCTCAGCCAGCCCGGGACGAGCGACGCACACAGGCCCTGGCTCCCAGCACAGCCGGAATCCCGCCGGATAAACCCAGTGATCCACAACTTTGGGCTCCCGGCCCTGCCTCCACAGCCTCGGGAGGGCTGGGGACGTGTGCGGGTCCTCACCCTGGGGACACAAGGCCTGGAGCATCTCGGGGAGGTGAGAATGCTACATGTGGGTTTTTCCAGGGAAAATTTGGTCCTTGAATCCTTGAATTCTCCTGCTCCCCCTTCCAAGACCTTGCAAAGCCCTCAAGACGGAGCTGGGAACCCCGAGATGGAGCTGGGAACCCTGAGGTGGAGCTGGGAACCCTGAGGTGGAGTTGAGGACCCTGAGATGGAGCTGGGAACACTGAGATGATGTTGGGAACCTCTAGATGATGCTGGGAACCCCACGATGGAGCTGAAAACCCCTAGAGACAGCTGGGAACCCCAAGATAGAGCTGGGAACCCCGAGATGGAGCTGGGAATGCCAAGATAGTGCTGGGAACTCCAAGACAGAGCTGGGAACCTTGATATGGAGCTGAGAACCTTGACATGGAGCTGGAAACCTCAAGACAGAGCTGGGAACACCAAGATGGAACTGGGAACCCCGACACACAACTGGGAACCCCGAGACAGAGCTGGGAACCACGACACACAACTGGGAATCCCAAGATGGTGCTGGGAATGCCCAGATGGAGCTGGGAATCCCAGCACAGGTAAAACATAAATTACGACCTTCTCCCAGAAGATGTTTTCCTTTTTCCCTTTAATTCAATCGTCTGAGGAAGCCAAGACACGGAAAGAGACCGAGACTGTCAAGAGTATAGAAAAAAAAAAAGAGCGGGAGACCCGATGGCTGGAGGCAGGAATGCCGGGGAGGAGCCGGACACGGAGGAGGAGGAGGTGAAGCTTCACGTGAGCTCCAGGATCACTGTCAGGGTGAGCGCCAAAACGAATCTGAAGCCGCAGTGGCCGGGAAGTGAACCTGGAGAGGAGGAAAAAGGGATCAGGAGTTCACGGAGCCACATCCCAACGCTGGGGTTTANNNNGTTTAGAGCAGGACGGGGCCACCACTGGTTAGGAAGGGATCTCCCCCCAAAACTTAGCCTGGGGTTGGGTGGAGATGAGGGATGGGGTGGGAGTGTCTGCAGGGTCCCTTTTGGTGTGAGGATGTTCCCGAGGACACCAGAGAGGGCTGGGAATGAGGAGAGATGGGAAAGGACATGGAATGAGATGAGGAGAGATGGGAAAGGGCTTGGAATGAGGCAAGGAGAGAAGGGAAGGGCTTGGGATGAGGCAAGGAGATGGGAAAGGGCTTGGGATGAGGCAAGGAGATAGGAAAAGGCCTGGAATGAGGTGAGGAGAGATGGGAAAGGATATGGAATGAGATGAGGAGAGATGGGAAAGGGCTGGGAATGAGGCAAGGAGAGATGGGAAAGAGCTTGGGATGAGTCAAGGAAGGATGGGCAAGAGCTTGGGACAAGGCAAGGAGAGATGAGGGCTTGGAGTGAGACAAGGAGAGGTGGCCCAGGGCTGGGGCCAAGGTAAGGCCCTCTCTGCACAGCCCTTCCCTCCCCGAGCATCTCCATGGAAATCCCGCTGCCACCAGCACCGCTCACCGTTGGAGTCTTCTGGTCCTCTGGGAATATTCGGATTTTCTAGGGGGAAACAAAGAGCAGAGAGACAATTTTAGGGAGGAGGCGCCACACAGGGACCCGCGGAGGGCACAGCAGGGCCGCGGTGGGGCCGTACCGAAGACGATGAGGCGGGTGTGTGTGTCGGTGGAGCCCAGCGGGTTCTGGGCCGTGCAGCGGTACATGGAACCGTTGAGCTCGGCCGGGACCCGCTCCAGCACCAGCTCCTTGCCGTCGTGCTCCGCGCTGCCGTCCAGGAGCCGGCTCCCCACACGCGTCCACGTGAACAGCGGCTCCGGGAACACCTCGTTCTGCAGGGAGAGGGGCGGGGGCACAGGGGAGCGGGATGAGCAAAGCTGGAGATTAAATCATCACATCTGGCCTGGGGTTGGGTTTGGGGCTGGAGTTGGGTTTAGGTTTGCATCTGAGCTTGAGTTTGGGTCTGGTCTGAGTCTGGGTTTGGGTTTGGGTCTGGGTTTAGGTTTGACTCTGAGCTTGAGTTTGGGTCTGGGTCTGAGTCTGGGTCTGGGTTTGGGTTTGGCTCTGACTTTGAGTCTGGGTTTGGATTTGGGTCTGGATTTGAGTTTGGGTTTGGGTCTGGATCTAAGTCTGGATTTGAGTTTGGGTTTGGGTCTAGGTTTGGGTTTGGGTCTGGGTCTGAGTCTAAATCTGGGTTTGAGTTTGGGTTTGGGTCTGGATCTAAGTCTGGGTTGGAGTTTGGTTTGGTTTTGGGCTTGGTTTTGGGTTTGGGATTGAATATGGTCTGGGTCTGAGTCTGGGTTTAGGTTTGAGTTTGGGTTAGAAGGGACCTTTAAGCTCCTCCCATCCCATCCCACCCCATCCCATGGGCAGGGACACCTTCCACTGTCCCAGATTGCTCAAGCCCCACCCACCCTGTCCCTGGACACTTCCAGGGTGGAACAACCACAACTTTGGCTAACCCTTCCCAACGTGGGCACCATGATGCCGCCAAGGCCACCAAGCCAAGCCCACATCCTTGGATCAATGCTGTCCATTGGCCTCCATGGCCGTGGGAATACTGACCTGGAAGCCCTGCACCAGGATCCGTACGGTGTCCCCCACGCGCGCCCTCGTCGGCGTCATTGTGATCTTCGGACCCTTGGGAGCAACTGCACGGGAAGGGGACAGGAGGAGCCGTCAGCGACATTCCCGGCGCCGGGCCTGCCCTTGGGTGGTTAACGAGGCTTTGATGGATGATCCCGGTGAGGGGTGGCAGCCCAGGGGGTGACAGCTCTGTGATTGATGGCTGGGCTGAGTGACACCGGAATGACGGATGGACAGGCAGGGAAGAACCCCCAGGCGGGAGAACGGGAGAAGTGTGAGGCTGATGGATGGCTGGGGTGGGATGGATTGATGGGAAGGAGTTATTTCCCAACCAAACCCTTCTCCGCTCGGGAAAAAAGGCCAAGAAGGATCAGGTTGGTTTGAATGCAGGGAGATGGACACCCTGGAGGAGCATTCCCAAAAAATGTGGCCTTGGTGAGTCTCACCCAGGTGCCGTTAACACAGGAGACAACCCCAAAGCCTGGCTGGCACAAAATCCCAAGGACAGCGTGGAAAAGACCAGGAATGCCTTTTCTCATGCAAGACCAGGAATGCTCCTCCACTGGGATGGAGGGACACCACAGGATCTGCTCCTGCTTCCACCTGGGGCTGTGTGCATGTCCCTGCTGGGCCAGAAGTGGGATGGGACACCCCAGGAGCTCCCTGGACTTTCATGGAAGGAGAAGGGGAAATGGGCAGGAGCGAGGCTGAGCTTTGGATGTGTCACCTTTGTCCATCCAAGCTTTGTCACAGATGGGACAAAATGGATCTGGATGTGACCCCAGCAGGACACAGAGGGACAAAGAGCCACCAGAGAACTGTGGTGGAGGACACTGGAAGCCCTTGGAATGCCCATCCCTGCCCTGGGATGCTCTGCCTGGACACCCTGAGACCATGGACTGCTCTTTCCATGTGGGATGTGGCCCTCTGGAGTGGGACCAGGTGGGATGTGCTGAAGGTGATCCCACCACACCCTGATTGGGACCAAAAGGCAGCTTTTGGGTTGGTGTTTGGGTTTAATGCAGCTTTTATTGGGAATATCTTCTCTTTTATTGGGAATCTGTATTTTATATACACCCATAATGTGTATTTATACTATGGATGTAAGGAAAGGGTTAAGGGATAGTTTCCAAAAATCGGGAGTGGATGGACATCCAAGGAGCTGCAGGGACACCCCCCGGGATGAGGAGAGCCCTGGATTTGGGGACTGGGGACAATGTGGGCTGAGCTTTGCCAATCCAGGTCTTGGACTTCCTGGGCAAGAGCAGCAAAGCCACAAGGTCTTGATCTTGGATCTAAACCCAAAGAGCTCCAGGAAGTGGGAAAATGCAGGATTTCCATACGTTTTGGATGCGGGAGAAGAGATTTAATGCGAAGATGTTGGGAAGCCAAGGAGAAGCTCTCCAGGAGATGATGAGGAGCCAAGTGCTCCACTTGGCCTGGAGCAAAGCCCAGGCTGCTCCACCTGGCTGGAGGCTGGGAGAGCCTTTCCAGAGGAGTGTCCTGAGGCTGGAAAACCCCGTGGAGAGCTCAACCTCTTCCAGCAGGAGCCAGGAGAGGGGAGGGGAGCCTCAGGCAAGGTGAGGGGTGGTGATGGACCCGTAGATCCCACGGACACCTGAGGAGCTTCTGCTCTTCCAGGAACCTGGGAATGTGGGGAGCCAAATTCCCTGGCTTCAATCCCATCAATCTGTCACAGTTCCATGGGCAGGAGCCAGCTCGGGAATTCCCTCCCTGGCAATTCCCACTGGGATGAGCTTTGTGTCAGCCAATAAGGATCATGGGATGTCCTTGGATCTCCTGGGATTGGGATGGAGGTGACAGCTCCATCCACAGCTCCAACACCTCTTCCTGCTCATCACAACACAGATTCCCCAAAAATCCTTTTTTATCCCAGCAAACCCCACCCTAAACACTGCCCATGGCTGGAGGGACATAAACACCTGGAAAATCTCTTCTCCTGCCTGATGGACATCCCAGATTCCCTCCTTTCATCCCAAGTTTTGTGGAGCCTTGGCATCACCACCTCTATCCCAATGCAGCCCCATGGGATCCCCACGCATGCCTAAAAGCCCCCAGAAGAAAAGTAAAAAGACAAAAGGAGAAAGCAAATGGGTGCAAGGAAAGCAAAACCTGTGGAATTAAAATAGAAAGCAAAATCCTCTGGAAAATTCCAGAAAAATGGGGGGGAAGTGCCAAAAAAAAGAAAAAAAGAAGTCAGAAATGAAAAAATTAAAAGGAGCCAAAAATGAAAAAAAAAGAAAAAAAGAAGCCAAAAATTTTTAAAAAAGGAAAAAATAGAGAAAAAAGAAAAAAAATTAAAAACCCAGAAGTGGAGAGGAAAGCAAAGAAACAAAAAGGAAAAAGCTAGAAAAAAATAAGGAAAACAGGCCAAAAATAGTGAAAACATTAAAAAAATTTAAAAATACCAAAAATGGGTGGAAAAGACAAAAAATGGGAAGGAAAGGCCAAAAAATGGAGAGAAAAGCCAAAAATGAAAAGAGAAAAGTCAGAGAAAAAAGAAAAAAAATCCTGCAAAATGCACAAAAGTGCCTAAAACCCAGGGAAAACCCCAAATCCGTCGGCTTACCTAGCGTGACCTCAGACTGCATGGGCATGGAGAGTGCTGGGTGCTTGACCTCGCAGCTGAAGAGGGCCTCGTTGTCGATTTGGGGGTTCAGGGTCCACGTGAGGGTGGCCCTGGCCTCGACGGTGCCGTCGCTGACGGGCGCATGCGTGTGCCGGAAGTAATAGATGGGCTCGGCCATGTGCACCCAGCGCGGGAATTCCCGGCTCACA
>JAWWMQ010000089.1:1645738-1660302 GCA_035047885.1 Chlorospingus flavigularis
TCCCATGGGTTATAGTTTCATCCCATGTGTTAAGGATTTATCCCACAGGTTATGGATCCATCCCAGGGGTTACGGATATACCCTGTGGGTTATGGATCTATCCCACAGGTTGTGGATCCATCCCATGGGTTATGGATCCATCCTGTGGGTTATGGATCTATCCCATGGGTTATGGATATATCCCAGGGGTTATGGATCCATCCCATGGGTTATAGTTTCATCCCATGTGTTAAGGATTTATCCCACAGGTTATGGATCCATCCCAGGGGTTACGGATGTACCCTGTGGGTTATGGATCTATCCCACAGGTTAGGGATCCATCCCATGGGTTATGGATCCATCCTGTGGGTTATGGATGTACCATGTGGGTTATGGATCCATCCCAGGGGTTACGGATCCATCCCATGGGTTATGGATGTGTCCTGTGGGTTATGGGTCTATCCCACAGGTTATGGATATGTTCCAGGGGTTACGGATCTATCACACAGATTATGGATCTATCCCATGGGTTATGGATCTATCCCAGGGGTTATGGATCCATCCCATGGGTTATGGATCTATCCCATGGGTTATGGGTCTATCCCACAGGTTATGAATACATTCCAGGGGTTATGGATCCATCCCATGAGTTATGGATCCATCCCAAGGATTATGGATCTGTCCCATGGATTATGGATCCATCCCACAGGTTACGGACCCACCCCAGGGGTTATGGATGTACCATGTGAGTTAGGGATCTATCCCAGGGATTACAGATCCATCCCATGGGATATGGATCCATCCCCACAGGTTATGGATCCATCCCATGGATTATGGATCCATCCCAAGGATTATGGATCTGTCCCATGGATTATGGATCCATCCCAGGGGTTAAGGATCCATCCCAGGGGTTACGAATCCATTACAGAGGTTATGGATCCATCCCACGGGTAATGGATCCATCCCATGGAATCCATCCCAGGGATTACAGATCCATCTCATGAGTTACAGATCCATCCTGGGGGTTATTCCCAACTCCACTCCCCACCAAAGCACTACCATTGACTTTTCCTCCTCTCTCCCCCTTTTCCCTGCCCCTTCCCTCCCCTGGAGCAGCTCAGATCCCTCAGACTCCAGGAGCTCCCTCTGCTCGCTGTCCAATAAATCACGGGAACGAGGAGCCGGGCGTGACCCCAATCCAGCGCTCCAGAGCCACATTCCTGTGATTTACGGGTGGAATAAACAGAACCCACAGCTCCAGAGGCTCCTCCCCGGCTCTCCCAGATCCATCCATCACCTCCAACACCCTGGAGCTGCCACTGGAGCTTTGGGAAGCTGCAAAAGTCTGGGAGTGAGGCAAGACAGGGAGAAAAATGGGGAAAAATTTTAAAATCAGGAAGGAATTGGGCAAATCCTGAGATGCTCCACGAAAAACCCAACTTCTCAAACCTGGGAAACTTCCTGGGAAAGGAGCAAGAGGGAAGGAGGGGTAAAAGCCCCTGGAAGAAATGGGAGATTTGTGGGGATGAAAATCAAAGCTGGGATATTTCTGCCCTTCCCTTTGCCTCCGAGGTTTCTCGGAGCATCGTTTGCTCCGGAGCAGCAGCCGCTCCCACATCCCTGCTCGCAGGGGGGATTATGCAAATCCAGCTCCCGGGAAAGTGGGTTAATCCAATATTACCCAGTGGAAAAGGGAAGGAAAAACCTGGTGGAGACGGCAGAGCCAGCAGAAAAAAAATTCCTCCCTAAAAAAAGGAGGGAGGTGAAACCAATTCCAAGCTGGAATTTTGGATTTGGGGCAGGTTTTGGGGTTCTGTTCCCTGCCTGTCCAGCATTTAGGTGTCCATCCATAAATAATTATTGGAAAATCCATCTCAGATTCCATGGAGAATTCCACCACATTCCAACAGCTGGATTTGCACCCATCCTTTCCCTGTTTATAAACCTGGGAACGGAGGAGAGCATTAGGGAAGGGGAGCTCCTTGTTCAGGGAGCAGGAACAGGATGGGAAATCCAAGGAAAAATATTCCCAGCTGCTCCATCTCATGCCACCGGCACCACTCGCCCTCTCTTTGCCTCCTCCAGGAGTTTTCCCTGGAAAATTTCAGATTTTCTTGGATAAAACCATTTGTGGTTGGCAGCTTATCCCAAATGTCCCTGGAGAAAGCTCAGGATTGGTGAACCTGAGGCTGGATCAAAGCTCAGGAATGATGATCCAGGAGCAGCTTCAGCCTCCAAATTCTTCTTTTCCCAAAGAAACCAGGCTCCAAATACCCCTTTTCCCAAAGAAAACCAGCATCCAAATCCTTCCTTTCCCGAATAAAATAAGTCTCAAAATTCCTCTTTCCAAATAAAACTGGCCCTCAAATTCACCTTTCCAAAATAAAACCAGCATCCAAATCCTTCCTTTCCCAGATTAATACAACATCCAAATCCTTCCCTTCCCAAATAAATCAGTCTCAAAATTCCCCTTTCCCAAATAAAACCAGGCTCCAAATTCCCCATTCCCAAATAAAAACAGGCTCCAAATCCTTCATTTCCCAAATAAAACTGGCCCCCAAATTACCTTTCCCAAATAAAACCAGGCTCCAAATTCCTCCTTTTCCCAAATAAAGCCAGGCTCCAAATTCCCCATTCCCAAATAAAGCCAGGCTCCAAATTCCCCCCTTTCCCAAATAAAACTGGCCCTCAAATTCCCTTTCCCAAATAAAAACAGGCTCCAAATCCTTCATTTCCCAAATAAAACCAGGCTCTAAATTCCGCATTCCCAAATAAAATGAGGCTCCAAATTCCCCCCTTTCCCAAATAAAACCAGACTCAAAATTCCCCTTTCCCAAATAAAACCAGGAGCTTCCTTCCCATTCAACATCCCAAATTCCCTAACATGTTTGGAACAGGGAAAGTTTGGAGTTTTTTAAAAACCTCTACATGAAGAACCCCAAACCCCCGATATCCCAAATTTTCTCCATTCCTCCCTTTTCCCCATCATTTTCCACCTGCCAAGCTCTTGGCAGAGCAGTCCCAACCTCAGCTGCAACTTCCAAATCCCAAACCAATCCCAAGCCATCCCTAAACCCACCTGGCAGCCACTCCAAAAAAAAAAAAGGATGGGGGCTCCATGTGGAGCCCAAATCCAATGATGAGCCCAAATCCAATGATGATCCCAAATCCCAATGATCCCAAATCCCAATGATCCCAAACCCCAATGATCCCAAATCCCAATGATCCCAAATCCCGATGATCCCAAATGCATCCTGCATCCCTTCCAGCCTCATTTCCCGAGTCCAGCCCAGCTGCCTCCCTCCTCCTCCTCCTCCTCCCAGGAATTGATATTCCCATCAGCCCGAGCTCCGTCTGCTTTTCCTGCCTCATCCAGCCCTGACCTTCTGTTCCTGGCCAGCTCCGCATTCCCATTCCCGAGGCGTCGGAGCTCACCCGGTACCAGACGATCTCCCGCATTTTCCCATCGGTTTTGAAGTTGCATTTCAGGGTCACGGCGTCTCCCACCACCACCGGGGGCAGGGGCTCGATGCTGACAGTCAGATATCCTGGAAAAGTGAGGGGGAAAAGGCAGGGAAAGAGAGCTGAGCTCCAGGGAAGTTTGGAATTGTTGGTTTCCAGGTATTTTATGGGTTAATGGCACTGTTGGATGCCAGGGAAAGCCCTGATCCCTCACAGGGCTGCCCGCAATGATCCCAAAAAAGCCAAAATTGTAGGAAATTATTCCTGAATTTGGGAAAATCCCAGTGGCCACCATTGCCACTGCAAATTCCCATCCTTCCTATGGATTTGCCCTGGGCTTCATCACCTCTCCCCATTCCCTGCCCTGTGCTTGCACAAAACTTCCCAAGTTGCTCATTCCCGGTGGGAATTCCCCAACAGCTTCCCCCAAGGATACACAACCCCCATCCAGCAGTATTTCAGCTCCTTTCCCAACTCCCCACAGCCAGATTCCAGATCCATCCTGGATCCAGAGGGAAATTCAGAGCCTGGACAGCTCCATCCGCTCCTTTTCTCCCTCTTTCCCCTGGATTTGTTGGGAAATTGGGAGCAGGGAGCAGCTGGGGGGCAGCAGGGGCGGGAATTGCACTCCTGGTTTATTTTCCTGCCTTTCCTGCAGCTGTTGGGAATTGATGGATTGACAGCCTGGCAAATCCCAGGGATCCTTCCCTGTCTGACACCGGGACACCCCAAAAAATCCCCTCATCCACTCCAAATCCCATTTTTTTAAATCTCTCCTTGCAAAAGGTGGGAAAAGAGCCGAGCAAAAGTCCAGGAAACAGGAGCAGGTCTGGAAACGGGGCTGGAAATCAGAGATTCCTTTGTGGAAGATGCTCTGGGAGGGCAGGAGGTGAATTCCCGGGATTTTTTGTGCCTCCCAGGCAGTGATCCTGAGGCTCAGCATTCCTTGTAAAACAACTTGGAGGTGTTTGTGCCATAAATCCCAGGCACGACCTGCGGGAGAACACGCTCCGGGAACACGTGCCGGCTGCGGCAGCAGGGCAGTGTGGCCTGGAATATTGAACACCGGGAAAAAGCCGGAAAATCCCGTTTTGTGCTGCTTTTGGGGGCTGCAGGAACAGCTCTGCACAAAGAAATACGGGCGGGGAAAGTGGATTTTTGGGATTGTTTGGGGGAAGGGCTGAGGGTTAAATCTCTTTTCAGCCCCAAATGCTGCTTGGAATGAGGGAATTTTGGTGTTGCATCACAGAATCCTGGTTTTCCCAGCTGGGAGTGACCCAAATCCTTGTCAATATTCCCAGTCCGCCTGGGGCCGGCTCCTTTCTAGCCTCTCCCTGCCTGTCCAGGGTTTATTTTTGTTCCTAAAGCGGGGATTAAATCCCTGCGATTGCCAAGGCTGCACGAGGGCCCCTTGGATTCGGGGCTGTGCGGATGGAAAAGGCAAGAACTGGAGGAGGAGGAGGAGGAGGGAGGGAGGAAGGGCAGCCGAGGTCTCTCCGGCTGCCCCGATTCCCCTCGCTCGGCTTTTGACATTTCCGAACGCCGGGATGAGCAACAGGCACGGGAAAGCGGCGGGGAAGGAGGGGGATGAGCAAATCCTTGGCAGCGCGGCAGGATCCGCCCCAAGGAATTGGGGATGGAGCCTCCGTGCGTGCGGAAGAGCTCTGGCTTTCCATGGAGCCCCCGGGTGGGATCGCAGCTCCCGCCTTCCCCCGGATCAGCCGGAGATTAAAGGGAACCGGGGAGGAACTGGCAAAGCTGGAGCAAAGATTGGATTTTCACTCCTGTCCGTGGGATGTGGAGATCCAGGAGTTCCCAGCTCAGCATTTCCAGATGTTTTCCATCCTTTTTCCCCACGTTATTCCCTTCCAGACCTGTGCATTTCCATACAAAACCATCCCCATCGCAGTCCAGAGCAGAGATTGGATTTTCCTGCTGTCCATGGGATCCAGGGGTTCCCAACTCAGCATTTCTGGATGTTTTCTTTCCTCCTCCCACGTTATTCCCTTCCGTAAATTTGCACTTCCATGGGAAAGGGATCCATCCCCATCCCAGTCCAGCCAAGGCTTTTGGTGGTGTTTGGACTTTCCCTGATTTTTGGTGGATTTTTAAAGTGAAAAAGAACCAAGTTTGGGATGGCCCCAGCCACTCCCATGCAGCAAATCCACCCATCCAAGCCTTTTTCCAAGGAAATCCCCCTCCAAACCCATCCCTGACATGCATCTTCTGGGTGGCCTAAAAAAATAACCCCAAAACCTCTCTGCTTTCTCTGGAAAACCATTCAGAGCTGGCATTGCGAGCAGCTTCCACTCATATTCCTGGGAATTCTGGCCTGACTGGGCCTTAAATCCAGGCATTTGATCCCTAAAAACACCAGGGTGGAACTACAGAATGCTTCTCCTGCATGGAAGCTCTGGAGCTCCAGGATTTATTGCTGTGGTGCTGTGGGATAAGGATCCCACGGAGAGCTGATTCCAGAGCCCTGACTGGGCCTGGAAAAGGCAGGAAGGGGAAAATTCAAACACTCCAAGAGCATCCGTGCCCAAATCCAGTGAAAACCAGCCCAGAAGTTGTAGAAAAGAAAGAGAGAAGAGAGAGAGGGAAACAGATGCCGAGTCCCCACAGGAGCCGGCCAAGGATGCGAGGAGGGGAGGGGGAAAAGCGGGAAAACAAAGGGAAATAAAACAGGAATCCAGATGGAGCCATCCAGACCCCGCTGCTTGGCTGCGGCTGACGTGCGAATCCCATCCCTCATCCTCCCCTTCCCTTCGCCTCCCGACAGGGAACAACTGCCAGGTGCCAGCGCTGCTCCCAAGCCTCCCTCGGCTCCCTCTTTTTTCTTTGGGATTTACTGAGGAGAACAAAGCGGCCGTGACGGGAACGGCTGGGTGGGAAGAATGCTCCCGAAAGGAAGAGCCCATCCCAAATTTATGAAATTTCTGTCATCCCTCTCGTTATCAGCCTCCCTTTATCAGCGTCCCCTTCTCAGCCTCGCTCCGCTTCCCCTTTGCTCTTTTCAATCCGAGATTTTTCCAGAGAATGCCGGGCCCGGCCTCCCCCGGCTCGGATTCAGCCCTCTGGAAATTCATCCCTCTGATTAGACGGCAGCCCTGGGGAGGAGAGGATATTTTTGCTGGCGATTGCTGGGAATTCTGGCGCCGTCCAGTTTAAGGGGGATTTTTAAAAAAGGGAAAAGGGACAGAGGGGGAGGAGAGGGGGAAGGGAGGGATAAAGGAAATGTCCTTTGAAATCGGGAGTGACGCGCTCGTAAAGGAGAGCATCGGAACAAGCTCGGTGCTTCCAATTACAAAAGAGCGCCCAGGGATGAGGCAGGAATTGCTTCAGCCCTGGAAGTGTGGGATGCTGGATAAAAACCCCATTTCCAGCCCTTTCCAGCATTCTGTGGGGATTTCTGCCCACAAACGCAGCTGGACACTCCATGGGAATGGCCAGGGCAGCTGGAATCCCTCCGAGATTCCTGGGGAGGATGGGATGGGATGGGATGGGATGGAATGGGAATGTCCCAAGGAAAGGTCTTGGAGTAATGGAGCCTTCCAAGGAATCCCAGAATCACATGGAGCCCCACATCTTCCCCAGGCACCTCATTCCTTCCATCCCACCTGGAAATCCAAGATTTATTTATGGAGATCACCCAGTGCTCCCATTCCCGGATTTCTCATCTGCCAGTGCTTCCCAAAAATCTCAAACCAGTGGAATTCTGGAACTGGATTGGAAGGGACCCGAGCAGGGATTCCTCCCACAATCCCAGGTTGCTCCAAGCCCCGTCCAAGATTGGACAAATCCCGGGATGGGGCAGCCCCAGCTGAGGATGGATTTTCCCCCTTTCCGTGTCCCCAAAGTCCAACCTGTCCCCATCCTTTTAGGGGAAGGAAGCAGCAGCAGGTCTGAGAGGAGTGGGAGCTCAGGATGGTGCCAGAGGAGGGGATTCTTGGGATCCAGCGGCTCCATCCCCCTCTGGAATGTCCCCAGCCTCCTCGAGGAGCCGGTGACAGACAACACAAACACTTCATCATTTTAATTAGCCAGTGATTAACAGGGCTTATCAATAATTCCCTCCTATTCCTCCACCTCCCTTTTCCAAGGGCTGGGATGGGATGGGAAAACCAGGAGAGAACAGGAAAACAGACAACAACACTCCCTTGACCAGCCAATATCCCAAAATTCCCAGGATTTAAGGAGAGCAGGAGACATTTCACCCCTTTCAGTGGGATCCAAAGGGATGCAAACCCCCTGGAAAAATCTGGGAGTACTCCCGCAAATTCCTGACTGCAGAATGTCCGTGACCGTGGCCGTTCCAGGGATGGAAGCCCCGGATCCTCAAGAACCAAACGTGCCCTGACTGGCGGCGCTTTGCAACATCTTGTCCATGAAAAATTCAGCAGCTCCAGTTGTTCCTGGGAACGCAGCAAATTCCTTCCCGCTCCCTTCCCGGCTCCGGCCATGCTTTATTTATGACATTCCAGGACAATTTACAGTCGGAATATGATGCTGCCTCTCGTTGTTAACCTGGGAGGGCTCCAAGGGCAAAGAATTCCCAGCTGGCCCCATCCAAGGAGGTGGAATTTTGCTGAATCTGGAGCTTTTCCTCCTGGAAAGCTGCGGCAGGATTTTATTTCTTGTTTAAACAGGAATAAGCGTCTGGCACGGGTTTAACACCAGCCAGGGAATGGGACGTGACAGTCGGAGACGGCGTCGTGCTTCCAAGGAAAATGGGCCTTTGGGAAGTGGGGAAAATGGATTGGGGGAGCCTTGTGCTGAGTTTTCCTTGGATATTCAGCTTTGCTTCCCAAAAATCCACCAGCTCAGTGCCAGCAGGGTTAAACTTCCCCAACCCCTCCACCACCCTCCCAAAAGTCATCCTGGCTTTTGGAAAATGGGCGTATTCCCTAAAATAAACCCAGGAAAGTTGGCGTCACCCCCAGGAGAGGAGGAGCCCGGCTGGCAGGGAGCGAATGGCATTAATCCTGGGAAAATGGGATATTAACGGGCCGAGCAGACAATTAAGAGCCAGTAATTAAAATTCCTTTTCCCTCACAAACATCTCATTAGGCGCCGCTTCCCTCCCTCATTTCCATAAGTGGGAGGGAACGATTCCGCAGCTGGATCTGGAATTATTCCTTAGGCGGGGTTGCTGGACCAAACCAGCTCCAAAATTTTTAGGGATCAGGAGAAAATGTATGGAATGAGCATGGGGATGTCCAGCCCATGCTTTGGGTCCATTTTTCTCCAATTAACGGGATGCAGAACCTGCCGGATCCTATGGATGTGTCCCCAGCCTCTTTGTGATGGGAATCAATGGTTTGGATCAATCCTTTGGATCAATCCATGGATTGAGCGCGGCCCCTTCGGCCTCCCAGCCCCTTTCAAATGAAGATGAGGTGAGGGAACCACTTCAAGCCGGGCTCCGGGGGCTGTTTCCAGTCCATTCCATGGGGAAACCTTGTGGGAATTATGGAATGATGGAATTTTATGGATCAATTCAGCCTGGAGAAGCCAAGGCTGCTCCATCCTTGGAAGTGTCCAAGGCCTGGTTGGGCTTGGAGCAACCTGGGATAGGGGAAGGTGTCCCTGGCCACGGCAGGGACTGGGATGGGATTTAAGGTCCCTCCAATCCTACCCATTCCATGATTCCCTATTTTTATAAAATACGGATAAAACCAACCCCCGAACCCAGCTTCCAAGGATTTCAACACCTAAATCCCATCGAGATGGAATTTTTAACCACTGTCCAGTTTCCCTTTTTTCCTTAAATCCCAGATTCCTCTAAGCAAAATACCCCAAAGAAAAGATATCCCAAAACATCCCAGTCCAAAGAAAAAGGATGAATTCCCGATTTGCTCCATGCTGTGATTCCCAATGTCCTTGTGTCCATGGGAAGAATCTTCAACACCATCTGAGGGCTTCCAAAGGATTGACGCTGATGGATCTCCAGGAAAAATCCATTTTGAGGCTGCTTTTCTCCTCATGATGAGCTCCAGAGTCACTTTTATGTTCTGGAGGGGTGGGATTGGTTCCGAGATTCCAGCGGCTCCAGAGGCAGCAGAAAAATGAGGAATGAGATCCAAATGGATCCTGCTGGGCTAAAAACATTCCAAACATTCCAGCTCCATGGGATTTTCACCCCCATCAGCACAACCTCAGCACAATAAAGGATTTCAGATGGAAAGGGAGAGTTTGGGCACTTTGGGAGTGGAAAGTCCACAGGAAATTTGGGATTTGGGAGCCTCCCGACGGTGCCATGTCCCATCTCTCCAATTCCAATCTCTGTCCCCTTTCCATCTCCTCCTTCCCACGTTTCCATTTTTCCCTGTCCAGTTTCCTTCCCACAAAGACTCAAGTCCAGTTCTCACCATGCCCAGTAAATCCCAGGAAAACTCCAGTGTTTTCCACCTTTGCCGCGTGCCTCCCGACAAACAAATCCAGGTGGGATTGAGCCATCGGAATCAGCCCCATGGCTGGGGCACGGGCTGGAATAAATCCTCGAACGTCTTCATCCGGCTTTTCCCAAGCTCCTCGGAGCTGTTCCGGCTCATTGGAGCACGGGATGAGGGAGCCCGTTCCCGGCTTGGCTTCGGCTCGCGGCGTCGATTTCGTGCTTGTTCGACATCTCCGGCACAAATCCACAGGGAATGCGGCGTTCCAGGAAAAAGATGGACGATTGGAGGGAAAACCGTGACGGCTTTGGCTGGAGGGAGACCAGACCCTGCTACAAACCTCTGGAATGGCTTTGGAATCATTGTTTGGATGTTATGGGTGTCCCTCATCCCAAAAATCCAGGGATTTCCTGGATGCACAGAGATGAAATTCCATGGTGGATCTAAGGGCTGCATCCCACCCATCCCGGGAGATAAATCCAGTGGCTACAAAACCAGGGATGCTGGAAAAGTGAGGATTTCAGGATGAAGGCAGGAAAAGCACGGTTGGAGGGAAGCGACAGCCACCAGAAAACCAGGATCAGTTGGATTTGGGAAGTATGTCCCTGGGATAGATGGAACAAAACCAGGGATGCTGGAAAAGTGAGGATTTGGGGGTGAACACAAAAAAAAACAGGACTGGAGGGAAGCAACATCCATCGGAAAGCCAGGATCTGTGAGATTTGGGAAGTATTTCCCTGGGATGAATGGGAATTATCTTGTTTGGGACAAAATCCCAACATCCCCAAAACTGAACCCCCCCGGAAGAGAATCCCTCTCCATGAAAACACACAAAGGATCCAAGACCCTCTCAAGGCTTGGGAAACTCCCCCCAATCCCAAAACTCCTTAAATCAACTCCATCAAGGCGCAGCTGGTGCAGAAAAGATGGATTTTCCTGGCCCATGCCGCTTATCAGCGGGAATGTGGTGGCTGCATTGATATTCCTGGAGATTTATGGGATTTTATCCCCCTGCCCGCACAGCCTGGGAATGCAGGGCTGTAAATCACACATGGAATATTTATCTCCGCATGGGAAGGATGTTTAGGAGCATTTACCAAAGCACTGAGAAGTTTTATTTATAACTTTTCCCCCTCTTTGCACTTCCAATGTTTCCATAAAATCCCTCGGCCTCCCGGCGGTGCTGGAGGGGGGAATATTTTATCTCCACATCTTCATCCCACTGATATTCCCATAAAATAAAACGCTGGACATCCCACTGGAGTTCCCACAGCTGCTCAAAGTGGTGGCTTGGGATGGGTCGTTGGGATTTTGGGAAGAGCACGAGATGGGTGATTGGCTTTGGATTTCAGGAAGGGCTTGGAAGAGGTTGTGGGGTTGGAATTTCAGGAAGAGCTCGGGATGGGTTGTTGGGTTGGGATCATGGGAAGAGCTCCTGGTGGATCTTTGGGTTGGGGTTTTTGGAAGAGTTTGGGATGGGTCAATGGGTCTGGATTTTGGGAAGAGCTCCTGGGTTGTTGGATCAGGATTTTGGGAAGAGTTGGATGTTTGTCATCATTCCGCTGTCATTTCTCCTGTTTCATTAACACTTTTTCCTCTTTATCTAAGGATTTTTCCAGATTTTTCATTTTGTTTGGATCATTTTGGGTGCATTCAGAATCCAAAATGATGCCTCATCCCAGGAAAGGGGGGAAGGTGAATCCAACAGAGCCAAATTCCCTCAAAAACCTGGCACCATCCCTAATTCGGAGCGATGGCTCCACTAGCACCTCATGGCCTCTTCCCAGATGTTGGAACAGCTGCCGGAGCCAAAATGGAGCCAAAAATTCCACAGGGCCAGGCTGGGTCTGAGACGCCTCGTTTGATAAATGGAGATCATGGCCCTCATTTGCATCTATGCAAATATGCAAATCAGGGTTGATTCCCAGCTGCCAAACAACTCTCCCCAAGTTAATTAAGACAGAATTCCCCAAATAGGTCACTCCAAAAATTTTATTGCCATTCCATGGGGTGAAGCCAGCGGATTTTGGGCAAACGACGCCCAGCAGGTGGCAAGTGCCACCTCTCATCCCAAATTTTCCCTTTTCCCTATAAATGAACCCCGTTCCTGCAGGATTTCCTCCACATCAGCTGGATTTTCCTGTTTTCCACCCAGAAGTGCTTCCACCCCCCAGTCTGGGCAGCAGGGCAGGAATTCCCTCCTGCTGATGAATCCCAGGAGGGAGTTCCTTCCTCCTTTTCCCAGCAAATCCCAATGAAATCTGAGAACTGTTAAAAAAATCCCAATTTTTCCTTCTTTTCCCCCATTTTTTCCAGCTCCCCCCAGCTGCCCCATGGATCACTCTCCAATCCATTTCCATGGAATTTTTGTCCATCCCCAGCAAATCCCAAGCTCACCAGACGGGGATTTTTCCTACAATCCCAATTTTGCCAAGTGGGAGCGACCACCGACCACCAAATCCAATGGAATTCCTTCAGAATGGCTCAACATTCCCTAAAATCCTTCCATCAGAGCATGGTGGCTTCTCAACACCTGGATTAACCTGGATTAATGCTCCAAGTCGGAACATCCAGGTGTCCTGAGGCTAAAAATTCCCCGTTCTGCTTTTCCCTGGCTTTTAATCAAGTAGCTCCACAGAAAACACAGCGGGATCTGATCTCCGTGTGCAGATGTGGAATTAATCCTGAATTAAGTGTGGCAGGAGAAGGAGAGGCTGTATCCTAATCCCGCACTGAAAAAGATTGGAAATGGGATTTTTCCCTCACATCAGCAAATTCCCAGCCCTTCTTTTCCAGCAGCTCAGCTCTGCATCCTGACAAGGAAGAGATTCCTGCCAGTTGGTTGCTCCTGGAGTTTCCCAGGAAGCTGCACCCTCTGAATGCCACCCCTGGGCACCAGGATTATGGAAAACCTCACCTGGGATAAAGGATTTTATCAGATGGTGTTGCCGCACAAAATCCATCCCAGGAATGCAATTCCAGAGCAAAAAAAAGAATTACTGCACCCGATGCTCCTTTTTAAAGCCCCAGACTGGACCTAAGGGATTGGAAAATTGGGAAAAAAATCCCAAACCCCTGGCACAGCTCAGTCAGTGGCTTGGGAGGGATTTGCCGACAGCAGTTGAGGATTTTCCCGCTGTTCCAGTTCCGTTGGGATGGGGATTATGGCACCAGCAGCCAATTCTGGGAAGCCACGGCTCGGGGTGTTAATCCCTGCTGGAGTTAATCCCAGCAGGAATAATTAACAGAGCAGGAAGGAGCTGGGAGCAGCTCCATTCCTGGAAGTGCTCAAATCCAGGTTGGAACCACGACCTATGGAAAAAGTCCTTGCCCATCCCCACCCAAAGCATTCCATGGTTCCAGGTCTTTCCATGCCTCAGTTTCCCCACTTGGGAAGGGGAAAGCAAAGTCCTTTCCAGTTCATCTGAGATCCAGGAAAATCCCAGAGTAACTGCAAGGTGTTATTAGAGATCCCAAAAAATCCCATCCTGGAATAACAGCAGGGGTTTATTAGAGATCCCCAAAAAATTATGGACTATTTTATTCCAGATATAAGGGGTTTTAGAGATCCCAGAAAATCCCATCCCAGAGTTATCCCATCCCAATAACAGCAAGAGGTTATTGAAGACCCCAAAAATCCTGGAGTAACAACAAAGGATTTTTGGCAATCCCCCAAAAATTCCTGGGATAATAGCAAGGGGTTTTTGGAGATCCCCCAAAAAATTCTGGAATAACAGCAAGGGGTTTTTAGAGATCCTAGAAAATCCCATCCCAAAGTAACAGCAAAGAGTTATTTGAGATCCCAAAAAATCCTGGAATAACAGCAAGGGGATAATTGGAGATCCCAAAAAATCCCATCCTGGAAGAACAGCAGGGGGTTATCAGAGGTGCTCCTGCTCCCAAAAATAACACCAGGAAAGAATTTTCCCACCCCAAACTCCCCAGTCCTCTCTAAAACTCCTCTTTTCTCAGCTTTATCAGGAGACCCAGAGGCTTGGGATGGGAAAAAGAGGGAAAATCATTAATTCCATTCAGGAAAGTCAGCAGGTTTCAATCTTGAAGACCCCGCTGAGTTTCCCACCAGTTCCAAGCAGGTTTTCCCAAGCCCCGGTGGCCCTGGAGCAGGGGTGACCCTGACCCGGATAATGAATTCCCTGATTTATTTCTCCACTTGCAGGAAATCCAATTATCCCAGATTTTTGATTGGTGACAAACGAGGAGCCATCGATCCCCCCTCCCTCCCAGCTGTCGGTTCTGGGCTATCTCCGCTCCTTCCATCGATTCCTACCCGGAGGAACTGGGAAGGGATCATTGTTAATGATATTTTGGGATTTTTCCTTCTGAACTCTTTCTCCAGAGGCACAACCTCAGGCAAAGGAAGAGCAAAATTAAACCCAGTCCACACAGGAATCCCGGGAGCTCCAAAATCCACTTTGTTTTTGGAATTCCGGGTGTGATGTGCAGCTTTTTCCCAAAAAAATGACCCGAGGGCTGCCTGGGGCACCTGGATCAGCCCCAAAGAGTCCCAGCTCAGTTGGAAAAGCCTTGGTATTCCTGAAGGAATGTTCTAGAGGGGGAAGAGAAGGTTTGGGAAGGTTTGGGAAGGGAAGGTTTGGGAAGGTTTGGGAAGGTTTGGGAAGGGAAGGTTTGGGAAGGTTTGGGAAGGTTTGGGAAGGGAAGGTTTGGGAAGGTTTGGGAAGGTTTGGGAAGGGAAGGTTTGGGAAGGTT
>JAWWMQ010000089.1:1660662-1671383 GCA_035047885.1 Chlorospingus flavigularis
GGAAGGGAAGGGAAGGGAAGGGAAGGGAAGGGAAGGGAAGGGAAGGGAAGGGAAGGGAAGGGAAGGGAAGGGAAGGATTTTTGGGACAGACTCCTCCAGACCCTCCATGGAAACAGCCAAAATTCCCACCAGGATTCCCAGCTCCAGAATTTGATCCTGGCCTGGAGATGCTTTTTCCAGGGACAAAGGGGCGGCCTCATCCCAAACACTCCCTCATCCCTTGGGAACACCATGATCCCATCCCCCAGGATCTCCCTGGCCCAACCTCATCCAGCTCCATCTTTCCCGTCCTCTCTAGCCCCATTCCCTGGACAAAGCAGGATTGTGATCGCTGCTCCCTCTCCTCCGAATTCACACTCCATGATTGATAATCCCTCTGCTCTCCTGGTAATTCTGCATCCCTAATGGGATTAATGGATATCTTCCTCTTCCAGCCCTGATTCCAGGCACTGATTCCCGACACTTCTCCCTCCCACAGAGAGGATGTGTGGGGCTCTTCCCTTAATCCCGATCCATCTCCATGGGGCTGTTCCTTTAATCCCAATCCATCTCCATGGGGCTCTTCCCTTAATCCTGAGCCATCCCTACTCCACTGGGAAATCCCTGCTAATTTAACACCTTTCCCTCTCCCAGCACTTCCAGAGCTGTCCCATTATCCATGTTTGGCTTTTCCCGCTGATCCCAAAGATTGACTGATCAAAACCCCAGTCCTGATTCCTCCTTTAGCTCTGCTTGTGGAATGTTGGCGTTTTTTGGGATCTTTTCCCTCAAATCCGACATTCCGGGGGTTCTCCCACCCCTGAAATGGAGCAAAGCTGGAAAATCAGGAGGAGATTTTTCCATGGCTCCACGTGGTGTCTATGACTCTGCTTTCCCAAATCCATCCCTATTCCTGCTGCAAAACTCTCATCCCAAAGCCTGCCAGGACACAGAGAATCCTCAGACAAACCACACATTCTCATTTTTCATCCCAAATTTCCCTCCTCTTCCCAAAGACCACAGCCTGACCCACTGGCCAAGCCAAGGATGGGATTGGGAATAACAGCAGCAGCCAGACCTTGGAAAAGAGGGACAAACACCTGGCAGAGCCTCAGATCCTCTGGATGTGCTGGGAGGCCGAGGTTCCGGGTTAATAAAACATAACCAAGCATGGGATCATCCAATATTCCTTTAATTCAGTGCTCCCAGGAGGGTGGGAAGAGAGGCTGGGAATGCGGGAGGCTTTCCTGCTCAGCCGGGCAGAGAGGAGTGCCTGGGATGTTAAACAGCTGGAAAAGCCCTCCCTTCCCATTGCCAACCCCATTCCCATTCCCATTTTCCAGGCTGGAAGTGCCCTCCATTCCCTTTCTCCAGGCAGGAAGTGCTCTCTGTTCCCAATCTCATTCTCATTCTCACTCTCCAGGCTTTTCCTTCTCATTCTCATTCCCATTTTCCAAGCTGAAAGTGCTCTCCATTCCCATTCCCATTCCCATTCCCATTCCCATTCCCATTCCCATTCCCATTCCCATTCCCATTCCCATTCCCTCCTTTCCCCCGAGATAAAATAATGATAAAAGCATGGAGCAGATCCGGAGTGTGATCCATGAAAACCAAGAACGGCGGGAGCATCCCGACCATCCTTTTGCCCAAATCCTCTCTCTCCCATCATGGAATCTCCCAGATTTTCCTGCCCTAAATAAAACAAACTCCGCAAATTCCAAGGAATGGGAAGGTTTAATTTGGGAAGCGCTTCCCGGAGCTCTTCTCGCTTTCCCATCCCTGCACTAATTACAGCGGAAATTTGGGAGGAATCCAAACAATCTCCACTCCTCACAAAGCGCTTCCCTACAGAAAAAAAAGCTGGAATAATGCAGGGCGATGCAAACAGAACTTCAAAAGGGTCACCAGGAGATGGCATTTATGGAAAACATCTCATTATCCAATTCCAAAGGGAAGGACTCTGAGTGGAGCCGGAGTGCTGGAGGCTTTGCCATGCAGGATGGGCTCTCTGGGACTCTTGTTCCTGGTGGGAATTTAATTCTTTGGATATTTTCTGGAACAGGATCTGCCCATTGCCTGGTGCTTTTCCAGCAGCAGATCCAGCCTCGTACCCCACATGGAAAATCCCATTCCCCAGCAGGTCCAGCATTTCCATCCTCCATGAAAAATCCCATACCCCAGCAGATCCAGCATTTCCATCCCCCATGGAAAATCCCATTCCCCAACAGTTCCAGCATTCCATCCTGCATGGTAAATCCCATTCCCCAGCGGATCCAGCTTATCCATCCCCCATGGAAAATCCCATTCTCTGGCAGATCCAGCGTTTCCATTCCCCATGGAAAATCCCATTCCCCAGCAGATCCAGCGTTTCCATCTCCCATGGAAAATCCCATTGCCTGGCAGATCCAGCCTGTTACCCCACATGAAAATCCCACACAATGGATCTATTTTCATCCATCCATCCATCCATCCATCCATCCATCCATCCATCCATCCATCCATCCATCCATCCATCCATCCATCCATCCCCTATGGAAAATCTCACTCCCCAGCAGATCCCTGGGAATATTTTGGGCCCCTTGGCCTTTCCCAGCCCCCCAAACCCTCTCAGAGTCACGGGGTCCTCCCGCAATCCAACATTCCCTGCTTTATTTTTAGGAGGAAAACCAGGAAAGCAGCCAAATTCCACCCCCGGATCTCGGGATGCTCCCGGAGCTGCGGAGGGTGGGATGGCAGAGCCTGTGTTCCCACGTGGATCCCGTGTTCCCACGTGGATCCCGTGTTCCCACGTGGATCCCGCCTTCCCACACTTTGTGCAGTTCCATCCACAGGGAACGGGGGCGGCCAGGCCCAAAAAAAGGAGGAAGATTCTCCATGGAGGAGTGGGAGAATCCCAAATCCTGGTCCAGGAATCCAGGCTTGGAATCTTCCAAAGCCTTGGAGCCGGAGCTTTGGAATGCTCTCTCCAGAGGGGCAAAGCTTGGCTGGGAGTTTCCACGCCATCAAAATCCCTTCCCAGGCAATTCCCATCCAATCCATGGGGTTTTTCCAAAGGAAAGACGCAGCCACAGAGAACCTGGGATGAGGAAGGGGAACATTTCCACAAGAGGCTCACAGGGAGCCCGTCCGCATCCCCCTTATCCCAAAATTGGGACAATCCTGAGGATTTTGCTGGATTTTGCTGAGTTGGATTCTCTGTGCCTCTCACCTGCTGTCCCAGTCCCGCCAGGAAGAGCTGGAGATTCCCAAATCCATGCCAGAACATCCCATGGTGACCATCACTGGTCAAAAATGTCCCTTCTGTCACTTCCCTCCTTTCCAGGTCCCAGCTCCAGGGGCAATTCCTACCTTGGGACCAGCCTGGCACGAGCAGCCTTCAAAGCAATGTTCTACCCATAAATCCAGGTTTATCCATGGAATTCATCCCCAAAAAAAGGCATTTCCATGGACTGGAGGCCATGAAGAAGCAGATCCCTCCACACCCTTCCTCCCACTCATCCCTCTGATCCCAAACTCCCCTCACAAAGCCTCTCCCTGGATCCAGCCCTTCCCTGGGGCTGCAGATCCTTGGAAGAGGGAAAAGGAGGTGGAAAAGCGGGAGGTGCATCCCAAAGGAAGATTCCCAGCTCCTGCTTTCCCTGTCCTGGTTGGATGGGAAGCAGCTCCTGGATTTATCCCTGAGCACAAGGAGATGGAGAGGGGTTTTCAATCCCCTCTGTCTGGAGAATATTGACCAAGGAATTATAGGAATGGGAAATTATTCCAGAGTTTTGGGCAGGAGATGAACAAATTCCCTGCCTCCCCTGCTCCAGGTGGGATTTTCCAGATGGAGAAGCTCTCCCAGCACCAGAAGAGCCAAAATGTGTGGCCTGGAGGCCGGGACAGGCCCAGTGGAGTCACATTCCCATCTCCATTCCCTCTGCTGGGAATTGTGGGGTTTCCTGGCATTTCCCCAACCTCCTTGGAGCTAAATCCCAGCTGGGAATGAGAACAAGGCACCTTCCCTGATCCAAAGGCTTTGGAGTGCCCCCAGTCCCTAATTTGATAAAACCAACAATTCCAAAGATGGAACAACAGCCACGGGTTGTTATCCCTGCCTTTGGAATCCGCCCGCCCTTGGCGTTCCCGCCGGATCTGGGCCCCAGCGCACTAAAAACAAGCCCGTGATTGACGGGTTATTTTGGGAAAAAAAAAGAGTGGAAAAGTGGGAAGCAGAGAATGGAACGGGAGCGCCAGCCACGAGCTCGGAACGAGCCCGGCAGCGCCGCACAAGCAAACAAAAGGGCACAGAGAGCAGCTGGATCGGGAAGGATTCCAGCCCCATCCGTCAGCTGCATCCCTCCCGCGAGGATCCGCCAGCCGGGAATTCGCACGGCTGGAGCTGCCTCCCAAAATTAAGGATTTGGAGGTCCCTTCCCTTGTTTTGCCTCTGTGTGGGGTCTGAGCACAGAGCTGGATGTGGTGGGGCTGAAGTCGAGGATTTGTGTTGGAAAATTGGGGAAAATTCCAAAAAATCCCATCACTGGGAGTTGCGAGGGGGTGATGCTGCTTCATCCCCCCACACCTGTTCCAGGTAGGAATTTGTGCCCATTCCCAACCATCCAGGGCAAACTCCCAGCTCCATTCCCAGCTCCCTGTGGAGCTTTTCCCTCAGCAAGAGCTGCCGGAGCCTCAGGAAGATCCTTGGCCCTACTGAGCTGGATTCCCACTAAAATCCCACTCTTATCCCAAGAGATGTTCCTCAGCAGATCCCGGAGCACGAGGTGAGAGCTGGTCAAGCATTCCCAAGCCAAGGAATTCCCAGCAGGAAAGAGCATTTTGGTAGGAAAAAGCCATCACAGGAAACATCACCATGAGAAGGGGCAGCTGGTGGGATCATCTGGATACCCCAGGACCACACATGGATTTGGGATGCAAGGTCCAGTGTTTGGAGGCACCTGAGGAGCTTCCAGGCTTCCAGACCTGAAAAAGTCCTGGAGTGGCCCACGGGAATCTCCTGAAGTTTAACAAGAGTGGGGCAATCCCGGGATGGATCCAGGCTGGAATAAGGACCTGGAGCAGGACAATCCCAGGATGGATCTAGGCTGGGATGAGCACACAGGGCAGCCTCGGGAGAAGGATCTGGAGCAGGAGAATTCCAGGATGGATCCAGGCTGAGATAAGGACCTGGAGTGGGACAATCTCCAGAATGGATCCAGGCTGGGATGAGCACATGGAGCAGCTCTGGGAGAAGAACCTAGAGGGGATCAATCCCAGAATGGATCCAGGCTGGGGAGCAGGACAATCCCAGGATGGATCCAGGCTGGGGAGCAGGACGTGGAGCAGGACAATCCCAGGATGGATCCAGGCTGGGATGAGCATATGGAGCAGCCCTGGGAGAAGGACCTGGAGTGGGACAATCTCCAGAATGGATCCAGGCTGGGATGAGCACACAGAGCAGCCCTGGGAGAAGGACCTGGAATGAGACAATCCCAGGATGGATCCAGGCTGGGATAAGGACCTGGAGTGGGACAATCTCAGGATGGATCCAGGCTGGGATGAGCACATGGAGCAGCACTGGGAGAAGGACCTGGAATGAGACAATCCCAGGATGGATCCAGGCTGGGAGAAGGACCTGGAGTGGGACAATCCCAGGATGGATCCAGGCTGGGATGAGCACACGGAGCATCCTGGGAGAAGGACCTGGAGCAGGGCATGGAAACCTCCCAAGTCTAGGGCTGATCCCAGAGCAGGAAAATGAGGAATTCTGCCCTCTGGAGCAAGTCCAGAGGAGGCTCCAGGAGGATCCAAGGAAAGGCTGGGAGAGCTGGGAATGTTCAGCCTGGAGAGAAGCTTTGGGTTGACCCAATTTTGTTCTTCCGGGACCTGAAGGAGCCAACAGAAAAAAGGGAAAAGATCCCTCCAGAAGGGCCTGGAGTGACAAGACACAGGGAATGGCTCCACAATTCCAGAGGAGAAATAGAAATTAATTTTTGGGAAGGAATTCCCGGCTGTGAGGGAGGCGAGGCCCTGGCACAGCTTTCCCAGAGCAGCTGTGGCTGCCTCTGGATTCCTGGGAATGTCCAAGACCAGGCTGGATGGAGCTTGGGGCCATCTGGGACAGTGGGATCTGTCCCTGGCCGTGGAATTCCCACCCAAAGCATCCCAGGATTCCAAGGCTGAGCCCATGGATGGAGCTGGGAATATCTGACAGTCCGCACAGGGCAGGGGCTGCTCAGCTCCAGGATCAGAATTCCTCATCCTAGACCAAAGGACACCGACATTCCCAAGCCAAACCTTACAACATTCCCGGGATTCGGTTTTGGGGGATGCCAACAATCCCAAAGGAATTTGGGCTTGGGGAACTTTGGAAACGCTCTGGGAGCAGCCTCAGGAGCTTTTTCAGGGAGAAATAAATCTGGGAATGTCTCCCCTTCCCAAAGATTACCCTGGAAAGGCACAAGGAGAGGGAAGATCCTCGCCGGAGCTGCGGCTTTTTCCCGAGCTCTGGATTGGAAGTGGCGGCTCCGAAATGCAGCTGGTGGGAGGAGGGAAATTGGGCTAATTGGGAAAGGGCAATTAGCACAGCAAGGGGGATTTTCCAAAGGGGCTGCACGGCCTGGATTTACCTGGAGAGGCTCCGTGGGAACGCGGGATTCGTGGAAACGGGAGGGAAAACTTCCCAAAAAGAGGATTTGATGGGAAAAGCATGAACAGGAAAGGATGGTGGGAATGTGGGGTGGATTTTTGGCACCTGCAGGTGAATTAAAGCAGGATTTCACCCCTGCTCCTCCTTTTCCCTCATTCCTCCACGTCACAAATCCCACCAAATTCCTCCTCTCATTAAAAAGAAACACAAGCAGGTGACTCCCACCACCCTGGGGAAAGCCCCACACTGGATTTTCCCTCCAAAAACGAGGGAAAATCTCCTTTTCCAGGCTGGAAAAGGATCCACCTGAGGGGCTCCGTGTCAGCTGGGAAAACCCCTACCAGAAAAACCTCCAGGGGGAATGCAGAGGGGAGAGAATTCCAGGTAAATCCCCAGCTGCAAAGGGCCGTTCCCAAGCTGGGTTTTTCAGGAATATCCCCAAGGACAGCTCCCTGCAAAGCCCAGGAGTTTCAAACACTTGAATTTTCCTTTTTTTTTTATTTTTTCCCCACTGGGATTGAGAAGCAGAAGCCGAAGCAAATCCCACAGGAATAAAACCGCTGGAAATCTCCAGGAATTTGACGCTTTGATCCCTCCCAGGGCGCTGAACCAGCCCCCGACGAGCCCTTTATGGGGCCGTATTTCAGACGGGGCTTAACGAGCCAGCCCTGATCCCAGAACCCACGGATCAGGGAAAAACGGAGCTTTCCCAGCTTTTCCAGCCCCTTTTCCAGGCACTCTTCTCCTTTTCCATGGTCCAGCGCTGCCTCCTCCGCGTGGCCTCGTTTTTCCCTCCTGACGCTTCCTTAACCCACTTAGCCCCGGCCCCGGCGGCTTTTTTTGGCAAAAATGTTGAGCCGGAGACAAAACGGGGGGAAAAAAGCTGGAATAGCAGGGGTGATGCTCCCAGAGGGTTGGAAAACACCTCGGGGATGATCCCGGGTCACAAAAGGGCTTTTCCTGAGCGGGGGAGGGATGCAGAGCAGGGCTGGAAATCCTCCCCTCAAAAAAGCATCCCAGGGATGATTTGTGGGGTGGGAAATTATTCCAGCGGATTCCTGGGGGATCCTCCGGGATGCGGATGAGGAGGTGGATGAGGGGACAATAAAAGCAGGAAAATTTTCCCAAAAAAAAGGGTTTGGGGATACAAGAAGGGGATGGACAGCGGGGAGTGGGGGCTGCTCCCACCTGGATCTTCCCGGGGTTTGCATCCCTTGGATCGCTCTCCAGCCGGGATGGGGAGGGCACGGAGGGGAGGGCACGGCGGCGGCGGCTCCAGCCAAGGATGCCGTCAGCCAGGAAAAAGCCATCTGCCCTCGGAAATTCGGGAATGGCGGGAGCTCTGCGCCCCCAAATTCGGGAACAACGCTCTGCCTCCCCAAATTCGGGAACAACGCTCTGCGCACCCCCAAATTCAGGAGCAGCTCAGCCCCCGCTGCCCCGAGCAAAGGGAGGCGCCCCCAGCCAGGGATTTGGCCGGGATTTGTGGCTGGCTGATGGAAAAACAGAGCTCGGGATGGGATTTTTGGGATAGCCGAGGCGAGGATCACAGAATTGCCGTGCGGTTTGGGTTGGGAACCCCAAAATGAGCACAGCTTCCAGAGGGAAAGAGATGCCGAGCGCGGCGGGTCCCCGGGATGCAGCCAAGTTCCAGCGGGGTTTAGGAGCCCAAACCCAGCTCGTGGATGCCCAAACCCAAACAATTCCCGGCGCCGGATCCATCGCTTCCTAACCCCCAACCCCTCCGGGCTCCTCGAGCTCCTCCAATCCCTTCACGAACCAACTTTGATCCCATTTTTCCCCCCTCACAAACAGAGATTCCCCCGCAGCCGCTCTCAGGAAATCAACAGCACGAGAGCAGCCGCCCGGTCTGCGGCGAGGAAAAAAAAGAAAAAACAGGAGAAGAGAGGCAGGAAAAATGATCCCTGCGCCAGTGACAGACAGCTGGAGCTCCGGGAAAGCCGGGGGGATGCGTTGTTCCTTGGAAATTGTCTATCCATGACCTTAAAACGGCGGCGGAGGAGAGCGGGGAAGGGAGGGGAGGCAGCCGGGGCTGGGTTTGGCACAAGTTCCCCCCTTTTCCCGAGCAGGTTTTTTATTCATCCCGATGCTGGGATGGCTCGGGATGATGGGGAAGGGGGCTCGGAGCAGCAGCCGCAGCCCGGCAGGAGCCGAACCAAGGGAAATGAGGCGTTCAGGGAATTCTCCTCCCGAGCGGGGTTCGGGCTGCGCGGTGCCCGAGGGATGGAGCGGGAGCAGGAGGGGAAGAATCGGCTCCTTTGTGTGGAGCTGGCCCCGCGCAGCCCCGCAGAGCCGCGGCTCCCCCGCCCCGCGCCCTGCAGCGCCCGGAGAGCACAAAGTCCATTAAAAATCCAAAAAAAAAACCCCAAAAAAAGCCAAAAAAATCAGAGAGATGCGGAGCAGGCTGCGCGCTCGCTCCTCCATCACCCAGCGCCTGGAAAAGCTCCCGCTTCCCTGGGCTCGGGAAGGAGCGGCCACCTGAGACCCCCAGAGCGGGAATTGGGGGGAAAAGAGGGAATTCGCCTCAAATGGAGACGGAATGAAATCCCAGGGGTGGTCCTGAGGGTGCGAGGAGGGCAAAGTTTCCTTCCCCGGTGTTTTCCCCTACCCGGAGCCCCGGGTTTGGAGGCTGGCGTGGGAGTCCCGGGGTTTTTGGGAGCTCCGGAGCTGCAATCCCCCAGGACAAGAGGGGATTTGGGGGATGCTGCTCCTTGTTTGGGGCTTGGGCATCCCAAAGGGGCAGGAGGGGCTGCGACCCCCCAAAAACTGAGCTGGTGGGGGTCCCCAAAGCGCAGCCCCCCCTCAGTGGCTGGAGCAGGGCTGGGATGCGCGGGAGCAGAGGGGAAAGAGGACACGGGGCGGCCCCACGGATGAGACCCCCGGCCCCCCTCACCCCAAAAACGGCGCCCCATGAGCGGCCCCACCCCAGTGCCCGGCTCGGGGTTTAGCAGCAGTGCCCGGGTAGGGGGTGCCCCATAAAAAACCCTCTACAGGGGGTGCCCCATTAAAACCCCCCTCTGTAGGGTGTGCCCCAATAACAGCTCCCACACCAGTACCGGTTTACGGGGTGCCCCAATAACAGCTCCCACACCAGTTCCCGGTTATGGGGTGCCCCAATAACAGATCCTACACCAGTACCGGGTTATGGGGTACCCCAATAACAGATCCCACACCAGTTCCCGGTTATGGGGTGCCCCATTATCAGATCCCTCATCAGTACCGCGATATGGGGTGACCCATTATCAGATCCCACACCAGTACCAGGTTATGGGGTGCCCTATTAACAGTTCCCACACCAGCTCCCGGTTATGGGGTGCCCCAATAACAGCTCTCACACCAATACCGGGTTATGGGGTGCCCCATTAATGACTCCTACACCAGTACCAAGATATGGGGTGTCCTATAAACGGCTCCCACATTAGTTTCCAGTTATTGGGTGCCCCATTAATGACTCCCACACCAACACCGGGTTATGGGGTGCCCCACTAACACCTCCAGACCTCATCCCCCAGTACCAAACCCCAATTCCCCACTCCAAACCCGTTCTCCTCCCTGTGGGTGCCCCTCCCACCCCACAATCACCCCAAACCCCAGGGGCGGGGCACCAAACCCTGAACCC
Source organism: Chlorospingus flavigularis (assembly GCA_035047885.1). Classification (NCBI taxonomy): domain Eukaryota; kingdom Metazoa; phylum Chordata; class Aves; order Passeriformes; family Passerellidae; genus Chlorospingus; species Chlorospingus flavigularis. The sequence continues at coordinate 1,670,910 of JAWWMQ010000089.1, forward strand.
TCTCCATGACCGGAGGGGTGCGGGGGTCTCCCCATCCCTCCCACACCCCGGGGGTGTCCCTGGATGTCCCCCCATCCCTCCCGCGCCCCGGGGGTGTCCCTGTCCCCTCGGGGGGAGGGGATGACACTCACCCAGCGCCAGGTGCCGCAGGTGCCAGAGCAGCAGCCACAGGGGCAGGGGGCTCATGGCGCGCATGGTGCCCGCGGGGGCGGCTCAGCGGGGCCCCCGCGCCGGGAGCCGGGCGGGCATCGCGCCGGGCACCGCCAGGGGCACGGCCCGGTCCGGTCCGGGAGGGGGCTCGGTCCGGTCCGGTTGGGGAGGGGGCTCGGCTCGGTCCGGGGGGGTCCAGAAGGGGAGGGGACTCGGTCCGGTTAGCGGGGTCCGGTTTGGGAGGGTGTCCGATCCGGTTCGGGAGGGGGCTCGACCCGGCCCAGTTCGGTCCGGGAGGGGATGGGAGGGGGCTCGGCCCGGTCC
>JAWWMQ010000089.1:1681073-1720771 GCA_035047885.1 Chlorospingus flavigularis
GTCCTCCCAGCACAATTTTTGATTATTTACTCCTGTGAAATCCCCCCCAAAACCCCCAAATTCCCACCAAAACCTCTCCTGACTGCTCCCAAAGCTGCCTCCCAGGTAGAGGAATCCCATGGGATTTTCCCACCACTTCCCAACTCTGACCTTTTCTCTCCCAACATCATCATTCCCTTCCCAATTCCAGCTTTGTTCCCGCATTCCCATCTTTCGCAATCCATTCCCAGCTCCCTGTGGGTGCAATCCCCTAATCCCAAGTAAATCCAGTTTGCACCAGGATCCCAAAATCCTGGAACCCAGAGGTTTTTCCTTCAGATCCCTCCAAGCTTCCAAAGCTCCACTCACTCTGGAAATGTTTTCATACAAAATTTGGGAATCCCAGCTCCTCCTGCTCCTTTGTTGCCTTCCTTTCCCAGAGTCCTTGATGTGGCACCAGCACAACTTCCAAGGTCCTGCAAAATCCCTAAAATCCCCAAATTCCCAGGAGCACTGTAGAATCCCATTTTCTCCCAAGGACAACTTCACTGCTTTGGTCCTGCAAAATTCCAAAAATCCCCAAATTCCCAGAAACACAAATCCTGTCATCTTCCCAGCGCAATTTTTGATGCTTTGCTCCTGCAAATCCCAAAAAAACCCCAAATTTCCAGGAACACAAATCCCGTTGTCATCCCAGCATCCCAGCTTCACTTCTTCCCTCCTGAAAACCCCAAAAATTCTCAAATTCCCACCAAAACCCCTCCTCTCCTGCTTTTTCAGCAGCTCCTTCCTTTGGCTTGGGATCATCCCACACTGGGAAAACCAACCTTGACCCCACAACAGGCCTAGAATGGGCAGAAATTCCCCCAAATCCCTCTCGCCACATTCCAGCTGCTCCCTGCATTCCCAGGAGCTTCCCACTCCCACCGCGACTCCCTGGCACCGGTGGATGCAGCTGCTCCCACCTTCCCAAAAAACCCTGGAATTACGTAATACCACAAAACAGAGCTTTTTTTTCCCAGCCTCAGTAGGATCCCTAGACATCAAAAAAAAAAGGTGGAAAATATTCCCAGTGTGAGGTGGTGATGGAAAAATCCACCCCCGGCTCCCGTTCCTGGGGGAAGAGCAGGAGGTTCCTACTTCAGCTGGAAGGATCCCACCGGGAATTCTCACCCCTGGATTGGGAAAGGAGCAGCTCCTGAAATTCCGCGGGATCAGGAGGAGCTGCTGCTCTGCTCCCCAAGGTGAGGAACTCTTCCTGATCCCAAAAATCCGTGGGGAGAGGTCAGGGAGGTTTCACTAAAAATCCAAATTTTTTGCTGCTGGTGCATGCAAGGCTGTGTTTTTCCTGGGGAAAGGGAGCTCAAGAAAAAAGGGGAAAAAGGGAGGAAAAAGGGGGGAAAGGGGGAAAAGGGGGTGAGCTGGTTTTGCATTAGAGCTACCAACAAAAGTAATTTTTTCTGAGAGGAAAAAAAGAAGGAAAGGGAGAAAAGTGAAAAAATGGAAAAAGGGAAAAAGGGAAAAAGGAAGGGAAAGAGAAAAAAGGGGGGAAAGGGAAAAAACAGAAAAAAGGGGGAAATGGGGAAAATGGGGAAAATGGGGAAAAAGGGGGAAAAAGGGAAAAAGCTCAGAGGGAAAAGGGGAAAATCTCCATCCACAAGTCTGGATCAAGAAGCACAGACAATTCCTGAGGAAGGCAGAAAATTCAGGCTGGAAAACCAAAGGAAAGGGGGGAAAATGCTTCAGTTTCCCCCAAAATGCCACAGAGGAGGAGAAAAACCAGGGGAAAACCCTCTGGAAATATTCCAACCCTCATTCCCGAAGGACATCCAGCTGAAGTGGGATGGGGAAGTGCTGGGAGATCAAAGTTGGATCCACATTGGAAGGGCCTGAGCAGGCAGCAAAGCCCCAATTCCAGGGATTTGTGTTTGCCCAAGGTCATTCCAGAGAAGAAAATGGGATTTCCGTGGAATTGAAACAAAAATCAGCTTGGATGTGACACAAATCGACTTCCTGGGAATTTTTCCCTCTCCAGGATGAGCAGATGAACTCCCATAAGAAGTCCACAAATCCAGGAATTCATTCCAGCTCTTTCCCACCTTCTCCATCCTCAAAACCATCTGGAATACAGAAACCAGGGCTTGGGAATGGCTGGAAAAATCCCGGATTTATTCCGACTTCAGGATGATGAAGGTGGGATCCAGCGGGATCACGCCCCTTTGCCATCCTCCAGAATTCCATAAATCATCCTTGATTCTCTCAGATTTTGGGATGGGATCCAACGGGACCATGAGCCTACATTGGTGTCATCATAACTCATCCATAATTCCCTGAAATCTTGGGAATTCTGCCTCACTTCCAGGCACCTGCCCCTGACTCTGACAGGGATAATGGAATGCACAGGATCCATCCATGATGTGGGAATAGATTGGGAATAGAAAGGGCTGAGCCCCAAAAATCTGGAAATGGCTCCCTCTGGGCATTCCCTTCCCAAAAAAAGGGTGGATTTGGGCCATGGATTGAGGGATCATTTTCTCCTTGGGAATGGAAAACCCTTGGAGCTGGGTTTATTTCCGAACAAAAACCAGGAAAACATTCCAAAAGTGTTTGGGATTTGGGATTTGATACCATGGTCAATCCCCATCCTTGGCCTTTGGATCATGGAATTGTTCAGGTGGGAAAAGGCCACTAAGATCATGGATTCCAACAATTCCCACAGGAATACCATGCCCTGAGGAATTTTTTAACAATTCCAGGGATAGGAAGCTCATTCCAGGGCTTCTCCACTTTTTCCAAAGGGAATTTTCCTGATATCCAACTTAAACCCCTCCTTCTGCACCCTGAGGCCGTTTCCTCTTTTCCTGCCCTTTATTCCCTGGAAAAAGGGATGGATCCCTGGAAATGCAGCTGGTAACCCCAGAAAGGCTCCAAGGGGTGAGGAAAAGCCTCTTTCTGACATCTCCTTGGTCCCTCAGTCCCTGGTTTTCATCTCCAGAAACCTCCAACCCCAAAAACTTGTGGTTATCCATGAAAAAGCTGGAAAATCCCATCCAAGAAACAACTGGGAATAATTTTGACAATCCTGATGGAGCAGCTTTGGGATTCATCCTCTCCAGCTTGTCCAAACTTGGGAATTCAGACATTTTTATCCCATATATGGATAATTCCCATATGTGGATCTCCATGCTTCTCTCCCACCTGGATGATGTTCCCATGGATTGGCCTTTCCTTAAATCCCAAGAAAAGCCAATCCCAAAGAAAACCGAGCTTCCAAATCCCGGATTTTATCCTTTCCCATCCTCCAAGCTTGGTCTCAGAGGTCCCAAAGGCTTTTCCCTCACCTGGAAACTCACAGCTGACATTTCCAGTATGGAAAAGCCAAAAAATTCCGGATCCTTCCCAGGAGAACCACAAAACCCCTGGAATTAGGGGCTGCACTGCGGATCCTATTTTAGAGATTTTGCATCTGGATAATTTGGGAATTCCGGCTCCATGCCAAGCTTGGGAAAGTTTTTCTCTCCCCAGATAAAACAGGGAATGGGTGAACTTTAAAAATCCAGGATCCTTCCCACCCCTTCCTGCCTTTTCCCTCCTCCAGCCGGGGCTCCTTGCTTCAGAGCAAGCTCAGCACTGGAAAATCTCATTTTTCCAGCTTTTTTCTCTCCCCTCCTCCTTTCTCCCCCCAATTCCTGATGCAAATTTATGGAAATCAGGCAGCGCCTGCTCCCAGCCAGGGATAATAAAGGAGAGGGATGAAAAGAAGGAGGAATCCCGGCACGGGGAGGGCTGGAAAAATCCATTGTTCCATGGAAAAGGGCGGATTTATTTTCCTGGTAAAGGCAAGGTTGGCTTTAATTAAATTTGTGTTTTCCACGCTTTTAATGAGCTCCGTTGCTGGGTGGCTCCTTCCTGAGGGATCCTGTGGGAATGGGAAAAGGGGGACCCAGCAGATGGATCTGGCTCATTCCGATCCCAGCAGTGCTTGACTGAGGATGGGAAAGACCCAAATTGGGAGGAAATCCATTGGAAATTCATTTTTTCCAGGGAAATTTGAGCATGATCCCCACTTAAACCTCATATTCCCAAAAATACCACATTTGGAGGATGAGAACATTCCCATTTCCCTCATATTCCCAAGACACCATTTTGGAGGATTCCAACATTCCCATATCCCTCATATTCCCAAATTTGTCGCGTTTGGAGGATGCAAACACATCTAAGGAATTCTTGGAAAGGAGCACGGAGCCAAATCCAGCTGGGAATTGTGGCTGAAAGGGAAAAGGGGGACCCTGCAGCCGGATCCGGCTCATCCTATTGCCAGCAGTGCTTGGCTGAGGATGGGAAAGGGCCAAACTGGGGGAAAATCCATTGGAAACTCATTTTTCCCAGGGAAATTTGAGCACGAGCCCCACTTAAACCTCATATTCCCAAAAATACCACATTTGGAGGATAAGAACATTCCCATTTCCCTCATATTCCCATAACATCATTTTGGAGGATGCAAACGTTCCCATATCCCTCATAATCCCAAAAAATGCCACATTTGGAGGATTCCAACATTCCCAAATCCCTCATATTCCCAAATTTGTCATGTTTGGAGGATGCAAACACATCTAAGGAATTCTTGGCAAGGAGCACAGAGCCAAATCCAGCTGGGAATTTTGGCTGAAAGGGAAAAGGGGGACCCGGCAACCAGATCCGGTTCATCCCAATCCCAGTAGTGCTTGGCTGAGGATGGGAAGGGCCAAATTGGGGAAAAATCCATTGGAAATTGAGAAATTTGACCATGATCCCAACTTGAGCCTCATATTCCCAAACATTCCATTTTGGAGGACGCAAACATTCCGATATCCCTCATAGTCCCAAAAATGCCACTTTAAGAGGATACAAACATTCCCATATCCCTCATATTCCCAAAAAATGCCACTTTGGGAGGATGCAAACATTCCCATATCCCTCACATTCCCCAAAACCCCTTGTTTGGAGGATTCCAACATTCCCATATCCCCCACATTCCCAAATGTGCCGCATTTAGAGGCTGCACACATCCAAGGAAAGGAGCACAGAGCCAAATCCAGCTGGGAATTGGAGGAAAATCTCCTTTTGCAGGGGAGCCAGATCCAGCCAGGAATGGGATCAGAAGCAAATCTGGGGAGAGGCAGCCCATGGAAAACTGGGGATGCTCCGGAGAACCCCATTCCCACATCCCATTCCCACATCCCATTCCCGCTCCAGTCGGCATTGCCACTGGAGAGGCCGATCCCTTCCCTCCCCTCCTGTCCTGATCCAGGTTTTGGGAGGGGTTTCCATCCTTCCTCCACTTCCAGCCCTTCCCGCCCGCTCCGATACCATCTCGGATCCTTCCATTCTCACTGCTCCAATAATCCCGATCTAATTTGCCGGGAGCCGGCGCCGACTTCCTTCGGCACTTCATTAGGGAGCGTGAGCAGCATCTCATTATCCCAACACCGCCACCATTCCCGGCAAATTCCCTGCTGGAAAAACCCAAAGTCCAAGGCGGATTTGCTGTCCCCACCATCCCCTGGGATGGGGGATCCCAAATCCACCTTTGGTCGCATGTGGAGCGGTTTCCGCTCTCCAGATCCGGATTTATCCTTCGGGATCCCCCGGGTTGAGCTCAGTTTTAGCTTCTCCCAAAAATTCAGGTGCTTTTATCAGGATAATTTTGACTTTTTGGAGCTTTGTGCTCATACCAACCCTGGAATTATTTCTGGAATTCCACATTCCCATGGACCAAGGGACTCTGCTCCTAATCCACATGCAGCCATTCCCTCCCAATCCATTCCAAACCCATGATGCCCAAAAAAGGCTGCAAAACATCATCACCAACATTTTCCTTTGGGAAATGTGCAGATTTCAGGATATTTTTGGGGTGGAAACCCAGTGGCATCCTTGGGAGGAATTTTTAGGGAGCAGCTGCCCAGATTTGGGACCATTGGGAATGATAAAAGGAAAATCAAGAATTAATTATGGGGGGACTGGGGAGGAAACTGAGCCGAGGGGGAGGTTTGCATAAATCCAATTAAAAATTCCCCCATGTGCTTTGGATGCAGCCGATTGCAGGGATGAGGGGGACATGGATGAGCTCAACCCCCACTCCTGGATTTTCCAGTGGCTCCTCCCGGCAGGAGAAAGGGACAGACAAGGAGAAAGGAAGACGGATCCGAGGCAAGGAGGGAGGGGGAGCGAGCACGAGCCGCGGTTATTTATAGGAGCTGCGTTTGTGCCGGAGGAGGGAGCGCTGCCAAAAAGGGATGGGAAAAATAATCCCGGAGCCAGGTGCCACCGCCTCGGGAAGAGCCAGGGGGGAGCTCAAGGTGAGACAGAACGGGAGGAAAGAAGGAAATAATAAAAATTGGGATTTGTCCGGGTTTTTCTGTCAGCTCTCACCTGGCTGAGAGCAGCTCCGGCCTCTGTGACCCCCACGTGCCACAGGATTGGAGGCTGGACATGAAGGATTTTCCTTCTGGCTGGGAAGTTGGGATGTGGTCACACCTCTGGATCGGGGTTTGGGGAGAGGAGATCCCCAAAATCTAAAGGAAGGGCTTGGAATGGGATTAGAGCCAAGGCACAGCTGACAACCGATTCCCAAGGGAGTCATAGGGAAAACAACCCCTGGATCCCACTTTGAATCCCAGCCCGCTTTGCCCCCATCCCAAAAACCCTCATCCCAAAAATCTGCATCCCAAAAATCCCTTTTCCACAGCTGGGTTCCAGCCCAAACTGCACATGAATTAAAAATTAATGAACTCATCCTGCAAGGTCTTACCCCCAGCTTGGGGGAAAAAAAGAGGAAAACTCCACATTATTATAGGGAAAAGACCCATTCTGCCTTAATTTTGGAGCCACCCTGGAGTTCTTTGTGCTCCAGGTGGAACGTGGGAAGGGACAATCCCAGATCCACGTGGATGCTTCCACGTCCTCACACCGCACAGCGCTGGGATGGCTCCTGATTTATTTATAGAAAAGTATAAATATAAAAAAATACAAAATCTATAAAAATAACCCTGGGAAAAGCCAAGAGAAGCGGGGGAGGACACGAGCCCCATCTCCCAGGGAAGGGGGAGGTGGATCCGGCTCCGAGGAGCCGGGATGGGATAATCACGGTGAGTGCGAGCAGCGAAGTGGCATCTCCATCTCCACGTCTCCTTGCTCCCTCCCAACCTCCCTCCCTGCCTCCCTCCCTCCTCTTCCCTGTTTTTCTCTCCCCCTGCACAAATCCGTCACCTCCCCCTCTTTTTGGAGCCGCTGTCATCACGTTGTCACCCGGCGATGCCGAGTTGGGCTCTGAGTGAGATGGGAAAAAATCCGGAGGAAAAAGAAGGGGAAAAAAACCATCAGAATGTTCCAACCCCGCCCCAAACTCGATTTGCCATCCTGATAACACAAAACCTGGGAATTTATTCCTAAACCGGAGGCGATTTCAGCAGGAGGAGCTGACAGCGGCACCCGAGCCGGCAGAGGGAAGAGGGATTGTGGAATTGGGGAGGTTGGGAAGGATCTCCAAGGTCGTGGGGTCCAACTGTGAAGCTAGAACTGAACCGGGGGCCACATCCACGGGGTGTGAACGCTTCCAGGAATGGGAATTCCATTGTTTCCTTGGGAAAAGAAGGACAAAGAAGCACGGAGATGGGCCAAGCCTTGCTGGGGGCTTTGGGAAGGAAAGGGCAAGTGGGGCTTTGGGAAGGAAAAGCCAAGCTGGGTTTTGGGAAGGAGAAGGCCAAGTCAGGCTCTGGAAAGAAAAGGCCAAGTTGAGCTTTAGGAAGACAAGGCCAGGTGAAACTTGAGGAAAGAAAAAGCCAATTTGGGCTTTGGAAAGAAAGACCCATGTGGGGCTTTAGAAAGACATGGCCAAGTCGAGCTTTAGGAAGGAAAGGCTAAATCAGGCTCTGGAAAGAAAAGGCCAAGCTGGGCTGTGGAAAGGAAGAGCCAAACGGGGATTTAGAAAGGGAGAAACAGCCCAAGTTGGGCTTTGGGAAGGAAAGGTCAAGTCAGGCTTTGGAAAGAAAAGAACCAAGTGGGAATTTAGAAAGGAAGGAGTCAAGACAGGCTTTAGGAAGAAAGGGCCAAGCTGGGCTCTAGAAGGAAAAGGTCGAATTGGGCTTTAGGAAGGCGAAGGTCAAGTCGGGCTCTGGAAAGAAAAGGCCAAGTTGGGCTTTAGGAGGAAAAGGCCAAGTCAGGCTTGGGAAATGAAGAACCAAGCGGGAATTTAGAAAGGAAGGAGTCAGAATAGGCTTTAGGAAGAAAGGGCCAAGCTGGGCTCTAGAAGGAAAAGGCCAAATCAGGCTTTAGGAAGGAGAAGGCCAAGTCGGGCTTTAGGAAGACAAAGCCAAGTGAGGCTTGAGGAAAGAAAAAGTCAATTTGGGCTTTGGAAAGAAAGAGCTGAGTTGGGTTTGGGAAAGAAAGACCCAAGTGGGGTTTTAGAAAGATGTGGCCAAGTCGAGCTTTAGGAAGGAAAGGCTAAATCAGGCTCTGGAAAGAAAAGGCCAAGCTGGGGCCTGGAAAGGAAGAGCCAAACGGGGATTTAGAAAGGGAGAAACAGCCCAAGTCAGGCTTTGGGAAGGAAAGGTCAATTCAGGCTCTGGAAAGAAAAGACCAAGTTGGGCTTTAGGAGGAAAAGGCCAAGTTGGGCTTTAGGTAGGAGAAGGCCAAGTCAGGCTCTGGAAAGGAAGAGGCAAATGGGGACTAAGAAAGGAAGAAAAAGCCAAGTTGGACTTTAGGAAGGAAAGGCCAAATTTGGCTCTGGGAAAAAAGACCAAGTCGGGCTTTAGGCAGAAAGAGCCAAGAAGGGCTCAGGAAACAAAAAAGGCCAAGTCAGGCTCTAGGAATAAAGAGCTGAGCTCGGCTTTAGCCCGTGCTGGGCTGGGGTTAAATCTCTTTGCGAAGCAGAAACGCAAAGCCCCTCGGGTTTATGGCTTTTGTCGCCTTCCCTCCCCTTTCCCGCTCCAGCCTGTGGAATGCGGAGGAGGAGGCCGAGCGGGATCTCCCCGGGCCGGGCTGACAAGGGCAGGACAAATGAGAGCGTTTAGGCGCTAATTAGGCACTAATGACCCGCTCGGAGGTCTCGGGAAAGCAGCGCAGCCGGGCGGCAGCTCAGCAATTTGTCAGGTTCTTGCCAAGCCCGGGGGAAGCGCGGCCGAGTCATTGACCCCATTACGGACTCGGCCTCTTCCAGACAGCCGGCTGTGAATAAAAACCCGCTTTATTCCCGAGCTTTTTCCAAACAGAGCTCCTTGAGCAGAGCTAAAAGGCTTTTCTGGGGTGCTCGAGGGTGCGGCACTGCCTTTGCTGAGCCAGCGTGGGGAAAAAAAGGGGGTTAGCCCCAATTTTCCAGCTTTTCTTCCCCCAGAAGAGCCTTTGGAAACATTAAAACCTCTTCCCGTCGCTATTTATAGAGGATATTTATAGACGAAAGGAATTGATTGTACTTTGGGGGGGAGAAAACCACGATGCTGTCCAAGTTTCAGATTTAAACTCTGCCAAGCTCGTTCAATTTTAACGAGAGCTTTGGCGCTCGGCTCGGCTGGAGCGAAACCTCATCGTCCCTCTCCGCTCTGAGAGACCCCAAATCCGACCGGCAGGTCCTGGATGGGATCCCAGCCTCCCAGGAAGGAGCTGGATCCAAGCGGAGCCGCCCCGGGGTGGTTTTGGCAGGGAAGGACGCAAAGATGAGCCCCCACCGTGACGGGAGCAGACAGCTCCAGGCCTGGCACCAGCAGGGCTTGGTTTCTGCTTTGGATCCAAGTCCAAGCTTTTCCGCCCTTCCGGTTGACTTCCTCCCTGCAGACGCCAGCGGGATCCAGGCATTTCGCAGGAAAAAGATGGAAAAAAAGGCAGGAATTGGCTTTCCAGGCAGTCCTGGCACCCGACAAAAAGAGAAACCCAAGGTGGGTTCACCTTCACCTTCACCTTCAGCAGCCAGGGCGGGGTTTGGATAATCCCAACTCATCCGTGACTGTCACGCTCGGAAGGAGGGAAGGGAGAGGTTTGAGCAGGAAGGGGGAGGAAGAGGATGTTGATTTGAGATAACAGTGCCCCAAAGGCTCGGATATCACGGTGGGAATGCACACAACCTGCTCCAGCACCAGGATCATCCCCACAGGCACCAAAACCTGGGAAAACTCATCCCTCTGCTGTCTTGTCCCACCCTGGGAGCTCCAGGGATAGCCTGGATTCAGCCATCAGGGATCATCAAAGCCTCGTTAATTATCCTTTGGCTCTGCGGGCTGTGGGCTGGGATCATCTGTGGGCTGGGGTCATCTCCAGGCTGGGATCATCTGTGGGCTGGGATCATCTCCTGGCTGGGATCACCTGTGGGCCTGGGTCATCTGTGGGCTGGCATCATCTGTGGGCTGGGATCATCTCCAGGCTGGGATCATCTCCCAGCTGGGATCATCTCCCAGCTGGGCTCATTTATGGGCTGGGATCATCTGAGGGCTGGGATCATCTGCGGGTCAGGATCATCTGAGGGCTGGGATCATCTCCTGGCTGTGATCATCTGTGGGCTGGGATCATCGGCAGGCTGGGATCATCTCCTGGGTGGGATCATTTGTGGGTCAGGATCATCTCCTGGTTGGGATCATCTCCCAGCTGGGAACATCTGTGGGCCGGGATCATCTCCCAGTTGGGATCATTCATGGGCCGGGATCATTCATGGGCCAGGATCATCTCCTGGCTGTGATCATCTGTGGGCTGGGATCATCAGCAGGCTGGGGTCATCTCCTGGCTGGGATCATCTCCCAGCTGGGATCATCTGTGTGTCAGGATCATCTCCTGGCTGGGATCATCTGCAGGCTGGGATTATCTCCCATCTGGGATCATCTGTGGACTGGGATCATCTCCCAGCTGGGATCATCTGTGGGCTGGGATCATCTGTGGGCTGGGATCATCTGTGGGCCAAGATCATCTCTTGGCTGGTATCATCTCCTGGCTGGGATCATCTGTGGGCCAAGATCATCTGTGGGCCAAGATCATCTGTGGGCTGGTATCATCTCCTGGCTGTGATCGTCTGTGGGCTGGGATCATCTCCCGGCTGGGATCATCTATGGGCTGGGATCATCTCCAGTCCGGGATCATCTCCCAGCTGGGCTCATTTATGGGCTGGGATCATCTCCAGGCCGGGATCATCTCCCGGTGCCACCACGGGGCGTCTTCACGCCCTTAATGCGCTGTGACTTCCGCGGCTCCGGCGGCAGCTCCGCCGCAATCCCGGGATCGACGCCACCGATCCAGTCCCTGACCTGTCACGGAGCCTTAAAATCAACCAGGGACGGCTCGGGGACACGGCGGCACCCGCGAAGGGTGGGAAGGATTCACAGAAGCGACAGCACGGGAGCAGATCCCGGGGGAATGAGATGAGCAGGGTGGGGAGCGTGCGGCAGATCCGTTGGAAAAGGGGAAAGGTGGGAAAGGCTCGTTGATGATAAATTAATTAATTAGGAGAAGAGCGAGGGGTTTGGTGTTGCTGTGGTTCAGCATGTCCTTGTCTCCAGCCTTTGCTTCCCATAAGGAAAATTCCCATGGTTTTTTTAGGATTATGAGCATTATATGCAACAAAATGCCCCCAACAAATCCCAAAAAAAGGGAGAAGTGACCCAGCACATGACAGGGTGGGACCAGCCCTTAATGAGGGATTATTCCCAAAAAATGCAACATTTCACCCCAAATCTTCCCTTTCCCCAAAACCCTCTAAATCCAGGAAAAGCCATGAAAATCCCACTTGGAACAGGAGGAAAACGGCCTTGATTGAGGCTTTAGTTCTACTCGAGAGCTTCCCAAGCTCACTGGAATTTATTTTTCCTGTTCTCCGAGCAAATACAATGAGGAATGGCACAAAACCCATCCCAATCCCAGTTTGAGACATGAGAAAGGAAAAAAATCCATCCCAATCCCAGTTTGGAAGACAGGAAAGGAACAAAACCCATCCCAAGCCCAGTTTGGGAGACAGAGATGGAACAGAACCCATTCCAGCCAGGAAAATTCCCAGGATGTTGTCCAGGAAGTGTCATTGATGATCTCAGGTTGGGATGGGGCCTGCATCACACTCCAGGAGCATCCCATGGGATAGTCAGCTCCTCCTGATGCTTCAATCCCATTATTTGGTTTATTTCCAAATTATTTTTTCCCTTTTTTCCCTTCCCAGAAACAAAATCTGAGGCTGAGCAGGAGAGGGAGACACCCAAGGTCATCCCGGAGCTTTTCCAAGGGCTGACACGGAATCGATGCTCCGGAGCTTTTCTCCTGCTGTTCCATGCACCAACTCTGTCATTTTTTTGGGAAAAACGAGCTGGATTTCCCTCCAATCCCAATGGAGCCGTAACACTTCCATTATCCAGCTCCCAAATCCCTCCAACGATCCCATTAATTGCTCTTCCCTCCCTTTTCACGGGAGCTTTTCCACTCCGAGTTCATCCCATTACGGCTCCCAGCTCATCCCATTATGTCGCTTCCCATTTTCCTCCCGGCCCATTAAGAGCTGGAATTAGGCTTTTAGTCCCGGTTCCAAATGGAACAACTCCATCGATTCCCTGGAATGTTCTGCCCCTAAAAGGTTCCTGAATGAACGTGCTGGGAATGCGGCGTTTTCCTCCTTTCCAGCCCCACCCGAGCCTTGTTCCCTATTCCTTGTGCAAAATTCCTTTTTTTCCTTTACAATATTCCTTATTCTTTCACAAAATTATTTATTCTTGCTGCAGAATTCCCTATTCCCTCCACAAAATCCTTTATTCCCTCTGCAAACCCCCAGGAAAACCCCATGGAGGGGGCCCAGAATTCCTCATTCCATCCACAAAAATTCCTTTTCCCTCTGCAAATTTCCTTTTTCCTTTCCAAAATTCATTTTCCCTTTGCAGAATTCCTTATTCCCTCAACAAAAATTTCTTATTCCCTCCATAAAATTCCTTATTCCTTGCATAAAATTCCTTTTTCCCTTGTAAAATTCCTTTTTTCCTCTGCAAAAATTCCTTATTCCTTTCCAAAATTCCTTTTTCCTTCGCAGAATTCCTTGTTCCCTCAGCAAGAATTCCTTGTTCCCTCAGCAAATTTTTTTCCTTGTAAAATTCCTTATTCCCTCTGCAAAATTCCTTATTCCCTGAGCAAATGTCCTTTTTTCTTTACAAAATTCCTCATTCCCTCTGCAAACCCCCAAGATAACCCCACGGAGGGGGTACAACACTACAAAAATTCCCATCTTTTCCCAAACTTGATGGTTTTGGAGGCCTTTTCCAAGCTTGGTGGCTCCAGCAGGGAGAAATTCACAATTCTCCATCCTAAAATGTTCCCAAACGTGCCAGGACTGCGACATTTTCCTCCTTTCCTGCTCCATCCAAGCTGGAATTTCAATCAATGCCAGATTCCACTGAATTTTTGTTCCCTTTCCTCAGGAAAAGTTCGGCTGGGTCTCCCCCACCTTTGTGGTTTCCAGCACAGTGGGAAAAAATGAAGGAAAAAAATGCAGATTTTTGGGTGTTTTTCCCCCAGAATTCCCAAATTCCGGGTGTTTTACAGCCGTTGTTGGTGCAATGCAGCACAAGGGACACGGAGCAATTCCTGCTTCCCAAATTAATGCCCTAATTCCAGGCCCTGCTAATTAAAGTCCTTCCCTGGCCAGAGGACAGAGGAAATGGAGCAGATCCCAAAATCCAGGACGCCGCTGGCACTGGGGCGACCCCAAAAAGGAGGTTGGGACGTCAAAGGTGCCCTCAGGGAGGCGTCCCCCATTCCAGAGGCTTGGAAAAGCTCCAGGGCCAGCTGGGATTTATGGAGCAGCTCAAGGACAGGATGAAATCCCAGTGTGGAGGACGGGGAGGGCAGAAAACCCATCCCAATCCCATCCTGGAAAACAGGGATACCACAAATCCCATCCCAATCCCAGTTAGGATCACAGGGATGGCACAAATCCCATCCCAATCCCATCCTGGAAAACAGGGATACCACAAATCCCATCCCAATCCCAGTCAGGATCACTGGGATGGCACAAATCCCATCCCAATCCCATCCTGGAAAACAGGGATACCACAAATCCCATCCCAATCCCAGTTAGGATCACAAGGATGGCACAAATTCCATCCCAGCCAGGAAAACTCAAAAAAGAGGGAATTTGGGAATAAAAAAAGGGAAGTTCCAAAAATAGTGGGGAAATTTTCGGAAAAAAAAGGAATTAAAAAGGGAGGGGGAGAAATTAGGGGGGGAGAAAAAGGGGAAATCCTTAAATAATGGGGAAATTTTTAAAAAAAGGAAAAAAGGGGAGGGAAATTGGAAAAATATAAAGAGAAATTAAAATATTATCAGCATTTTTAAAAATAAGAAAAAAAGGAGGGGAATTGGGAAAATAAAGGGAAATTCCATAAATAATGGGAAAATTTGAAATGAAATAGGGGAAAAAGGGGGGGAAAACAGAAAAAAAATAAAGGGAAATTCCATAAATAATGGGGAAATTTTTAAAAAAGGAAAAAAGGGGGGAAAATTGGAAAGATATAAAGGGAAATTTAAAAAATTATTGGAATATTTTTAAAATGAGGGGGGAAAAGGAGGGGAATTGGGAAAATAAAGGGAAAGTCCAAAAATAACAGGGAAATTTTAAAAAATAGGGAGAAGGGGGGGAATGGGAAAAAACAAAGGGAAATTCCATAAATAACGGGGAAATTTAAAAAAATAGGGAAAAAAGGGGGGGAAATCAGAAAAAAAAATAAAAGGAAATTCCAAAAGTAATGGGGAAGTTGCAAAATTTAAGGAAAAACTTGAAAATTTAAATGGAAGCTGAGCAAAGCAGCTGCTTCCTGCAGGAAAAAATCCTCTTTTTTGGGTTCTTGAGGAAGGATTTGCGACTCCTGCTGAGGTCAAATCTGGGCTTAAACCCAGCCTAGGCTGAGCTTGACTCCCTGTCCCCAGTTCCTGCTGCCAAATTTTTTCCTTTATTGTTTTGGAAAAGGTTTGGGCTGAAAGGGTTTGGGGGCAGCTCCAAATCTGAGCATCCTAAAAACCTCTGGATTGTAAAAATCTCCCTGTGGTGAAAACTTTGGCATCTCAAAAATTCCTCTGGGATGAAGATAAGTGGGAGAACACAGAATTCCCAGGGGATAAATGGATTTTTCTCATTTTCCCTCCTCTTGCAGAGCAGAATTTGCAATATTTTCCTGGAATAAAGGGAAGGGGCTCAGCAGAGCCTGGATTTTCCTGGACACATCCAGGGGGAATTTTTCCCATTTTTCCCAGACTGGCTCTGACTCCTGGGTGCAAATGGGAGAAAAATGGGAACAAATTGGTCGCGGTGTAAAACAAGGAGTGGAATTTCCTCCCTCGGCTCTTTCCTCCTCCCCACGTGGCTCCAAAATCCCAGATCCATCCCAAATCCAGGCATTTATTCCTTATTAATCACCGTGGAGATGTTTAAGTGCTTCTCTGGCTGGGGTTCAGGGGGAGTTTTTAGCTTTTGTGGGGCTTTTGGGAATCTGCAGGAGGGGTTTTTTATCCTTGGATGAGGAACAGGAGCATCGAGGATGGGGGAAATCCAGGGAGGGTCTCAAGGGAGTCCTGGAGAAGGAAAGTCCTTGGAATGAGGAAATCCAGGCCAGGAATATTTGAATTATACATCGAGATTTAAATATGGATGGGAATAAATCCAGCGGGAAATAGGAGGGGGGAAAGGGGAGATAAAGGAAAGGGGGATAAAACCAAAATTTTTAGGGATGGGAGACCCCCCCAGGTACCCAACACATCCCAAAATTCCTTCTTTTATCCCAGTCCATTGGGATTTTAGCTCCATCTTGGAGCCTTCAAAAAAGAGAAATTCCTTTTTTGTCATTATTTTCTCATATGCCTTTCTCCCATTATTTGCAGACTTTCCTTTTCTCCCTTTCCCCATAAGGTCCTGGTTCCCAAATTTTCCCAGAAAAGGAGTGGAAAAAGGCCCGGGAGCTGTTCCCAAATGAAGGGACAACACAGAGTAGAAAATCTCACCATTGCCTCTTTTTTTCCTCCCACAGAAGGGTTAATCCAGCTAAGAAAGGGAGAAGGGAATAAAAACTCACTCGAGCCATTCCATCCCATCCCTCCTGGTGGATAAATGCGGGAAAATTACCCGGAGCAGCTCCATGACCCCGAGTTATTTCCAGGCAATTTCGGGGGATAACGGTGATTTATGGACAAGACCAAGGAAGGGCAAACGATCCCAGATCCTGGATTCTGGATCTTGGGTCTTGGATCTTGGGTCCTGGATCTTGGATCCTGGATCTTGGATCTTAATTCCAGGATCTTGGGTCCTGGATCTTGGATCTTGGGTCCTGGATCTTGGATCTTAAGTCCTGGATCTTGGCTCCTGGATCTTGGATCTTACATTTTAAATCTTGGATTTTGAATCTTGGATCCCAGATCATGGATTTTGGATCCTGGGTCCTGGCGGGACACGGAGGAGCTGCCGGGCCTGGAGCTGAGCTGCTCCTTCCACAGGGAATTCCAAACCTCTGGAATTATTCCCTCTGTTTAGAAACCTGGTGGAAAAACCGAGCCTCGGCCATGGAAGGGGGAATTGCCAGGATTTTGAGGGGTTTGGAGCACTGGGAACGTGTTCCCATGGATTGATGCTCTGCTCAGCATTCCCTGAGCATTCCTGGGATGGGGGAAAATTGGGATTAGGGAGTCTGAGCTCTCATGTCCTGGGATGGAGGGACCTGGAGTATTGGACTCCAGACCCAATTCCCACTTTCTATAAAAATCAGCATTTATTTCAAATCCCTTTTCCTGGAGAACT
This sequence comes from Chlorospingus flavigularis, assembly GCA_035047885.1. Classification (NCBI taxonomy): domain Eukaryota; kingdom Metazoa; phylum Chordata; class Aves; order Passeriformes; family Passerellidae; genus Chlorospingus; species Chlorospingus flavigularis. The sequence goes on from JAWWMQ010000089.1 coordinate 1,697,821, forward strand.
GAAGATATCAGGGATTTTATTTTTTTCCCCATGGAAAACCCCACTGTATCCACGCCCAGGGGAATGGGACAGGGAATACAGGAAGCCAAGAAAAACCTGGAATTCTGGAGCACTGCCCCCTCCCTTCTCCTGCTTCCTCCAAGTCCCCCATGAGGCCTCTCCTTTGGACGCTGGAATTCCCTCATCTCCCTATCCGAAGAATAATTTAATTAACTTGGAGAAACGTAATTAATTTTAATTGTGGGCGATAATTCATTGTTTCATGGGATATTAATAATTATATTTGGGAAATCCAAGTGCCTGGGAAGTGCCCTGGAACGTCCTAATTAACGGCTCGGATGGGAAGCGTTTAATTGGAAACGTTGGGAAATTGGTTCTGCTCCCCAGGGCCGGAATCCGTGACCCGAGGACATGGAAAAGGAGGAAGGGAGGCAGATTGAGATTCTCCTGCTGCTTCCCAAATCCCAAATACACCTGGGTTGGGTAATGACACACCTGGATATTCATTTTTCCCGGGATTTTTGGCTCCCAGCTCACTGCCCCCCAGGAATTTTGCAGGTGGGAGATGTTCTTTTTCCATGTTTTCTGCTGTTCTCGTAACCATTTCAAGTAACTGAATATCCCATTTCCATCAAGGAGTTACAGGCTCGGAATTTCCAGCAGCCTCAGAAAGCCAGGAAAGGACTCCCTGTGGAAGTGTTTGCGTTCCTGGAGTGGGATCAGCCCTGGGAAGGATTTGTCCTCTAATTGCTCCATCTGTGCCTTGGGAAGACGCGATCCCAGCCTGGCCTTGGTTCTGGTTTTCCCGTTTCTCCTTCATTTTTCACGTGCCTGGGAGGAAAACTTGGGAATTTCAGCTCCTGATATCCCCCTGATCCAGGACTGGGATGCTCAGACCCCCCAAATCCTGATGTCCTTTAATCCGGGACTTGGATATTGGGACAACTCCAGGTCCCAGTATTCCCCCAGGCCAGGATTGGGATGCTCAGAGCCCCCTGATCCAATGTCCCCCCAATCCAGGACTTGGATGTTTGGACAACCCAGATCCCAGAATCACCCCCCAGGCCGGGATTTCGATGCTTGGAGACTCCTGATCCAATGTTCCCTCAAATCTCAATGTTCCCTCAAATCTCAATGCACCCCCCAGTCCAGGACTTGGATGTTCAGATCCCTCAATCCCAACGTTCCACTCCATTCCAGGACAAGGATGCTCAGATCCCCATGTCCCAGTGTCCCCCCTAAATCCCAATGTCCCCACAGTTCAGGACCTGGATTTTTGGACAACCCAGATTCCAGGATCCTCCTCCCAGGCTGGGATTTTGATGCTCAGACCCACCCCCCCACCTCCAGGTACCAATGTTCCCCCAAATCATAATGTCCCCCTAAATCCCAGTGTCCCTGCATCCCAGGACATGGAAGCTCAGACTCCCCAATCCCAATTTTCCCTCCATCTCAGGACATGGAAGCTCAGACTTAAACGTCTGAATTTTGGTGGCTCCACCTGCTGGAAGAGGCTCATGGACAGCTCCCAAATCCTCATCCCCGAGCAGGAGGGGTGGGAATGGTCCAAATCCTTGGAATATTGCAGGGATGGGGTAAAGGAAGGGAGGAAAATCCCTTAAAATCCAGTGACTCTGAAATAATGATGGGGATTTTTTTCCTTCGGGAATGGGAGAAAACTGGGAGCAGCTAGACACCAAAGGGACTCGAGCCTTGTCCTCAAGCTCCTTGAGAAATTCCAATGTCTGCAGTGGGGATTGATGGATCCGCCGGCATTCAGACAGGTTGAGTGATGCAGGACCAGCCAGTGGCTCCCAACCCTTGGGAATTCATCAAGGAAATCTGGGAATTGCCCCATAAACTCTTGGAGCCCGCAATAAAAAAGATTAAACACTGACGGCTCTGCTGCATAAACACGGCCAAGAAAACTGGGATTGGGAATGGGGAGACGGAAATGATCCCACAATTATTTTGTTTCCCTGGTTTTCCCCAGAAAACAGCACCAAGAAAGCCAGGAAAGGAGAGACGCCTTCCAGCCACATTCCAGACTCATCCAAGGACCGGTGGCTCCGTCTCCCGCAGGAGAAGGGCGAGGGGGGTTTATTTTAAATCCCTTTCCTGCCCTAATCCATGTGACGCTAATCAGGGATCCGGCCCCTTGGGAATCAATGATTAATGGAGTTAAATTTAGCGGGAGCTTGCCAGAGTAAAATTAGGCCCCATGCATAAAACATCACAGCTCCTCGTTAGCACGGCTAATTACGCTAATGGGGGGCGCTCACGCGGGCCTGGAATTAGGGATGGACCTCCCGACCTCCTCCCAGCTGCCCAAATCCATGGTGGAGCTGGGAAAGAGCCTGGCCTGGAGCCTTAATGAGAAGGTAATTAGCACACAATTAATGCTCAGGGGTGGGGGTGAAGGGGGGTTCGGACATCCTGGAGGTCCAGGGCGTCCTGGGGATGGGTTTGTCCTGCCCCCAGGGCTTGCGGGACTGAGGGTCCCCGTGGTCCAACATTCCCAAGGGTTGGGAGGAGGGATTGGTGCAGCACATGGCCTCTCATCCCAACGGGGTGGTTGGGACTGACATCAGTTATGGATTTCCTCCACTGTGGGTTTGCTATGGGGTCAGGCACCATGATGGGCTGGGGTCTGGTCATGGATCCATCATTCCCAAGGATTGGGAGGAGGGTTTGGATCCCAATGGGGCGGTTGGGATTGACATTGTTGGGGGTTTTCTCCACTGTGGGTTTGCCATGGGGTCAAACACAGTGATGGTCTGGGGTGTGGTCATGGATCCAGCATTCCCAAGGATTGGGATGAGGGTTTGTTGCAGCACGTGGCTCCTTATCGCAATGGGATATTTGGGATCAGCATCACTATGGGTTTGCCATGGGGCCGTAATCATTATGGGTTGGCTTTGGCCAGTGGCACAGCCATGATTCCAACATCTCCTTCCACCATGGCCGTCATTCCAACATCCATCATTCCACAATGGCCATCATTCCAACACCCATGGCTCCAACATCCCATTCCACTGTGTCCATCATTCCAACACGGCCATCATTCCAACATGGCCACCATTCCAACATGGCCACCATTCCAACATGGCCACCATTCCACTATGGCCACCATTCCACCATGGCCATCATTCCACCATGGCCACCATTCCAATACACATCATTCCAACATCCACCATTCCAACATTCATCATCCCAACATACACCATTCCACCACAGCCATCATTCCAACATGGCCACCATTCCAACATTCCCTTCAGAGTGGCCATCATTCCAACATCCATCATTCACCATGGTCATCATTCCAACACCCATGGCTCCAACATCCCATTCCACTGTGTCCATCATTCCAACATCCATTATTCCAACATCCGTCATTCCAACATGGTCACCATTCCAATACCCATCATCCCAGCATCCACCATTCCAACATGGCCACCATTCCAACACCCATCATTCCAACATCCCCTTCCAGAATGGCCATCATTCCAACATCCATCATTCCAACATGGTCATCATTCCAACATCCCCTCCCACCATGGCCATCATTCCACCATGGCCACCATTCCAATACCCATCATCTCAACATCCACCATTCCAACATGGCCACCATTCCAACATTCATCATTCCAACATCTGCCATTCCACCATGGCCATCATTCCACCATGGCCATCATTGCAACATGGCCACCATTCCACCATGGCCATCATTCCAATATCCATCATCCCAACATCCACCATTCCAGCATTCATCATTCCAACATGGCCACCATTCCAACATCCCCTTCCAGTGTGACCATCATTCCAACATCCACCATTCCACCATGCCCATCATTCCAACATCCACGATTCCAACATCCCCTTCCAGCACCGCCATTGCTGTTTCCTCAGCCCAGCTTCCCAAAATCCCTGGAATCCCACAGCTCCTGGCCTTGCTGCTTCCCCATCATCTCCCAACCTCCTGGTCACTCACCAGCTCCAAGGGAAGCGATTCCAGAGCCCAAATCCAGCGGGAGAAGGAGGGGGAAGGCGAAGCCATCAGCGTTTCCAAGTGGTTCCTTCAAACCCAGCGCAAGGAACACAAATCCGGCTGTAATTAATCCCATTATCTTGGGAAGAGGGAGCTGCGGAGCACTGAGAGGGTTGTCAAAAACCAGGAATCCAGCCGGGATAAGCCTCTGGGGGAGTTTAAGCCTGGACAGGCACCAGCTCTAAGCTGGTTTTGGGGGAGATGGGAGTGACAGGGAAATAAAGACGTGAGGACTCCAGCCTGGAGCAGGAAAATCCAGGAATGATTAATCCATCTCCTTTTTCCTTAAGGAATGACAAAAATAACCCAAAAAGGCCTCAGCAGCAGATCCGTTGAATTCCCTGCAAAGCCCAAGCCAGCGGGTGGGAGTGGGATGGAATGTGGGATAGCCAATGGAATGTGGGATGTCCCACGGAATGCGGGATGTCCCATGGAACGTGGGATAGCTAATGGAATGCGGGATGTCCCATGGAATGTGGGATAGCCAATGGAATGTGGAATGTCCAATGGAATGTGGGATGTCCCATGGAATGCAGGATGTCCGATAGAATGTGGGATATCCTATGGAGCATTCCTACTCTGGGATCTCCGATGGAATACAGGATAGCCAATGGAATGAGGGATGTCCAATGAAATGTGGGATGTCCCACGGAATGTGGGATGTCCCATGGAATGCAGGATGTCCCATGGAATGCGGGATAGCCAATGGAATGTGGGATGTCCCATGGAATGTGGGATAGCTAATGGAATGTGGGATGTCCCATGGAATGCAGGATGTCCAATGGGATAAGGGATGTCCAATGGAATGCGGGATGTCTGTGTGTCTCCCACCCAAGGATCCGCATCGTGCCCCGCAGGGCTGCTCCACATCCAAAAGTTCCTTCAGGAGAGGCATTTTGGGGCAGGAAAGGTTTTTCCAGCGAGCCCGGGGAATGAGGTTGGACTCCAGAGCCGGAGCAGGATCTGGAATGTTCCCAGCTCCCTCAGCTTCTCCCCTTGGCACCCTTTGCTGGCAGAGCCCAATTCCCAGGAAGAGCAGGGAACAATGATCCCTGATTGAGGCAGCTGCCTCGGATCTGGAAACTTGGAAAAACTCTTCCCAGCAGCTCCAGAACAAAACCTGGAGCATTCCATGTCCATCTTTTCCATCCCCAGTTCCCACCACACCTGGAACGTTCCATGTCCATCTTTTCTATTCCCAGTTCCCACCACACCTGGAGCAATCCATGTCAATCTTTTCTATTCCCAGCTCCCACCAGCACACAGATGGAGCCAGAGAGGAGTTCACATGGAAGTGCTTCCTTGGGAAGAGCAGCCAGGAGGAAAACCCTTGGAATTTCCTCTGCATCCCAAGAGAGCACAGAGAACTGGGGTGAGTTGGGATGAGTGGGACAGGGACTTCCTCAGCAGGGACTGGAAAACTTGGGAAGGGCAAATCCTGCTCAAGGAAGGGGAAAAAATCATCCAGGGGCAAAATATTCCTGGATTTCTCCCCTGAAATTGCCTCTGCTCCCTAGGAACCCATACTGGAAATCCTGGGAAGGTTTTCCAAATGGGATGAGCCCCCACGAGTCTCAGACACTCCAGTTCCCAACCCAACCTTCCATGGAAGCTATGGAAGTTCTTCCATATCCCATTTTGGGGTTGAAACATTCCTGGATTTCTCCCCTAAAATTGCCTCTGCTCCCTATTTACCCATACTGGAAATCCAGGGAAAGTTTTCCAAACGGGATGAGCCCCCACGAGTTGCAGATTCCAACCCCTCCTTGCATGGAAGGCAGGGAAGCTCTGCCCACCTTGGGGGTGAAATATTTCTGGATTTCTCCTCTCAAATTGGCTTTGCTTCCTGTGAACCCACACTGGAAATCCGGGAAAGGTTTTCCAAAGGGGATGAGCCCCCACAAGTCATGGACACTCCAACCTCTCCATGCATGGGAAGTATGGAATTACCCCTCCTTGTATGGAATACCAAGAAGCTCTGCCCACCTTGGGGGTGAAACATTCCTGGATTTTTCCCCTAGAATTGGCTCTGCTCCCTATTTAGCCATACTGGAAATCCAGGGAACATTTTCCAAACGGGATGAGCCCCAAGTCACAGATTCCAGCCCCTCCTTGCATGGAAGGCAGGGAAGCTCTGCCCACCTTGCAGGTGAAATATTTCTGGATTTCTCCTCTCAAATTGGCTTTGCTTCCCACACTGGAAATCCTCGGAAGCTTTTCCAAAGGGGATGAGCCCACACAAGTCATGGACATTCCAACCTCTCCATGCATGGCAAGTATGGAATTACTCCTCCTTGTATGGAATACCAAGAAGCTCTGCCCACCCTGGGGGTGAAATATTCCTGGATTTCTCCCCTAGAATTTGCTCTGCTCTCAATCCACCCACATTGAAATCCTGGGAAGTTTTTCCAAACAGGATGAGCCCTCACGAGTCCCATTTCCAAGCCTTCATCCCGTGGAATTCCCAGGAGCCGCTGCCGCCTGCAGAGCTCGTCAATCAGCCCCGAATGCAGTCAACGTTGATTATTTTTAGCCGGGGCCGCTGCGGTGTTTGTGCGCAGGAATCAGACCATGAAATCCCTGGATCCGGAGCATTCCCAGCTCTCTGTCACCCGGAGCAGCTGAGCCGTGCTGGGGTGAGGTATCCAAAGCCTCCGAGTGTCACTCGATGCCACCTGATGTCCCCAGGGCGGGCGGCACAGCCGGTGCTGGACACGGGAGCCCCGGGGCAGGCAGGAGCGGGGCCTGCCCTGGAATCAGCCCCTGACCCCAATTCCCAGCCTGGAATGGGAAATGTGGGAAAAGCAGCGCTGGCCTCGGACAATCCAGCTCGGTGACTGGTTCAGAGGGAGCGGGAGCAGCAAATCCGCTTTTTTTGGGATCGTTTCGGCCCCTGGAGCTGGATCGGCCCCGCGGGGGTGGCGGCTGTTCCGTGGATTCCAAGGATGCAGTGAGGGCTGGGACAAGGAGAGGGGAACGTCCCTGAGAGGGTTGGGATGAGGAGGGAGGGAATATCCCTGAGAGGGTTGGGATGAGGATGGAATATCCCTGAAATGGTTGGGATGAGGATGAAGGGAATATCCCTGAGAGGGCTGGGATGAGGAGGGAACATCCCTGAAAGGGTTGGGATGAAGATGGAATATCCCTGAGGGGGTTGGGATGAGGATGGAATGTCCCTGAAATGGTTGGGATGAGGATGAAGGGAATATCCCTGAGGGGGTTGGGATGAGGATGGAATATCCCTGAGAGGGTTGGGATGAGGAGGGAATGTCCCTGAGGGCTGGGACGAGGAGGGAATATCCCTGAGAGGGCTGGGATGAAGAAGGGATATCCATCAGCATTTCCCATTCCAGGGCTCGGGAATATCCATCCCATCACTGGGATGCCCCCCATGGAATTCCTGTTAGAGTCAGGAATGGATCCAGTCCCGGGATGAGTTCCCAACTCCCTGGGCTGGGATTTTTCTGATGCCAATGGAGAGGGTGGAAGTAGAGGAACGAGGGATGGATTTTCCCTCCATCCCACCCCATTCCCATTGGGAAAAGAGGAAATTTTGGGGGTTTTTACCTGATTTTTAGGATGTGCAGCTCCAGGGGGAGGGCATCAGAATTCCAGAATTACAGGATGGGCTGGAATCATCTGGAAGCTCATCCCATTCCACTGGAAACCTGCATTCCCAAGCTGCTCCAAGCCCCACCCTGGAGCATTCCCAGGGAAGCAGAACCCTTGGAATGCTGCTCCCAAATCCCAGAAAAGCCCCAAATCCACAAACCAAGGAAACCACGGCCATTCCTATGGGATTTATTTCCACGCTCCCCCTGTTTTCCTTTCCTTGGGAAGCCGAGCGGGCTCGGCTCCCAAATCCAGGGGATTTCAGTACGGAAGATCCTCAAATTCCCAGTCGGGAACAGGAGTGGATATTGCAGCCAGAGTCGCTTTTTCGGGAGCTGCTCCCGCTCTTCCCGGCATTCCCAATATATACAGATTCCTTCTTTTTACAGGTAATAATTTACATCCTATTTATAATCCAGGGATTTCTATCTCTAGGGATTACCCACACACACACACACACACACACACGCAGGGAAACCGGGAAAACCCCGCCGCTCCCAACTCCAGATCCGCTGGATCTGAGGGAGAATCCCGCGTTTTTCCCAGTTTTTTTCCTCGCAGCGGCTCGAGCGCCGCTCCCGGGAATTCGGGGGACTCCTGAGGTAGGAAATTCGGGAATTCCAGGCGGGCTCAGAGCGCCAGTGGGAGCTGCCAGATGAGCAGGGAGCTGTCGGCGGCTCCGGAGCGGCGTGCGGATTCCGCACGGAAATCCCGGTACCCGCGGCCTCCCGAGATGATGGCCACGGAAGAAATTTCCTTGCGGGAAGAATCCCGGGAGCACGGCCGGCTCCGCACCCACACGTCGGGATCGTCGGCCAGCTCGTAGATGGATCCGTCCTCCTCGGCGTGTCCCGGCGTTCCCAGCGTTCCTGGTGCCGCTTCCCGCACAGAGAGCAGCTGGCCGGGCAGGTGGGATGTGGAGCGCAGCCGGTATTGTAACAAAATCCCTTTTTTCCGCATTTCCCGCGGCTGGAGCCCCTCCGGATCCGGGGATTTCTCCTCCTCGGCCTCGTCGGGCTCGTCCTGCTCGCTCCGGAGGGCGTCGGGGGCCAAAGTGCTCAGAGCCAGCGCCAGGAACTGCACGGGGCCCGCGTGGCCGTTCAGGGACACCATCCCCTTCCCTGGAAAACAGCGGGATCCAATGGGAACGGGAACAGCAGGATGGGAACGGGAACAGCGGGATGGGAACGGGAACAGCGGGATTGGGATGGGAAAGAGTCGGGGAATGGGCTGGGAATGGGCTGGGAACAGAAATAGCGGGATGAGAACAGAAACAGCGGGATTGGGATGGGAATGAGTCTGGGAATGGGCTGGGAATGGGCTGGGCCCAGAAACAGCGGGATGGGATGAGAAACAGCGGGATGGGAACAGAAACTGCAGGATCGGCTGGGAACGGGAACGGAAACAGTGGGATCGGGATGGGAATGAGTCTGGGAATGGGCTGGGAATGGGCTGGGCCCAGAAACAGCGGGATGGGATGAGAAACAGCAGGATGGGAACAGAAACTGCAGGATCGGCTGGGAACGGGAACGGAAACAGTGGGATCAGGATGGGAATGAGTCTGGGAATGGGCCAGAAATGGGCTGGGAACAGAAACAGTGGGATGGGAACAGAAACAGCAGGATTGGGATGGGAATGAGTCTGGGAATGGGCTGGGAATCGGCCACAAATGGGCTGGGAACATACAGCAGGACGGGAGCAGAAACAGCGGGATTGGGATTGGGAATGAGTCTGGGAATGGGCTGGGAACGGGCTGGGAACGGGCCACAAATGGGCTGGGAACAGCAACAGTTGGATCGGGATGGGAATGGGAACGGAAACAGGGGATGGAAAGAGAAACAGGGGGATCGGGATGGGAATGAGACAGGGAATGGGAATGGAAACAGCAGGATGGGAACAGAAACAGCTGGGAATAGGAACAGCGAGATTGGGATGGGAATGAGTCTGGGAATGGGGTGGGAATGGGCCAGAAATGGGCTGGGAATGGAAATAGTGGGATGGGAACAGAAACTGCGGGATTGGGATGGGAATAAGATGGGGAATGGAAATGGAAACAGGATGGGAACATAAACAGCCTGGGAAAGGGCTGGGAATAGGAACAGTGGAATAGGGATGGGAATGAGCTGGGAATAAGCTGGGAATGGTTGGGAAAGGGCTGTGAATGAAAACAATGGGATTGGGATGGTAACAAGCTGGGAATGGGCTGGGAACAGGCTGGGAACAGGCTGGGAGCAGGCTGGGAATGGCACTGTGTTTTGGGAATGGCACTGTTTTTCAGGAATGGTGCTGTTTTTTGGGAATGGGTGCTGTTTTTTGGGAACAACGCCGGTTTTTGGGAACAACGCTGTTTTTTTGGGAACAGTGCTGGTTTTTGGGAACATGCCGTTTTTTGGGAATGGTGCTGTTTGTGGGAACGGTGCTGGTTTTCGGGAATGGTGCTGTTTTTGGGAATGGGTGCTGGTTTTTGGGAACAAAGCTGTTTTTTGGGAAGGGTGCTGGTTTTTGGGAACAGTGCTGGTTTTTGGGAATGGGTGCTGTTTTTTGGGAACGGCGCCGTTTCTCCAGGATTGGTGCTGTTTCTCCGGGAACGTCGCCGCTTTCCCGGGAAGCTCACCGGTGATTTTCGGGATGCCCTCCAGGCGTGGCACGGGCAGCAGGACGATGATTCCCAGATCCGTCCCCACCCAGAGCGAGCCCTGGCACAGCAGCAGGCTGGTGACACGCACAAGCTTCTGCCCTGCAGCGGGAAAAATCCAGGAAAAACCGGGATCAGGGAAAACCCCACGGCCCAACTTCCAGCTGGCCATGGGGTTTCCATAGGGATCGGCTTCAGGAAGATCCCAGCAGATCCGCACCCAGAGGGGAGCGCTGGGAATAGAAAGGAATTAAGAGAGGAAAAAGAAGTGGGAGAAAAGCGAGATTCCAACAGGAAATGAGGATTTTATGGGAAGGAGATAGCGGGAGTTGGGAAAGCGATAAATCCAGGGGAAGATGTAAATCCAGGGAAAGGTTAACTCAGGGAAACAGAGAAATCCAGGGAAAGATGAATCCAAGGAAAGTGATCAATCTGGAGAAATCGATAAATCCCCAGCGCTGTGGCTCATGGAGGAGCTGCCACATTCCAGAGGGTTTGGGAGCAGGAGTTCAAATGGATTTAATCCCAACACTCCTGCCCGGCAATGCAGGGATGGGAGGGATATTGGGAAATCGGGATATCAGACATGTCGGGAAAAAGAGGGAAAAGGGGGAAAACCAGGGAATTACGCAAGTCTGGTGCTCAGAACTAATGAAGGGATTATGGAGCTGTGGAGTGGGAATGAGGCTGGGATAACGCAGAGAGAGAGTGGGAATGAGGCTGGATAACCTGGAGTGGGAATGGGATGGGGGATGCAGATGGAATCACAGGACAAAGTCGGGATCCAGGAGTGGGATCATGGAACAAATTTGGGATCCAGGGAAGGGATCAAGGGACAAAGTTGGGATCCAGGGATGGGATCATGGAATAAACATGGGATCCAGGGACAGGATCATGGGACAAAGTTGGGATCCAGGGATGGGATCATGGGACACAATTCCTGCCCAGCTCCATCTCTGCCCTGTTCCTTGGGAAAGCCGCAGATCCTGGTGGGACACCCTGGGGTGCCCCATTCCCTGATTCCCCTTGGATCCTTTAACTGATCTCCCTCATTAGCTGTTAATTAGGATCCCACTGGGCAGCAGGAAGGTCCCACCCCTAATTCTCTATGGATTCATAAATTAACTCCAACCCCTTGTTCGTGCTGACTGGGCTCTCACTGGGCAGCAGGGTGGTCCCATTTCCTGCGTCCTCATAGATCCATTAATTAATTACCCTAATCAATCGTTAACTGCTCACCAGGCAATAGCAGGGTGGTCCCATTCCCTCAGTCCCATGGACCCATTAATTAATGGCCCTAACCAGTCATTAATTGCTCACCGGGCAGCAGCAGGGTGGTCCTATTCCCTGATTCCCCCTGGATCATTAATTAATGACCCTAATTAACAGTTAATTGCTCACCAGGCAGCAGCAGGGTGGTCCTGGTGGCCACGTTGATCTCCTGGAGGTGCTCCTGGGTCTCGGTGTGGAACAGGCGGATGGAGGAGCCCTCGGCAAAGGCCATCCACACCCCGCTGCCCGCCCGCACCATCAGCGTCACCGCCGCCGCGGGGTCGGGGTGCGCCTCGAAACAGTGCTGGGGATTCCCAACATTCTTGGAATTACTGACATTCCCAGAACTCCCAGAATTCCCAGAATCCCCAAGAACAGGCACATGGAGGCCATCCAGACCCTGCTGCCCGTTTGCACCATCAGCATGATGGCCACTGAGGGGTTGGGATGTGCCTCAAAATGGTGCTGGGGGATTGCCAACATTCCTGGGATTACCAATACTCCCGACATTCACGGATTTCCCAGAATTCCTGCTCTGGGAGCACAGAGCTCCACCAGGAATTCAACTCCCAGCCCTCCCTGCCAGAATCCAGCCCCACTCCAAGTTCCTTCCAGGGCTTTTTCCCATTCCTCTTCCCGCTCCCCATCCCCTTCCAATTCCTGTTCCTGTTCCCGTTCCCATTGCCGCTGTTCCCCTCTTCCCATTCCCATTCCCATTCTTCTTCCAGTTCCCATTCCCAAAACCATTGCTGATCCCATTCCTGTTCCCACTCCCATTTGCCTTCCCATTCCCACTGTTCCCCTGTTCCTGTTCCCATTCCCATTCCCACTCCCATTCCTCTTCCTGTTCCCATTCCCATACCCATTCCTGATCCCATTCCTGTTCCTATTCCCACTCCCATTGCTGTTCCCATTCCCATTCCCATTCTCACTCCCATTCCCATTCTTATTCCTTTTCCTGTTCCTGTTCTCATTCCTGTTCCCATTCCCACTCCCGTTCCCATCCCTGTTTCCATTCACATTCCTGTACCCGTTCCCATTCCCACTCCCATTCCCATTCTTCTTCCTCTTCCTGTGCTCATGCCTCTTCCCATTTCCATTCCCATTCCTGTTCCCGTTCCCATCCCCACTCCCATCCCTATCCCCACTCCTGATCCCATTCCCATTGTTCCCGCTCCAATCCCTATCCCCATTCCCAATCCCATTCCCACTGTTCCCGCTCCCATCCCTATCCCCATTCCCAATCCTGTTACTGTTGTTCCCGCTCCTATCCCTATCCCCATTCCCATTCCCATTCCCATTCCCATTCCCATTCCCATTCCCACTCCCATCCCTGTCCCCATTCCCATTCCCATTCCCATTCCCATTCCCACTCCCATTCCCATCCCCATCCCCATTCCCATCCCCATTCCCATTCCCATCCCCGCTGTTCCCGTACCTGGCTCTGCAGCTCGGGTGTCCCCAGGACGCTGACGAGGTTCTGGGAGCTGGCCCAGAGCGACTCCTCCAGCACCAGCAGCGCCCGCACGGGGCCCGGCCCCACCTGCAGCACCCGCACCGAGCCCGCGTCCCACAGACCCTCTGGGAACGGGATCAGCAGGAATGGGGTCAGGAATAGGGTCAGGAATGGGACCCAACCCCACCTGGAGCATCCGCACCGAGCCCGCGTCCCACAGACCCTCTGGGAACGGGATCAGCGGGAATGGGGTCAGGAATAGGGTCAGGAATAGGACCCAACCCCACCTGGAGCATCCGCACCGAGCCCGCGTCCCACAGACCCTCTGGGAATGGGATCAGCGGGAATGGGGTCAGGAATGGGCCCTGACCCCACCTGGAGCACCCGCACTGAGCCCGCGTCCCACAGACCCTCTGGGAACGGGATCACTGGGAATGGGGTCAGGAATAGGGTCAGAAATGGGACCCAACCCCACCTGGAGCATCCGCACTGAGCCCGCGTCCCACAGACCCTCTGGGAACGGGATCAGCGGGAATGGGGTCAGAAACGGGGTCAGGAATGGGGTCAGGAATGGGCCCTGACCCCACCTGGAGCATCTGCACTGAGGCCACATCCCACAGACCCTCTGGGAACGGGATCACCGGGAATGGGGTCAGGAATGGGCCCCAGTCCCACCCGCAGCATCCACATTGTGCCCATGTCCCATAAACCCTCTGGGAATGGGATCAGCAGGAACGGGGTCAGGAATGGGGTCAGGAATGGGGTCAGGAATGGGCCCCGCCCCACCTGCAGCACCTGCACCAAGCCCGCGTCCCACAAACCCTCTGGGAACGGGATCACCGGGAATGGGGTCAGGAATGGGCCCTGACCCCACCCAGAGCATCCACACTGAGCCCACATTCCATAAACCCTCTGGGAATGGGATCACCGGGAATGGGGTCAAGAATGGGGTCAGGAATTGGCCCCGGCCCCACCCAGAGCATCCGCACCGAGCCCGTGTCCCATAAACCCTCTGGGAATGGGATCATTGGGAATGGGATCATCAGGAATGGGGTCAGGAATGGGCCCCAACCCCACCTGGAGCATCCACACCAAGCCCGCATCCCATAAACCCTCTGGGAATGGGAACACTGGGAATGGGGTCAGGAATGGGGTAACAGGGAATGGGAAAACATGGAATGGGAAAACATGGAACAGGATAATGGCAACAGAATAAAAGGGAATGGGATAAGGTGAGATGGGATAATGGGGAACGGGATAACGGGGACAGGATAACTGAATGGGATAATGGGGAATAGGATAACAGGGAATGGGATAATGGAATGGGATAATGGGGAATGGGGTATCAGGGAATGGGGAATGGGATAACAACAGGGCATGGGATAACAGGGATTGGGATAAGAGGGAACGGGATAACAGGAAAAACACAGAATGCTCAGCACACGTGGACGTGGAACAGGGTAATGAAAACAGGGAATGCTGAGCACACATGGAATGGGATAACAGGGAAAACAGAGAATGCTGAGCACACGTGGAATGGGATAACAGGGAAAACAGGGAATGCTGAGCACATGTGGAATGGGATAACAGGGAAAAGGGAAAACAGGGAACTCGGCACAGCCGGGAAGCTCCAGGTGCAGCTGAGCTCCCCCAGGGGTCACCACGAGGGTTATTCCCACTTCCCAACATTCCCAAAGTTCCCTTTTCCCACCGCACAGGGCACTGGAGCAGGGAAGGAGCGGCCACCTCCACCCTGAGGGCTCCATGGAAAAGCCCAAATTCCATTTTTTTAAATGGATTCACTCCACTCCAGGCCCAATCCCGAGGATCCAGGAGCAGCCGGATCAGGATGAATCCAAGGCCAGAGGCTCTGATCCATCGTCACTTTCCCTCTTTTTATTCCCAATCCATGTTTTTGCATCCAAACCCTGATATCCCAGGAATATGGAGCCTTTGGATGCTCCAAACCCTGCTCCCAGTATATCCCAATTTCCAGGGAAAAGGAGCAATTCCAGGGAAGCTCGTTTTTCCCAAAAAGTTGGGATGAGGTTAAGAACTTCCCCCCGTGGCTGCTGTTTAATCAATTAAAATTAATTAAATCCCTCTAATTGGCTCCCAGCATTGCCATTATTTGGGAAAGGGGATGGGTACAATCCCAAAAATCCGAGTTTAGGGGGATTTGGTGGCTTGGGATTGAGGCAGGTGCTGCTTCCTGCAGCTTTTCCCAGAGAAAATCCGGAATTGTGTCTGAAAATTCCGCCGGATTCCCGGCTCTCCCCAACCCCCTAGTGATGAAAACAGGGAATTTCCCAACCCAGGAATTCCTGCAGAAGAGGGATCACAGCAGGATGGGACCTCAGCCTGAGTCAAATCCCAAGAAAACAACCCCAAAATCCAGGGAAATAAAGGGAATTTTACACCTGGAGGGGTTGGAGGGAACCAACACCATTTCCAGCCCCAACACCTGGAATTTTGGGAAGGCAAAAATTCCCATTCCTTGTGATCCCACCCTGGATCTTGCAGCAGTCCCTCTCCAGGACCATTTCCCCAAGGTTTTTCCCCAAAACGAGTTTGTTTGGATCCACCATGGGAAAATGGGATTTTCCTGCTCTGGGGCTGCCAAGGGAACGGGAAAATATTGGGAAAACACAGGAAAAATGGGGATTTATCCAAAATGGGAAATCCTAAATGGGGATTTTCCCTAAATGCGATGTCCTAAGTGGGCATTTATCTCAATCCCAATAGGATATCCTAAATATTGATCCTAAATATGGATTCATCCCCATGGGGTTTCCTAAATGGGGATTTATTCTAAAAAGGGATTTATCCTGATGGGATATCCTAAATATGGATCCTAAATAGGAATTGATCCCGATGGAATATCCTAAATGGGGATTTATCCTAAACGGGGATTTATCCCAATCCCAATAGGATATCCTAAAGGGGGATTTATCCCAACAGGATTTCCCAAATAGGGATCCATTCCAATCCCAATGGGATATCCTAAAGGGGGATTTATACTAAAGGGGGATTTATCCCAATTCCGACAGACTATCCCAAACAGGGATTCATCCCAATCCCGACAGGATATTTTAAAGGGGGATTTATCCTAAAGGGGGATTTGTCCCATTCCTGATAGGATATCCTAAACAGGGATTTATCCTAAAGGGGGATTCAACCCAATCTCGACAGGCTATCCCAAACAGGGATTCATCCCAATCCGGATGGGATATCCTAAACAGGGATTCATGCCAATCCATGTGGGATATCCTAAAGGGGTATTTATCCTAAAGGGGAATTTATCCCAATCCGGATGGGATATCCTAAATGGGTATCCATCCCAATCCCAATGGAGTATCCTAAACAGGGACTCATCCTAATCCATGTGGGATATCCTAAAGGGGGATTTATCCTAAAGGGGGATTTATCCCAGTCCTGATAGGATATCCTAAAGGGGGATTTATCCTAAAGGGGGATTTATCCTAAAGGGAGATTTATCCTAAAGGGAGATTTATCCCAATTCCAACAGGATATCCCAAACAGGGATTGATCCCAAACCCTATAGGATATCCTAAATGGGGATTCATCCCAAAGGGGGATCCATCCCGATCCCGACGGGATTTCCCAACAGCCCCCGCCCGATTCCCGCGGGGTTTTCCAGGCGCTCACCGTGGTTGCGGGGGAAGGCGGCCACGGCGCCGTCCTGCAGCCCGGCCAGCAGGAACGCGGGGCTGTTCCGCAGGCACAGCACGGGCACCGCGCCCGGCACGCGGCACCGCTGCAGCACCGGCGTCCCCGCCGCCACCGCGCCGAACACCAGCACGCTGCGGGACAGAGGCACCGTCGGCATCAGCATCATCATCATCATCATCAGGATCATCATTGGGATCATTGGGATCATCGGGATCGGCCCCAGAGCGCGGGCAGGGACAGCAGGGTCGGGATCATCGGGATTGGGATCAGCCGCGCAGCACAGGGAGAGAAAAGGATCGAGATCGGCCCCAGAGCACAGGCAGGGAGAGCGGGGTCGGGATTATTGGGATCATCGGGATCAGCCCCGGAGCATGGGCAGGGACAGCGGGGTTGGGATCACTGGGATCATCGGGATCAGCCCCAGAGCGTGGGCAGGGACAGTGGGATCAGGATCATTGGGATCGGGATCAGCCCCGCGGCACGGGAAGAGAGAGGGATTGGGATCATCGGGATCAGGATTGGCACCAGAGCACGCGAAGAGAACCCGGGATCGGGATCAGCCCCGCAGCACAGGGAGAGAACGGGATCGGGATCGGCCCCACAGCGCCGGGAGACAGTGGGATCAGGGCTGGGATTCAGGATCAACCCTGGAGCGTGGGCAGGGATCGGGATCGGCCCCGGAGCACAGGCACAGCAGGGTCATGATCATTGGGATCGGGATCAGCTCCGCAGAGCAGGGAGAGAACGGGATCAGGATCATCGGGATCGGGATTGGCCCCGGAGTACAGGGAGAGAAAAGGACCGGGACCGGGATCGGCCCCGCAGCATGGGGAGAGAATGAGATTGGGATCATAGAGATCATCAGGATTGGAACTGGCCCCGGAGCCCAGGGAGAGAACCCAGGATTGGGATCGGCCCCACAGCGCTGGGAGACAGTGGGATCAGGGCTGGGATTCGGGATCAACCCAGGAGCGTGGGCAGGGATCAGGATCGGCCCCGGAGCACAGGTAGGGAGAGCAGGGTTGGGATGATCGGGATCAGCCCCATAGCACAGGAAGAGAACGGGATTGGGATCATCGGGATCGGGATTGGCCCTGGAGTACAGGGAGAGAACGGGATCGGGATCATTAGGATCAGGATTGGCCCCGGAGTACAGGGAGAGAAGGGGATCGGGATTGGAATCAGCCCCGCAGCACGGGGAGAAAACAGGATTGGAATCGGCCCCACAGTGCTGGGAGATGGTGGGATCATGGCTGGGATTCAGGATCAACCCCGGAGCGCAGGCAAGGATCGGGATCAGCCCCGAAGCACAGAGAGAGAACGGGGTTAGGGCTGGGATTTGGGATCGGGATTGGCCTCGCAGCGCCAGGAGAGAGCGGGAGCGGGATCAGGATCAGCCCCAGAGCGTGGGCAAGAGAACGGGATCAGGATTGGGATCAGCCCCAGAATGCAGGGAGAGAGCAGGACTGGGATTGGGATTGGCCCCAGAGCGTGGGGAGGGAGTGGGGTGGGAGCTGGGATTTGGGATCAGGGCTGGGATCCAGGATCAGAGCTGGGATCCAGGATCAGAGCTGGGATCCGGGATGGGAGCTGGGACCTGGGATCACGCCTGGGATTTGTGATGGGACCCAGGACTTGGGATGGGACCCAGGATTTGGGATGGGAGCTGGGATTCGGGATGGGAGCTGGGATTCGGGATCAGGGCTGGGATTCGGGATCTCACCTCCCATCCTGCAGCCCCAGGCACACTGCGGGGTGGGGGGCGTTGGGGGTCGGCTCCGGGGCCATTCCCTGCTCCGTGGGATCCTCAGGATGCGGCTCCGGGATGAATTCCATGCACAGCACCGGGGCCGGCACCGGGAAGGATTTGACGGTTCGGGGCACGGAGCGGTTCAGGGAGAAGATCTCCACCTGCCCCCCCGCCCCCTCCTGCCCCCCTCCCACCTGGGGGAAAGTGGGAAAAGTGGGAATGAGCATCCCGGGATTCCAACAGAGCCATCCCAAATCCCAGTCCTAATCCCAGATCCCAAATAATCCCAAATCCTGGGAGCCACTGGGGTTGTGCTCACCCAGAGATCCCCAGTTGCCCCTTCTTGACCCCCTCCCACCTGTGGGGCAGGAAAACCAGGAATGAGCATTTCGGGATTCCGGCCAGAGCCACCCCAAACGCCAAATGCCCCAAATCCCAAATATGGGGATCTGTTTGGGGTTGTGCTCACCCAGAGATCCCCACCTGTCCCCCCACCCCCTCCTGCCCCCCTCCCACCGTCAGGAAAAGCGGGAATGAACATCCCTGGAAAGAGGATTCCAGCCAGAGCCATCCCATATCCCAAACCCCAAGCAACCCCAAATAACCCCAAATCCCAAACCCCAAATAACCCCAAACCCCAAATAACCCCAAATAACGCCAAATCCCAAACCCCAAACAACCCCAAACCCCAAATCAACCCCAAACCCCAAATAACCCCAAATCCCAACCCCAAGTAACCCCAAACCCCAAACAACCCCAAATCCCAAATCAACCCCAAATCCCAAATCAACCCCAAACCCCAAACAACACCAAACCCCAAATAACCCCAAACCCCAAATCAACCCCAAATCCCAAATCCAAAACTCCAAATAAACCCAAACCCCAAATCAACCCCAAACCCCAATTAATCCCAAATAACCCCAAAACCCAAAAAAACCCAAACCCCAAATAACGCCAAACCCCAAATAACCCCAAACCCCAAATAACCCCAAAACCCAAAAAATACCCCAAACCCCAAATAACCCGAAACCCCAAATAACCCCAAATCCCAAATCAACCCCAACCCCAAACAACACCAAACCCCAAACAACCCCAAACCCCAAATAACCCCAAACCCCAAATCCCAAACCCCAAATAACCCCAAAAAACCCCAAATCACCCCAAACCCCGTAGTTTGGTCTCTGCTCACCCACAGGAAGCCCTGGGGCAGGGAGGTGCTGACGGCCGAGAACCCCAGGAGCGAGGAATGGACGGGATTGTGGACAGCAGCTCCGAGCTGGGGGAACCAAAACGTCGGGATTTGGATTGGGATTGGGACCCAGTCCGGCTGCAATTCCCCAATTTCCCCTCAGAATGCCCCAATTCCTGCCTTTTCCAGCCCCTCCACTGTGGGATTTACAGGATTTGTGCTTTTCTGCCCCAAAATCATGAATATGAAGGAAAAGGGGATGGAGAACCCAAATCATCCCAAGCAGGTAGAGGATCAGTGGGAACCCCAAAATTCAGGATCTGGCTGCCATTCCCAACTTTCCCCCTTAGATTCCATCAATTCCTTCATTTTCCAGCCCCTCCACTGTGGGATTTGTGCCTTTCCATCCCAAAATCACGGATATGAAGGAACGGGGGTTGGAGAACCCAAATCATCCCAAACTTGCAGGGGTACCCAAAACTTGGGATCCAGTTGCCATTCCCAACTTTGCCCCTTGGAATGCCCCATTCCTGCCTTTTCCAGCCCCTCCACTGTGGGATTTATGGGATTTGTGCTTTTCTGCCCCAAAATCACAGACATGAAGGTAAAGGAGATGGAGAACCCAAATCACCACAAGGAGGCAGGGGATCAGTGAGAACCCCAAAATTTTGGATCCAGTTGCCATTCCCAACTTTCCCCCTTAGATTCCATGAATTCCTTCATTTTCCATCCCCTCCACTGTGGGATTTGTGGGATTTGGGCTTTTCCACCTCAAAATCACGGATATGAAGGGACAGACGATGGAGAACCCAAATTATCCCAAATTTGCAGGGGATCAGTCAGAACACCTAAATTCAGGATCCAGCTGCCATTCCCAACTTTGCCCTTTGGAATGCCCCAATTCCTGCCTTTTCCAGCCCCTCCACTATTTTGGAGGATTTATGGGATTTGTGCTTTTTTGCCCCAAAATCACAGATACGAAGGGAAAGGGGATGGAGAACCCAAATCACCCCAAGCAGGCAGAATGTTCAGTACATTCCCCAAAATTTGGGATCCGGCTGCCATTCCCAATTGTCCCCCTTAGATTCCATCAATTCCTGCCTTTTCCAACCCCTCCAGGGTGGGATTTGTGCCTTTCCCAGCCAGATTTGGGATTTTCCATCCCCTCCAGGTTGGGATTTGTGCCTTTCCCGGCCGGATTCAGGATTTTCCATCCCCTCCAGGGTGGGATTTGTGCCTTTCCCAGCCAGATCCAGGGATTTCCATCCCCCCCAGGGTGCCTTTTCCAGCTGGATTTGGGATTTTCCATCCTCACCAGGGTGG
Source organism: Chlorospingus flavigularis (assembly GCA_035047885.1). Classification (NCBI taxonomy): domain Eukaryota; kingdom Metazoa; phylum Chordata; class Aves; order Passeriformes; family Passerellidae; genus Chlorospingus; species Chlorospingus flavigularis. Next base: position 1,718,799 of record JAWWMQ010000089.1, read on the forward strand.
GATTTGTGCCTTTCCCACCTGGATTTGGGGTTTTCCAACCCCTCCAGGGTGGGATTTGTGCCCTTCCTGGTCAGATCCAGGATTTTCCATCCCCTCCAGGGTGGGATTTGTGCCTTTCCCGGCCGGATCCGGGGTTTTTCCGGCTCTCACCTGCAGATCCAAGGCTTTGGAGGAGAAGGCTGGAATGTGGCAGGACAGGATGGGGCACCAGAAGGGCGCTCGGCTCTTCCTGTCCTCGTCGGGGCAGAGCCAGCCCGGCTGGTTCTCATCCCCTGCGGAAAACCAGGAGCGCCGGGATCACCCCCACCCCAAATTCCCCCTCTGGGATCCATCCCCACCCCAATCCGCCGCTTTCCATGGATTTGGGATGTGTCCCATCCCCTCCTCGGAATTACTGCAGTGTGGAGGGGGGAAAAATCCCAAAAAAACAAATTTATGGGAAAAAATTCCACTGTAAGGCGTTCCCTGACATCAGGCTGGGATGGGGATTCTGGCTCATGAATATGGGATTATCCAACATCAAAAGGCTTCCAAACCTTCTCCAAAACCTTCCCAAGCTCCTTCAGAACCTCCCAGATCTTCTCCCACATCTCCCCAACCTTTTCCAAAACCTCCCAGACCTTCTCCAAAAACTTCCAAAAACCTTCTCCCAAACCTTCTCCAGAACTTCCTCCAGAACCTCCCCAACCTTCTCAAAAGGTTCCCAAACCTTTCCCAGGACCTCCCAAACCTTCCCCAAACCTTCCGGAAAAACCCCCAAACCCTTCCCAAAGCCTCCCCAACCTCCTCCAGAACCTCCTTGAACCTTCTCCAGAAGTTCCCCAGTATTGTCCAAAGCCTCCCAAAACTTCCCCAGAACGCCCAAAACTTCCCCAAACCTTCTCCAAAAATCTCCCCAACCTTCTCAGAACTTCCCCAAAACCTTCTCCAGAACCTCCCCAACATTCCCCAAAACCTCCTAAACCTCCGGAACCTCCCCAACATTCCCCAAACTTTTCCAAACCTTCTCCAAAAACCTTCCAAATCTTCACCAGAACCTCCCCAACCTTCCCAGAAAATTCCCAAACCTTCTCCCCAAGCTACCCCAAAGCCTCCCAAACCTTCTCCAGAACCTCCCCAAACCTCCAGAACCTCCCCAACATTCCCCAAACCTTCTCCAAAAACCTTCCAAACCTTCACCAGAACCTCCCTAAAATCTTCTCCAGAACCTCCCCAACCTTCCCAGACAATTCCCAAACCTTCTCCACAAGCTTCCCCAAAGCCTTCCAAACCTTCTCCAGAACCTCCCCAAACCTTCTCCAGAACCTCCCCAAACCTTCTCCAGAACCTCCCCAACACACCCCAAACTTTTCCAAGCCTTCTCCAAAAGCCTTCAAAACATTCTCCAGAACCTCCCCAGCCTTCCCAGAAAATTCCCAAACCTTCTCCACAAGGTCCCCCAAAGCCCCCAACCCTTCTCCAGGACCTCCCCGCCCTGCTCCACGCCCTGGTTCCCGTTTTCCCCTTTCCCTTCCCGGGATCCCGGGCAGGGCAGGACTCACGCAGGCCGATCTTGGCCAGGTGCAGCCGGTTCACCCAGGAGATCTTGCTCAGGGGGCTGGGGGTGATGAACACCACCATGACACTGATGGGGCGCCCCGACCTGCGGGACACGGCGGCCTTCAGCCTCATCCTCATCATCCTCACCCCCATCATCCTCATCCTCATCATCGTTATCCTGATCCCCATCATCCCCATCATCGTTATCCTCATCCTCATCATCCTCCTCATCTTCATCCTCATCCCCATCATCTTCATCATCGTTATCCTCATCCCCATCATCCTCCTCCTCATCATCATCTTCATCCTCATCCCCGTCATCATTCCTGTCATCCTCCTCCTCCTCATCATCTTCATCCTCCTCTCCATCATCATCTTCATCCTCATCCCCATCATCCTCCTCATCTTCATCCTCATTCCTGTCATCCTCCTCC
>JAWWMQ010000089.1:1720871-1740744 GCA_035047885.1 Chlorospingus flavigularis
GAGAACCTCCCAAATCCCTGCCCAGAGAGGTTCCCCCACCAGGAACGAGGCCCCGAGCACTCCATTGGTGACTCCACCATCCCTCAGAGGGGTGAAATCCCCCCATCACCCCCCAAATCCCCCCCGGATCTCACTGTGGGCGGCCTGGCCGGCGGGCGCGTGCCGGCGTTGGCCGGCATTGGCCACGGCCGCGGTGGCACTGTCCTTGTCCCCGGCGCCGCTCTCCTGGCCCACCTCCACCACCTGCACCTGCGGGAGGGCCGTGCTCCACTTCAGCACGTACTTGGGGCCCAGGGGCACCAGGCTGCTGATTTCCAGCTGGCCTCTGCCAAGGCAAGAATTCCAGGTCAAGAAAACCCCATGGATTTTCCCAAAATCCATGGATTTTCCCAAGAAACCCCCCAAAAATACGTGTCCCGCAAGTTGAGCACCCCACACCATGCAGGAACCCCAGAATGTGATTTTCCAGAACCTCTGATTTCCAACTGGCTGCTGATTTCCAACTGGCCTCCACCAAGGCAAGAATTCCAAGTAAAAAAAAACCTCTCGGATTTTCCCAAAATTAATGGATTTTCCCAAAAAAACCCTCTGTTTTTTCTCCCCCCAAAAATACGTGTCCTGCAAGCACCCTTTACCATGCAGGAACCCCAGAATGTGATTTTCCAGAACCTCTGATTTCCAGCTGGCCTCTACCAAGGCAAGAATTCCAAGTAAAAAAAAACCCCACGGATTTTCCCAAAAGCCATGGATTTTCCCCTAGAAAAGGCATCCCGCAGGCCGAGCACCCCACACCGTGCAGGAACCCCCAAAGGTGGGGCACACGACACAGCACAGCACACCTGGCACCTACCCTGCAGGCACTGGCCTGGAGAGAGGAAAAAGGAAGGATTCAGTGGGATTTTGGGAATTTTGGGAGGTTTTCCCCACTTGGCGGCGTCAAATTCCACCAATTCCACCCCATTCCCAAATCCCACAGCAGCTCTGAGACCCCACAGCAGGCGGGAGGGAGATGGGTCAAAGGTGGGCAGGTAAACCCCAAACTCTATGGGATTTCCCAAAAAAACCCAAGCTTGGTGGGATCCCTCCAAAAGCCCCAAACTTGATGGGATTCTCCCCAAAAACCCCAAACTTGATGGGATTTCCCAAAAAAGCCCAAACTCAATGGGAATTCTCCCAAAAAAAAAGACTCAATGGGAATTCTCCCAAAAAACCCCAAACTCAATGGGAATTCTCCCAAAAACCCCAAACTCAATGGGATTCCCCCCAAAAACCCCAAACTCAATGGGATTCCTCCAAAAACCCCAAACTCAATGGGATGCTCACCAAAACCCCTAGACTTGATGGGATTTCCCCCAAAAACCCCAAACTGGATAGGGTCCCCCCTTAAAAACCCCAAACTCAATGGGATTCCCCTAAAAACCCCAAATTTGACGGGATTCCCCCCAAAAACCTCAAACCCGATGGGAACCCCCTCAAAAACCCCAACTCAATGGGGATCCCCCCAGACACCCAAAACTCGATGGGATCCCCCCAAAAATGAGGATGAGGAGGATGGGAATGAGGAGGAGGAGGAGGAGGAGGAGGAGGAGGAGGAGAAGGAGGAGAAGGAGGAGAAAGAGGAGATGGAGGAGATGGAGGAGATGGAGGAGATGGAGGAGAAGGAGGAGATGGAGGACATGGAGGACATGGAGGACATGGTGGAGAAGGAGAAGGAGGATGAGGAGGAGGAGAAGGAGGAGAAGGAAGGAGGATGAGAAGGAGAAGGACGACAAGGAGAAGGAGGAGGAAAACAAGGATGAGGAGGAGGAAGGTGAGGATGACAAGGAGGAGGCAGAAGAGGATGGGGATGTGCTGAGATCTCCCGAGGGTTCTGGGTTCAGGAGGTGCCCCGCACGTACTTGAAGTTGACGTTGGCGCAGACCAGGAGGTCGCTGAGCAGGAACACCTTCCTCTCCTTGGACTTGAGCAGTTGCCCGCGGTCCCCGTACACCGTCTCGGTCAGCGTCTCGCACAGCAGCAGCTGCCGCTGCCCCGAGCTCAGCAGCTGCAGGACAACCCCCAGATGGTGACTCCAGGCTGGAGATGTCACCCCGGAGCGGCCAATCCCACCACAGAGCCGGAATTGCCAATTCCCAGCATCGTCAAAAAATAAAGTGTCTCCAAGAGGTCCCCAACTTCCTGCAGAACCTCCCAAAACCTTCTCCAGAACCTCCCGAAAAACATCTCCAGAACATCTGAAAAACCTTCTCAAGAACTGCTCTAAACCTTCTCCACTACTCCCCAGAACTTCTCCAGAAGGTGCCCAACCTCCTCCAGAACCTCCCAAAACCTTCTCCAAAAGCTCCCCATCTCCTCCAGAATCTCCCCAATCCTTCTCCAGATCCTCCCAAAAACTTTCTCCAGAGCCTCCCAAAGAACATGTCCAGATACTCCCAAAAATCTCCTCCAAAAGCTCCCAAACCTCCTTTAGAACCTCCCAAAAACCTTCTCTAGAATCTCTGCAACCTTGCCCAAAACCTCTCCAAAACCTTCTCCAGAACCTTCCAAAAAAATCTTCTCCAAAAGCTCCCCAAATCCTTCTCCAGAACCTCCAAAAAACCTCCTCCAAAACCTCCCAAACCTTTTTCAAAAGCTCCCAAACCTCCTCCAGAACCTCCCAGAAACCTCCTCCAGAACCTGGAGGTCCCACACATGGAGTGGCAGCTCCAAATCCAAACCCAGCAGATCCTTGGGGAGGAATCCCCGAATTCCACCCTCAAGGCTTGGTTTGCATCAAGATCCTCTGGGAGCTTCCCAAAAACCCCAATGTGGAGAGGGAGCCACAAATCCCACCCAGCAGCTCCAAACCCTGCTGAGGATCAGGATGAGGATGAGGAGCTGGAGGTGGAGGATGAGGAAGAGGAGAAGGAGGAGGACGAGGACGAGGAGAAGGTGGAGGATGAGGAGGATGAGGAGGATGAGGAGGATGAGGAGGATGAGAAGGATGAGGAGCAGGAGGTGGAGGACGAGGAGGATGAGAAGGAGGTGGAAGATGAGGAGGCTGAGGAGCATGAGGATGAGGATGAGGGTGAGGAGGAGGACGAGAAGGATGAAGAAAAGGAGGATGAAGAACATGAGGTGAGGACAAGGAGGACAAGGAGAACGAGGACGAGGAGGACGAGGAGGACAAGGAGGACGAGGAGGATGAGGAGGATGAAGAAAAGGAGGATGAGGAAAATGAGGTGAAGACAAGGAGGACAAGAAGAATGAGGATGAAGAGGATGAGGAGGACAAGGAGGACGAGGATGAGGAGGAGGCTGAGGATGTGGGTGAGGAGGAGGATAAGGAGGATAAAGAAAAGGAGGATGAAGAAAATGAGGTGAAGACGAGGACAAGGATGATGAGGACAAGGAGGACGAGGCTGAGGATGAAGAGGAGCAGGAGGATGAGGATGAAGATGAAGGTGACGAGGAGCCCCCACCTTGTTGAAGCTGCTGCGGTCGCTGATGCTCTTGCTCAGCTGCTGCATCTCGGCCACCTGGTCGGCCAAGCGCTTCTGCTCGTTGAGCTTCTCGGCCAGCGTCTCCAGCTCGGTCAGCGCCAGCTGCAGGGACAGGCGGTCGGCGTGGCCACGCGGGGTGTTCTTCAGCATGTCCTGGGACATGGAAACACCGGGAATGGCCCTGAGGAACGGCCACGGCAACACCGACGGAGCCTCCCACACCGAGGTCTGGAGGATGATTCTTGGGTGGATCCAAAAATCCAACCAGGGTGCTCACTCCAAAGTGTGTCTCTGTCATGCAGCACTCAAAAAGCTGCTTCTCCAGAACTTCCCAAAAACCTTCTCCAGAACCTCCAAAAAACCTTCTCTGGAGCCTCTCCAGTCCTTGTCCAGAACCTCCTCAAAACCTTCTCCAGAACCTCCAAAAACCCTTTTCCAGAATCTCGCAACCTTGCCCAAAACCTCTCCAAAACCTCCTCCAGAACCTCCCCAAAACCTTCTCCAGAACCTCCCAAAAACCTAGTCCAGAACCTCCTCAAAACCTTATCTGGAGCCTTCCCAGTCCTTGTCCAGAACCTCCAAAAACCTTCTCCAGAACCTTCAAAAAACCTTCTCCAGAATCTCTACAACGTTGCCCAAAACCTTCTCCAAAACCTCCCAAAAACCTCCCCCAAAAGTTCCCCAAAACCTTCTCTAAAACCTCCAAAAAACCTTCTCTGGAACCTTCCAAAAAAATCTTCTCCAAAAGCTCCCTAAGACCTTCTCCAGAACCTTAAAAAAAAATCTTCTCCAAAAGCTCCCCAAAATCTTCTCCAAAAGTTCCCCAAGACCTTCCCCAGAACCTCCCCAAAGTCCTCCAGAACCTCCCTTCTCTCACCTGCAGGAAAAGGACGAACTGAGGGAATTGGGAGCATTTTGGGCACCTCCAAATTCAAAGCTTAGGAGATAATCCTTGGGATAGATCCAAAAATTTTAAAAAATCAAAAAAATAAAAAAAAAATAAAAAAAAAACCGTCCCTGTCCTGCAGCACCCAAAAAGCTGCTTCTCCAGAACCTCCTCAAAACCTTCTCCAGAACCTCCTCAAAACCTTATCTGGAACCTCCTCAGTCCTTGTCCAGAACCTCCTCAAAACCTTCTCCAGAATCTCCAAAAAACCTTCTCCAAAAGCTCCTCAAAACCTTCTCCAGAACCTCCCTGATGTTCTCGAGAACCTCCCACCCATCTCACCTGCAGGAGGAGGATGAACTGAGGGAACCTCTGTATGGGCTTCACCATCAGCCCGTAGAGCGTGACGCGGTCAGCGCTGGCCATCTGCCGCTTCTGCCGGGGAAAATGCCATAAAAATGGGAATTTTTGGGAAAATGCCATAAAAAGGGGATTTTTGGGGAAAGCAGAGCCGCGGAGGGGCCGCGCTGACCTTGAGGAAGTCCAGGAAGGCGGGTTTGGTCAGACAGGCCTTCTTGATGAGGGACATGGCCGTGGTGAAGTTGTTGACGTAGTCGCTGTAGACGTCCAGCACCATGGACTTGGAGAACTGGGAGAGGATGGGAGAGTAGGAATGGCGTGGGACTTCCCAAAAAATGGGGTGGGATTCCCAAAAAATGGGGTGGGCAAGGTTCTGGGCGTGTCCCTCCACTCCAGTCCTCCGCCCATCCCTGGTGGGATCCCAAGGGATGTTTGGAGCTGATTCCCGGTTTTTCTTCCTACTGCGGTCTCAAGTCCGGCACCATGGACTTGGAGAACTGGGAGAGGATGGGAGAGCAGGAATGGCGTGGGACTTCCTAAAAAATGGGGTGGGATTCCCAAAAAACGGGGTGGGCAAGGTTCTGGGCGTGTCCCTCCACTCCAGTCCTCCACCCATCCCTGGTGGGATCCCAAGGGGTGTTCGGAGCTGATTCCCGGTTTTTCTTCCCACTGAGGTCACAAGTCCAGCACCATGGACTTGGAGAACTGAGAGAGCAGGAATGGCGTGGGGCTTCCCAAAAAACAGGGTGGGCAAGGTGCTGGGGACATCCCAACACTCCAGTCCTCCACCCATCCCTGGTGGGATCCCAAGGGGTGTTTGGGGCTGATTCCTGGTTTTTCTTCCTACTGAGGTCGCAAGTCCAGCACCATGGACTTGGAGAGCTGGGAGAGGACAGGAGAGTGGGAATGGAGTGGGGCTTCCCAAAATATTGGAAATCGCGCAGTGTTGGGGGTGTGCCATCACTCCAATCCTTCACCCATCCCTGGTGGGATCCCAAGAAAAGTTTGGTGGTGATTCCCAGTTTTTTATCCTACCAAGGCCATGAGTCCAGCACCATGGACTTGGAGAACTGGGAGAGGACAGGACACTGGGAATGAGGTGGGGATTCCCAAAAAAACAGGGTGGGCAAAGCATGGGGTGCTGGGGGCATCCCAATTTGGGCTCCATCACTCCACTCATCCCTGGTGGGATCCCAGGGGATTTTGGGGTGATTCCCAACTGATGAGATGCCAGGGGGATTTTGGGGGCAATTCCCAGTGTTTGATAGGACCCCAGTGGGATTTGGGGCCATTCCTGGTTTTTGCTGGGATTCCAGAGGGATTTGGGGCCATTCCTGTTTTTTGCTGGGATCCCAGGGGGATTTTGGAGGCCATTCTCAGTTTTTGCTGGGACCCCAGCAGGATCTGGGGCAATTCCTAGTGTTTGCTGGGATCCCAGGGGAATTTTGGGGCCATTCCTGGTTTCTTATGAGATCCCATAGGAGGTTGGGGAGTGTTTCCCAATCTCTGATCCCACTGGTATTTGGGGCCATTCCTGGTTTTTGCTGGGACCCCAGTAGGATTTGGGGCCATTCCTGGTATTTGCTGGGACCCCAACAAGATCTGGGGCAATTTCTGGTGTTTGCTGGGATCCCAGCAGGATTTGGGGCCATTCCTGGTTTCTTATGAGATCCCAGAGGAGGTTGGGGGCTGATTTCCAATCTCTGATTCCAGGGGGATTTTGGAGGCCATTCCTAGGTTTGCTGGGATCCCAGTGGGATCTGGGGCCATTCCCAGTTTTTGTTGGGACCCCAACAGGATCTGAGGCAATTTCTGGTTTTTACTGGGATCCCAGGGGTATTTGGGACCATTCCTGGTTTCTGCTGGGATCCCAGCAGGATCTGGGGCCATTCCTGGTGTTTGTTGAGATTCCAGCAGGATTTGGGGCCATTCCTGGTGTTTGCTGGGACCCCAGCAGGATCTAGTGCAATTCCTGGTTTTTGCTGTGATCCCAGCAAGATTTGGGGCCATTCCCGGTTTTTGCTAGGACCCCAACAGGATTTGGGGCCATTCCTGGTGTTTCCTGTGATCCCAGCAGGATTTGGGGCCATTCCTGTTTTTTCCTGCGATCCCAGCAGGATTTGGGGCCATTCTCGGTGTTTCCTGCGATCCCAGCAGGATTTGGGGCCTCTGTTCCCGTTTCCCCCGCACGCACCGAGGCCACGAAGAGGTCGCCGATCTTCTCGTTGGAGTCCCACTCGGCCACGCGCGAGGCCAGGGCGATCTGGAACATGGAGTGGCACTGCAGGATCTCCTTCAGCCGGAAGAACACCAGCTGGCACTTGCGGGCGCTCAGCACCTTGGGCTCCATCTCCAGCAGCGGGTTCCGGTAATCCTGCGGGAATCGCGGCGCTGGGATCGCGGGATCAGCGCCAGGGGATCCCCGTCCCGCCCCGGCCGGGCCCCACCTGCAGGATGCGCTTCAGGGAGTCCACGTAGCTGCGCTCGCTCTGCACGATGGAGCCCAGGATGTGCCGCCGGAGCACCTGCAGGGCATGGGAATGGAGCCTGATCCCAAAATCCACAATCCCGGGAACAGGGAAAGGCCCTGATCCCAAAATCCCCAATCCCGGGAACAGGGAAAGGCCCTGATCCCAAAATCCACAACCATGGGATCGGGGAAAGGCCCTGATCCCAAAATCCCCAGTCATGGGACTGGGGAAATGCAGGAACAGTCCTGATCCCAAAATCCACAATCCCGGGAACAGGGAAAGGCCCTGATCCCAAAATCCACAATCCCAGGACCAGGGAAAGGCCCTGATCCCAAAATCCACAATCCCGGGAACAGGGAAAGGCCCTGATCCCAAAATCCACAATCCCGGGAACAGGGAAAGGTCCTGATCCAAAATGGGAACAGGGAAAGGCAGGAACAGCCCCGATCCCAAAATCCCCAATCCTGGGACCAGGGAAAGGCCCTGATCCCAAAATCTACAATCATGGGGCTGGGGAAAGGCCCTGAACCCAAAATCCCCAGTCATGGGACTGGGGAAAGGCCCTGATCCCAAAATCCCCAATCCCAGGAACAGGGAAAGGCCCTGATCCCAAAATCCACAACCACGGGATCGGGGAAAGGCCCGGATCCCAAAATCCCCAATCCCGGGACCAGGGAAAGGACCTGACCCCAAAATCCCTGATCATGGGACTAGGGAAAGGGCCTGATCCCAAAATCCACCATCATGGGACTGGGGAAATGCAGGAACAGTCCTGATCCCAAAATCCCCAATCTTGAAATAGGGGAAATGCAGGAACAGCTCTCACCCTAAAATCCCCAATTCTGGGATTGGGGAAAGGCAGGAACAGCCATAATCCCCAAATCCCCAATCCTGGAATAGGGGAAATGCAGGCACAGCCCTGATCCCAAAACCCCCAATCCCAGGATCAAGAAAGACAGGCACAGCCCCGATCCCAGAGTCCTGAATTTTGGGATCAGGGAAAGGCAGGATCAGCCCTGATCCCAAAATCCCCAGTCCTGGGATTGGGGAAATGCAGGAACAGTCTTGATCCCAGAGTCCCAAATCCTGGGATCAGGGAAAGGCAGGCACAGCCCTGATCCCACAATCCCAAATCCTGAGATCAGGGAAATGCAGGCACAGCCCCGATCCCAAAATCCCCAATCCCGGGACCAGGGAAAGGCCCTGACCCCAAAATCCCTGATCATGGGACCAGGGAAAGGGCCTGATCCTAAAACCCCCAATCCCAGGATCAAGAAAGACAGGCACAGCCCCAATCCCAGAGTCCTGAATTTTGGGATCAGGGAAAGGCAGGATCAGCCCTGATCCCAAAATCCCCAATCCCACGATTGGGAAAATGCAGGAACAGCCCTGATCCCACAGTCCTAAATCCTGATATAGTGGGAAAGGCAGGAACAGCCCTGATCCCAAAATCCCCAATCCTGGGATCAGGGAAATGCAGGAACAGCCCTGATCCCAAAATCCCCAATCCCGGGACCAGGGAAATGCAGGCACAGCCGTGATCCCCAAACCCCAGGATCGGGGAAAGGCAGGCCCAGCCTGTGGGGCCCAGCCGTGGTCCCCCAGCCCCGAATCCCAGGAAAAGGGAAGCAGCCCCGGCCCTGCGGAAGCGCTGACCCAGCAGCGCCGTTCCTGCTGACTCGGCATTTCCCTGTTGCTCAATCACGGGGCCCGGGGGACGCTGTGACCCCCCCAGAGCCCGGGAAAGCCCCAGTCCCCAGAGATCCCGGGAAAGCCCTGATCCCAGGAAAGCCGTGATCCCAATCCCAGGAAATCCCGGGAAAGCCCCAATCCCAGATCCCAGGAAAGCCCTGATCCCAATCATAGGAAAGCCCCGATCCCAGGGAAACCCTGATCTCAGGAACGCCGTGATTCTGATCCCAGGATCCCCAATCCCAGATCCCAGGAAAGCCCCAATCCCAGGAAAGCCCTGAGCCCAACCCCAAGAAAGTCCCAATCCCAGGAAAGCCGTGATCCCAGATCCCAGGAAAGCCCCGATCCCAATCCCAGGAAAGCACCGATCCCAGATCCTGGGAAAGCCCTGATCCCAATCCCAGGAAGGCCCCGATCCCAGGAAAGTCCCAATCCCCGATCCCAGACAAGCCCCGATCCCAGGAAAGCCCCGATCCCAGATCCCAGGAAAGCCCCAATCCCAGATCCCAGAAATCCCTGATCCCAGGAAATCCCAGGAAAGCCCTGATCTGAGGAAAGCCATGATCCCAATACTAAGAAAGCCCTGATCCCAGATCCCAGTAAAGCCCCGATCCCAGATCCCAGAAATCCCTGATCCCAGGAAAGCCCTGATGCTGGGAAAGCCCCGATCCCAACCCCAGGAAAGCCCCGATCCCAGATCCCAGGAAAGCCCCGATCCCAGATCCCAGGAAAGCCGTGATCCCAATCCCAGAAAAGCCCCAGTCCCAGAAAAGCCCCGATCCCGGGAATGCCCCGCTCCCAGTCGATGCCGGACCTGCTGCGGGCTCAGCCCCTCGGGCGCGGGGCCCAGCTCGGGCGGGGGGTGCCTCATGTCGGACACGGTGACCTCCAGGAAGCCGGTGTCCTCCTCCTCCGAGTCCCCTGCGGCACGGGAACACCAAAAAACCCCAAACTGACCCAAACTGACCCAAACTGAGCCTTCCGGGGCCGCAGGCGCAGTCCGCTCCTCCCGGTATTCCCGGCATCCCATGTCCTTTCCAGAGCGGTCACCGGACACCGGGATGAGATGGGCAGGAGCGGTGATGGGACCCGGAGGGGACAGGGAGGGTCCCCATCCCAAAAATCCGCCTGGGGACAGCGGGAACAGCGTCTCATCCTCGCTCCGAGACAGCGGGAAATGGGAAAAGGAGCCGGGAAAAGGAGTTGGGAAAAGAAGCCCGGAAAAGGAGCTGGGAAAAGAAGCCCAGGAAAAGTGGGAAGTGCCGGAGTGGGAACCAGGACAGAGCCACGGGGAGGGGACAGGGAGGGTCCTCATCCCAAAAATCTGCCCGGGAACAGCGGGAACAGCGTCTCATCCTCGCTCCGAGACAGCGGGAACCGGGAAAAGGAGCCGGGAAAAGGAGCCGGGAGCGCAGGAAAAGCGGGACGCGCCGGAGCGGGCAGCCCTTACCCGAGGCCGAAGCAGCCGAGGAGGAGGAGGGTGAGCGAGCCAGGGAAAGCTCGGGATGAGCCAAGGAAAACGCGGGAAGGGAGCGCGGCCGTCGCCTCCACATGGCCCCGGCCCCATCCCGGGCCAGAAATCCCGGGAAGGGGAAGGGCTGGGGGGAGAGGAGGAGGAAGGGAAGGGAGGAAGGGAGGGAGGGAAGGGAAGGGCTGCGGGGACCTTTTTCCTTCCCTAATTTCGGCTCCTCCTCCCCGGGGATGCTCTCCCGGGATTGCCGCGCCCCAAAGCCGCGCTGGCCATGCGGGAACGGCGGAGTGGATCCCATGGGAACGGCGGGAACGATCCCATGGGAATGGTGGGAACGGCGGGACCGATCCCATGGGAATGGTGGGAACGGCGGGACACACAGAGCCAATCCCATCCCATGGGAAGCTGCAGGAAAGCCGGGAACACACAGCCAATCCCATGGGAATGCTCTGGGAATGTGCGGAACACACAGCCAATCCCAAGGGAACAGGGGGACACACACAGCCGATCCCATGGGAATGCTCTGGGAATGCCAGGAACACACAGCTGATCCCATGGAAAGCTGCAGAAATGCCGGGAACACACAGAGCAGATCCCATGGGAATGCCGGGAACACACAGAGCCGATCCCATGGGAATGCCGGGAACCACAGCGGATCCCATAGGAAAGCTGGGAATACACACAGCTGATCCCATGGGAATGCTCTGGAAATGCCAGGAACAGGCAGCTGATCCCATGGCAGCGCCGGGAACACACAGAGCTCATCCCATGGAAATCTGCAGAAATGCCGGGAACCACAGTAAATCCCACGGGAATGCTGGGAATACACAGCCAATCCCATGGGAATGCTCAGGGAATGCTGGGAACCACAGCTGATCCCATGGGAATGCCGGGAACCACAGCTGATCCCATGGGAGTGCCGGGAATACACACAGCTGATCCCACGGGAATGCTCTGGGAATGCCAGGAACCACAGCTGATCCCATGGGAATGCCAGGACACACAAATTTCCCATGGGAATGCTCTGGGAATGCCAGGAACATGCAGCCGATCCCATGGAAAGCTGCAGAAATGCCGGGAACACGCAGCCAATCCCACGGGAATGCTGGGAACACACGCGGCCGATCCCCCGGGCAGCTCCAGGCGCTGGGATCCAGCGGGATCGATCCTACCTCCCCTGGATCCTACCTGCCCCGGGCTGCTCCAGGGAAACCCGGGAGCTCCGGCGGGAGCGCGGCGGCTTCTCCGCCTCGGCCGCGCTCCTCCTGCGCTCCCCGTCCCCTGCGGCACAGGGAAAGGGCCCGGAATTGGGAATTCAGGGAGAAAATCCTGAGGGGAAAACCCAAGGAAAGCCTCCTGGGAGTTGGGAGTTCAAGGGGGAAAATTCTGAAGGAAAAATTCAGTTAAAACCTCGTGGGAATTGGGAATTCAGGAAAAAATCCTGAAGGAAAAATCTCATGAAAACTTCCTGGGAATTGGGAGTTCAGGGGGAAAATCCTGAGGGAGAAACCCAAGGAAAACCTCCTGGGAATTGGGAGTTCAGGAGAAAAATCCTGAGGGAAAAATCCAAGAAAAACCCCAAGGAATTGGGAATTCAGGGGGAAAATCCTGAGGGAAAAATCCCAGAAAAACCTCCTGGGAACTGGGAATTCAGGGGGAAAATCCTGAGGGAAAAATCCAAGAAAAACCCCTGAGGAATTGGGAGTTCAGGGGAAAAATCCTGAGGGAAAAACCCCAGAAAAACTCCCAGGGAATTGAGAATTATGAGGAAAATCCTGAAGGAAAAATCCCATGAAAACTTCCTGGGAATTGGGAGTTCAGAGGAAAAAATCCTGAGGGAAAAACCCAAGAAAAACCCCCGAGGAATTGGGGAAAAACCCAAGAAAAATCCTGAGGGAAAAACCCAAGAAAAACCCCCAAGGAACTGGGAATTCAGAGGAAAAATCCTGAAGGAAAAATCCAGTGAAAACCCCAAGGAATTGGGAGTTCAGGGGAAAAATCCTGAGGGAAAAGTCCAAGAAAAACCCCCGAGGAATTGGGGAAAAACCCAAGAAAAATCCTGAGGGAAAAATCCAAGAAAAACCCCGAGGAATTGGGAATTCAGGGAAAAAATCCTGAGGGAAAAATCCCACGAAAACTGCCTGGGAATTGGGAGTTCAGGGAAAAAATCCTGAGGGAAAAATCCCATGAAAACTGCCTGGGAATTGGGAGTTCAGGGAAAAAATCCTGAGGGAAAAATCCAAGAAAAACCCAGAGGAATTGGGAATTCAGGGGGAAAATCCTGAAGGAAAAATCCCATGAAAACTTCCCAGGAATTGGGAATTCAGGGGAAACCCGCAGGGAAAACCCCAGGATGGCCCCGGTGCTGCTGGGGCGAGCGGCTGTTTTATCCCAAAAACGCGAGGAGAGAGTTGGAGTTTGCAAGGAGTGGGAAGAGCCAGAGGAAAGGTTCAGATGTAGGGAATAATCCAGGAAAAAAGGGAAAGGGGAGCAGGATGAGGATTCCCTAAAAACCATCCTCCACCAGGGCTTTGCTGGGCTGTGGGGTTTGGGGTTCCTGCTCCCCATTCCCTATAGGACAGGGAAGGGTCAGGAAAACCCTCCAGGAACTGGGAATTCAGGGAAAAGTCTTGAGGGAAAGATTCAAGGAAAAACCCCTGGGAACTGGGAATTCAGGGAAAAAGTCCCGAGGGAAAAACCCCAGAAAAACCCCCAAGGAATTGGGAATTCAGGGAAAGAAATCCTGGAGGAACAAAATCCTGAAGGAAAAACACAAGGACAGGCTGGGTGCTGCCGGTTTATCCCTGAAGGATAAAAGGAGGGAAGAGGAGCCTGCAGAGATCCCAGGAAGCTCCAGATCCATGGAATGAGGTGGGAGAAAGAAGGGGAAGGAGGTTCTGGAGGGATGGGGTTCCCAGTTCCATAGGGATGGGATCCCCTGGCTCTGTGGGGGTGAGATCCCTAGGATTCCAGAGGAATGGGATTCCTGGGGTTCTGTGGGGATGGGATGCCCAGTTCCCTGGGGATGGGATCCCTGGGGTTCCATAGGGATGGGGGTCCCAGAGATTCCTTTGGGATGGGGTTCGGGAGGTTCCCTGAGGATGGGGTCCCCTGGTTCCAGAAGGATGGAATTCCCTGGGGAATGGGATCCTGGAGGTTCCCTGGGGATGGAATCCCCGGTTCCAGAGGAATGGGATTCTGTAGGGTTCTGTAGGGATGGGATGCCTAGTTCCCTGGAGATGGGATCCCTGGGATTCTATGGGGATGGGGCTCCCAGAGGTTCCCCGGGGGTGGTATCCTGGAGGTTCCACGGAGATGGGATCCCAGAGGTTCTGGAGGGATGGGATTCCCTGGGGATGGGATCTCGGAGGTTCCCTGGGAATGGGGTTCCCAGTTCCATAGGGATGGGGTTCCTTGGGGATGGGATCCCTGGTTCCATAGAGATGGGATCCCTGGGCTCCATAAGGATGGGATCCCCTGGTTCCAGAGGGATAGAATTCCCTGGGGATGGGATCCCCAGAGGTTCCCTGGAGATGGGGTTCCCGGGGTTCCCTGGGGATGGGATCCCTGCGGTCCCCTGGGGATAGGGTTCCTTGGGGATGGGTTCCTGGGGTTCCCTGGGGATGGAATTCCCTAGGGATGGGATCCCCAGGGTTCCCTGAGGATAGGGTTCCCTGGGGATGGGATCCCCAGAGGTTCCACGGAGATGGGATCCCAGAGGTTCTGGAGGGATGGGATTCTCTGGGGATGCGATCCCCAGCGTTCCCTAGGGATGGGTGGGTTCCCTGGGGATAGGGTTCCCTGGGGATGGGGTCCCAGAGGTTCTATGGGGATGGGGTTCCCTGGAGATGGGGTTCCTGGGGTTCCCTGGGGATGGGATTCCCTGGGGATGGGGTCCCAGATGTTCCAGAGGGATAGAATTCCCTGGAGGTTCCCTGGGGATGGGATCCCTGGGGTTCCCTGGGGATGGGGTCCCTGGGGTTCCCAAGGGATGGGTGGGTTCCCTAGGGATAGGGTTCCCTGAGGATGGGGTTCCTGGGGTTCCCTGGGGATGGAATCCCTGGTGTTCTCTGGGGATGGGATCCTGGAGGTTCCCTAGGGATGGGCTCTCTGGGGATGGGGTCCCCTGGGAATGGGGTTCCCGGGGTTCCCTGGGGACGGGACCCCCAGTGCGGGTTCCCGGTGCTCACCGGTGCCGTCGCGGCGCTGCAGGAAGGTGACCCTGCGCAGCACCGCCATGCGCGTGCGCTCCAGCCCGTCCTTGGTGCCGCTGCGCGCCGCCCGCATCAGCTGAGACACCTGCAACGGAACGGGATCGGGGATCTGCTCAGGGATCAGCTCAGGGATCACCAGGATCTCAGGGATCATCACAGGGATCAGAATGATCATCAAAGGGATCACAGGGGTCACCAGGATCACTGGGATCGTCACTGGGATCACAGGAATCATCACAGGGATTAGTGGGATCACCAAGATCATCACTGGGATCACAGGGATCACCAGGATCTCAGGGATCATCACAGGGATCAGCAGGACCATCACCGGGATCACAGGGATCGCCAGGATCACAGGGATCACCACTGAGATCACTGGGACTGCAGGGATCACAGGGGTCACTGGGATCTCAGGGAGCACAGGGATCACAAGGATCAATGGGATCATCACTGGGATCATCACCAGGATCACTGGGATTGCAGGGATCACAGGGGTCACTGGGATCTCAGGGAGCACCGGGATCATCACCAGGGTTATGGGTGTCACCGGGATCTCAGGGATCACAAGGATCAACAGGATCATCACAGGGATCAGTGGGATCTCAGGGATCAACAGGATCACCAGGATCATCACCAGGATTACAGGTGTCACCGGGATCTCAGGGAGCACAGGGATCAGCAGGATCACAGGGATCATCACCAGGATCGCTGGGACTCCAGGGGTCACTGGGATCTCAGGGATCACAGGGATCAGCGGAATCATCACTGGGATCACAGGGATCAGCAGGATGATCACCAGGATCACAGGGATCATCACCAGGATCACTGGGATTGCAGGAATCACCAGGATCACCGGGATCACAGGGATCATCACCGGGATCACAGGGATCATCAGGACAACAGGGATAGGATAAGACCCCCAGGATCACAGGGATAACAAGAATAACAGGGATCACTGGGGTCACAGGCATAACAAGGAAAACAGGGATCAATGGGATCATCACCAGGATCGCTGGGATCATCACAGGGACCACTTCAGGGATCTCAGGGATCAGCACAGGGATCTCACGGATGAGGAGGCTCCAGGCTGCCCCACGATCCCTCCTGGATGCAGCCCCTCAGGAAGATCCCTGGAGCGCCATTCCCTGTTTTCCCAGCCGGGAGCAGCAGGCACAGGGCCAGGGCTCCAGAATCCCCCTGGATTCCCCCTGGATCCCCTGGGATCCCCCTGGATCCCCTGGGATCCCCCCGGATCCCCTGGGATCCGCCCATGGATGGCGGCAGCCGGAGCTGTGGGGTTGTGCAGCGCAGCCAAGCGGGGCCGGGCAGGGATGCGGGGGCGGCTCCAGCCCTTCCTGTGCCGGGATGGGATGTGTGGGGCAGGGAAAGGGGGGTCGGCCCTTCCCACCCCAAATCCTGGGGGTTTACCCCAAATCTGACAGTTCTACCCCAAACCCTGGCATTTCTACTCCAAATCCAAGGGTTTTACCCCAAATCCAAGGGTTCTACCCCAAATCTGAGAGTTCTACCCCAAATCTCAGCATTTCTGCCCTAAATTCTGATGTTGTACCCCAAATCTGACAGTTCTACACTAAACCCCAATGTTGTACCCCAAATCGAACAGTTCTACCCCAAAACCCACCGGTTCTACCCCATGGAATACCAGCTGGAATGGGACGGGATGGGGTGGGAAAGGCTCAGCCCTGAGGTTCCACAATTCCCAAAATTCTCCTTCCTGAATTCCTTCCTTCCCTTCTGAATTCCTTCCTGAATTTCTTCTTGAATTCCTGAATTCCTTCCCTTGTAAATTCCTTCAGGAATTCCTTCCTGAATTCCTGAACTCACGATTTCCTTCCTGAATTCCTTCCCAAATTCCTTCCCGAATTTCTGAACTCATGATTTCCTTCCTGAATTCTTTCCCAAATTCCTGAATTCTTTCCTGAATTCCTGAATCCTTTCCTGAATTCCTGAACTCATCATTTTCTTCCTGAATTCCTTCCCAAATTCCTTCCTGAATTCCTGAACTCCTGATTTTCTTCCTGAACTCCTGAATTCCTTCCCAAACTCCTGAACTCGACTTTCTTCCTGAATTCCTTCCCAAATTCCTGAACTCATGATTTTCTTCCTGAATTCCTGAATTCCTTCCCAAATTCCTGAACTCATTATTTTTTTCCTGAATTCCTTCCCGAACTCCTGAACTCATGATTTTTCTTCCTGAATTCCTTCCTGAATTTGTTTCTGAATTCCTGAATTCCTGAATTCTTTCCCAAATTCCTGAACTCATGATTTTCTTCCTGAATTTCTTCCTGAATTCCTTCCCAAATTCCTGAACTCATGATTTTCTCCCTGAATTCCTGAACTCCTGATTTCCTTCCTGAATTCCTGAATTCCTTCCCAAATTCCTGAACTCATAATTTTCTTCCTGAATTCCTGAACTCATTATTTTCTTTTTGAATTTCTTCCTGAATTCCTTCCCAAATTCCTGAATTCTTTCCTGAATTCCTGAACTCCTGATTTTCTTCCTGATTTTCTTCCTGATTTTCTTCCTGAATTCCTTCCCAAACTCCTGAACTCATGATTTTCTCCCTGAATTCCTGAACTCCTGATTTTCTTTCTGAATTCCTTCCTGAATTCCTGAACTCCTGATTTTCTTTTTGAATTTCTTCCTGAATTCCTTCTCGAATTCCTGAACTCCTGATTTTCTTCCCAAATACCCAAATTCTTGAACTCATTATTTTCTTTCTGAATTTCTTCCTGAATTCCTTCCTGAACTCTTGAACTCAAGACTTTCTTCCTGAACTCCTTCCTGAATCCCTGAATTCCGACATCTTGGGAAGCCCCAGGAGCTGCCAGCTCCAGGCTGATTTTCTGGGACAGGAATGGGATGGGCCCAGCCTGGATCCATTCCACGAGGGAATTTCATCCCCCCCAGGCCGTGGATTTTGGGGAATTTCGGGCTGCGGGACGGGGTCGGTACCTTCCAATCGGATTTGTGCTTCAGCTCCTGCATTTCTTTCCCCCCAACTCTCAGAGCCAGGAGCTCCCGCTTAGTCCTGGCGCATTTTTCCTTGAGTTTATGGAGGTCTGGAGAGAGCTGAGCCCAAAGCAAAGCGGGAGAGCGGCAGAGCAGAGATCCCAGGAAGCAGCAAATGCAAAAAAACAGGAGAGATCATCCCAAAGGAGCAGGGAACGGCTCGGAATTCCGGCCGGGAGCAGCGGGGAAAGGCTCGGAAATGGGAGGAATCATCGCAAAAATCCTGAAATGCCAGCTGGGATGGAGCAGGGAATGAAGCAGGAGCAGGGAAAGGCTCAAAAAGAGGAGGAATGACCCCAGAATTCCAGCTGGGATGGAGCAGGGAATGAAGCAGGAGCACGGAAAGGCAGAGAGAGGCGCAAAAACAGGAGAAATGAGCCCAGAATTCCATCTGGGATGGAGAAGGGAATGCAGCAGGAGCAGGGAAAAGCTCAAAAACAGGAGGAATGAGCCCAGAATTCCATCTGGGATGGAGCAGGGGATGCAGCAGGAGCAGGGAAAGGCAGAGAGAGGCTCAAAAACAGGAGAAATCACCCCGGAATTCCAGTTGGGATGGAGCAGGGAATGCAGCAGGAGCAGGGAAAGCAGCACAGAACAGGCAGCAGCATCCGGGAATTCCAGCTGGGATGGAGCAGGGAATACAGCAGGAGCAGGGAATGGCAGAGAGAGGCTCAAAAACAGGAGAAATGAGCCCAGAATTCCATCTGGGATGGAGAAGGAAATGCAGCAGGAGCAGGGAAAAGCTCAAAAACAGGAGAAATGAGCCCAGAATTCCAGCTGGGATGAAGCAGGGAATGAAGGAGGAGCAGGGAAAGCAGCACAGAACAGGCAGCAGCATCCCGGAATTCCGGCTGGGATGGAGCAGGGAATGCAAAACAGCAGGGAAAGGCTCAAAAATGAAAAAAAAAATCCCAAAAATCTTGTCTGGGAGCAAGGAGGGAAGGCAGAAGCAGGGAAAGACAGAGAGAGGATCAAAACCAGGAGGAATCATCCCAAAAATCTCGAAATTCCAGCTGGGAGCAAGCAGGCAGTGAAGGAGCAGCAGAGAGAGGCTCAGAAATGGGAGAAATCATCCTGGAATTCCGGCTGGGATGGAGCAGGGAATGCAGGAAAGGGAAAGGCAGGATAGCCCCAAAAGCAGGAGAAACCATCCCAAAAATCCTGGAATTCCAGCTGGGATGGAGCAGGGAGTGCAGGAACAGCAGGGAAAGGCAGAGACAGCCCCAAAAGCAGGAGGAATCATCCCAAAGCAGCAGGAACAGGCAGCAGAATCCCAAAATTCCAGCTGGGATGGAGCAGGGAGTGCAGAAGGAGCAGGAAAGGCAGGGAGAGAGGCTCCAGCAGGGGGAAAATTAAAAGGGAAGGAGGAAACTGGAAAGAAAATTCCAGGAAAAACACAACAGCATCTGTGGGATGCTCTGGTGCCTCCATGCAGGAGAATCCCGGGAAAAGCTGGGATGAGGATTCCAAGGAGGGATGAGAATTCCAAGGGAGAGATGGATGAGGTTTCCAAGGAGGGATGGATGAAGATTCCAAAGGGATGGATGAAGATTCCAAAGGGATGGATGAGTGTTCCAAAGGGAAGGATGAGGATTCCAAAGGGATGGATGGGGATTCCAAAGGGATGGATGAAGATTCCAAGGGATGGATGAGGGTTCCAAAGGGATGGATGAAGATTCCAAAGGGATGGATGAGTGTTCCAAAGGGATGGATGAGGGTTCCAAAGAGATGGATGAAGATTCCAAGGGATGGATGAGGGTTCCAAGGGATTGATGAAGATTCCAAAGGGATGGATGAGGGTTCCAAGGGATTGATGAAGATTCCAAAGGGATGGATGAGGGTTCCAAGGGATGGATGAGGGTTCCATTGGGATGGGTACCTTAGGCTGGAACGCCGCGCGGATCTTGGCCGGCTCCGCGTCCCGCCGGGATTCCGGCCGGGATTCCTCTCCGGACTCGCCCTCGCTGTAGCTCTCGAACTCGCTGGAGCTCCAGCCCAGGTCCTGCCCCAGGCGCGTCCCCTCCCCGCGCTGCACCTCGGCGTAGATCAGCCCCGCGCCTGCCGGGACGGGAATTCCCAATGCGTCCCCATTCCATTCCCAATGCATTCCCATTCCATTCCCAATGCATTCCCATTCTATTCCATTCCCAATGCATTCCCATTCCATTCCCAATGCATTCCCATTCTATTCCATTCCCAATGCATTCCCATTCTATTCCATTCCCAATGCATTCCCATTCCATTCCCAATGCATTCCCATTCTA
>JAWWMQ010000089.1:1793693-1808625 GCA_035047885.1 Chlorospingus flavigularis
TGGATGGATGGATGGATGGATGGATGGATGGATGGATGGATGGATGGATGGATGGATGGAATCCATGGATGGAATCCATGGATGGATGGATGGATGGATGGATGGATGGATGGATGGATGGATGATGGAGGGAGGGAGGGAGGGAGGGATGGAAGATTGGACAGAGGGAAGAATGGATGGAAGGAGGGACAGAGCAATGGGGAGATGGATGGAGAGGAGGGTGGTGATGGAAGATGGGTGGAGGGATGGAAGGGAGGAAGGAGGGATGGAGGGACGAAAGGGCATGGGAGGGAGCGATGGGTTGGAGCCTCCTGCTCCCCATCCCCACCTGGGCGTAGTCATTGAACTTGCGGAGCTCCTCGTCAGCCAGGATCTCATTTATGGTCCGCTTGGGCACCTTGTCCAGCCCTGCCGAGAGGGAGCCAGGCTGGAATTCTGCCCCAGCTCAGCCAGGCTCAGACTCCAGCTCTGACCCCACAGCTCCATCCCAACCCAGTAATCCAACCCCTGCAGTTGTTATTAATTAATTAATTAATCAATTCTGCTCCATTCTGCCTCCACTTCCCAGCCGGATTTCAGGGTCCATCCACCTCCCCCATCACATTTTGCAGGAAAAAAGGGAAACAAACCCAGGGATCCCCATTGCCCGTCCTGCCCTACCCTGGAACATCGTGGCCTCGCCGAACCCCTCCTCCTGCTTCTCCTTCAGCAGCTGGTAGCAGGCGCTGGGGCTGGCCAGGAGCAGCCGGAATCCCTGCAGGGGAGGAAGAGGAGGAAGTCGGGGAAGGCTCTGAGAGTCTCATCCCGCTGTTTCCCACTCCCGGGATCCGTTACCTTCCGGTCGGGCGCGGGGACGAAGGTCAGGAACTCATCCACATGCCCGACCATGAGCCAGTCCGAGAAGAGCTCCACGGGCGCCTGCACCTTCTGGGCCACCAGGAAATCCCGCACGGCCTTGGCCATCCTGCGGCCGCCCACCCTGGGGGAGCACCACCGATTTTGGGGAGGCTGTGCTGGGAACCGACACCAAACGGGGCCGGGAAATCCTGGGTTTGGTTTTTCATGACCCCAAACAGGACCGGGAAATCCTAGGTTTGGGGGTTTTCCTGCTCTGCTCGGAACCGACACCAAACGGGGCCAAGAAATCCTGGGTTTGGGGTTTTTCCTGCTCTGCTCAGAGCTGACCCCAAACGGGGCCGGGAAATCCTGGGTTTGGGTTCTTTCCTGCTCCGCTTGGAACTGACCCCAAACGGGGCTGGGAAATTCTCGGTTTGGGGTTTTCCAGCTCACCTGGGGAAGCTGCTGCCGATCAGGATGCGCCCCAAGGGATACTCCTTGCCCTGCACCGTCACGGGCGGGCTCACCTCCAAATTCCCAAAGGAATCCAGGCTGGAACTGCCCTCTGGAGCCTGCCGGGCCACGTAGCCAAAATCGGCGCCCTGAGCGGTGGGAAAATGGGAGAAAGTGGTTTAAAAAAGCGGCTGTCAACACCAAATCCTCTGTGCTGGAGCATCCCATCCCAAAAATGCAGGAGATAAAGGCATTTATCCCAGTTTTTGGAGGGATTTATCCCAGTTTTTAGGGGATTTATCCCAGTTTTTGAAGGGATTTATCCTGGTTTTTAGGGGATTTATCCCAGTTTTTGGAGGGATTTATTCCAGTTTTTGGAGGGATTTATCCCAATTTTTGGAGGGATTTATCCCAGTATTTAAAGGGATTCATCCTAGTTTTTAGGGGATTTATCCCATTTTTTGATGGGATTTATCCCCGTTTTTAAAGGGATTTATCCCAGTTTTTAAAGGGATTTATCCCAGTTTTTTAGGGGTTGCCAAGCTGGGCAAGGCAGGAGGAAGGGGCTGGATACCAGGATGCTCCTGACTGCAAAATCCTTCAGGCCGCGGTCCCGGGGCGAGTCGAAGACCACGGGCAGGATCTTGTGGGGGGCCTGGATGTAGCCGAACTCCACCTCATCCTGAAGGAGGGATGGAGAATTTTGGGATCCCCCCCAGCACTGCTGCAGCAAGGAGGGGCTGGGTGGGTCCTGTTCCCACCTGGATCCAGGGGTCCTGCTTGTTCTGCGGCGCCGGGACCACCGTCAGCGGCACCTGCGCCCGCTCCGCCAGCGCGCCCACGGCCGCCACAAACTCCTCGTTCTTGTCCATGCTGGGGGGAAAACGGGAAAATCAGGATTTGGGAGCGGATCTGGTGGTGGGAAGGGTGGGAGAACCCAGCAGAACCCACCTGCAGACAAAGACCTCGAGCGGCGCCGCCGTGTTGGGCGTCATGATCCAGGGAGCCACGCGGAACACCACGGTGTCCGTGAAGATCGGAGACTCGAGGGGACCCTGGGGTGGTAGGGATGGAGTCTGGGATCTGTCCCCACTGTGTCAGCCCCCCCAGCAAGGAAAAATTGAGGGAAAAATGGGAAAATTTGGGTTCTGGGATGTTTGGGATGGAGTCTGGAATCTGTCCCCAATGTCCCAACCCACCTTGGTGTGGTGGGGATGGAGTCTGGGATCTGTCCCTGCTGTACCAGCTCCCCCAGGGAGGAAAAACTGAGGGAAAAGTGGGGGGGAAATGGGAAAATTGAGGTTCTGGGATGGCAGGGATGGAGTCTGGGATGTGTCCCCACTGTCCCACCCCCCCTGGCATGGCAGGGATGGAGTTTGGGATTTGTCCCTGCTGTCCAAGCCCCTCCTTGGGATGACGGGGACAGCGTTTGGGATCTGTCCCCGTTGTACCATTCCCTCCTGCAGAGGAAAACTTGAGGGAAAAGTGGGGGAATGGGGGTTCTGGGATGGCAGGAATGGAGTTCCGGATCTGTCCGTGCTGTCCCACCCTGGGATGGTGAGGATGGAGTTTGGGATCTGTTCCTGCTGTCCAACCCCCTCTGGGATGGCAGGGACAGAGTTTGGGATCAGTCCCCACTGTCCCAGCCTGCCCTGGGATGGTGGGGATGGAGTTTAGGATCTGTCCCCCCTGTCCCACCCCCAGTGCCCCCTGGCCAGACCTTTTCGGGGCTCTCGAGCAGGGTGACATGCAGGGACACGAGCCCCGAGAAGGCCACGTCGGGGAAGGCCAGGCCCTCCACGTAGAAGACACTCTCGTGCTGGTGCCGGCTGGGCCGCACGGTGTAGGACAGCTCAGAGCCCCCCAGGACGGGCTTGAACATCTCCAGCTCCACATTGTCTGCAGGACACGGACACCTCAAACCCAAACCCCAGCCCTGTTCTGGCAACGTTCCCTCTTGGTCCCTAAATCCGCCCCAAATCCGGCCTGGATCAGCTCAATCCCACCTGGATGCACTCAACCGCGCCTGGGGCGTTGGAGAAGCAGCGCAAGGATTTTGGGGTTAATCCTGGTGAGCAGAGGGGTCCGTGCCCACAAAATCCCCCCAGATCCTCCCAAATCCCACCTGGATCCGCCCCAAATCCCACCTGGATCAGCTCAATCCCGCCTGGATCCGCTCAACCACGCCCGGGGGTTGGAGAAGCAGTGCAAAGATTTGGGGTTAATCCCGGTGAGCAGAGGGGTCCATGTCCCCCAAATCCTCCTAAATCCCCCCAAATCTTCCTAAATCTCCCCAAATTTGAGCACTCACTGCCCCCGTAGAACACCCTGATCTTGTCGGCGTCGGCGAAGTCGAGGTGCAGCAGCAGGCGGTGCCCGGCGAAGGTGGCGCGGGGCCCGCGCGTCCTCAGCACCAGCTGCGCCATGTCCTGCAGGTCTGGGGAACCGGCACGGATCAGGGGAAATTGGGGGGAAAAGGGGGGAAAAAGGGAAAATTTGGGGGGAAAGGGGAAAACCAGGGAAAAGGGGGAAACCCAGGGGGAAATGGAAAACTGAGGGAGAAGGGGGAAACCGAGAGAAAAAGGGAAAACTGAAGGAAAAGGGAGGAACTGAGGGGAAAGGAAAATTGGGGGGAAAGGGGGAAACTGAGGGGAAAAAGGAAAATTGGGGGGAAAGGTGGAACTGAGGGAAAAAGGGAAAACTGAGGGAAAAGGGGGAAACCCAGGAAAAGGGGGAAACCAGAGAAAAGGGGGAAACCAGGGGAAAGCTGAGGGAGAAGGGGGAAACCAAAGGGAAAGGGGAAAACCAGGGGAAAAGGGGGAAACCCAGAGAAAAGGGGAAACCCAGGGAAAAGTGGAAAACTGAGGGAGAAGGAGAAAACTAAGGGAAAAGGGGAAAACTGAGAGAAAAGGGAAAACTAGAGGGAAAGGGGAAAACTGAGGGAATGTTTTTTTGAGGGAAAAGGAGGAAAACTAGGGGAGAAGTGGGAAAATGGCAGGCTCTGGGCTGGGGTAGGGAGAGAAAACTGAGGGAGAAAATTGAGGGAAAAGTGGAAGAATGGGGATCCTGGGCTGTGTTAGAGAGGGAAAATTGAGGGGAAAGTGGGAAAATTCAGGGAAAAGGGAGGGAAAACTCAGGGAAAAGTGGGAAAAGGGAGGGAAGAGCGGGAGCCAGGGTCTCGGGGCTGTCGGTACCTTCGTAGGAGCGCACGGCGCTGTCCTCGTTGTCCAGGCCCTTGGTGCCGGGGTCATCGCGGTCGCAGTTGACGAGGAGCACGGCCCCGTGGCCATCGGGGCCCCACGTCCAGCTGGCCTGGGGGACACGGAGCGGGGTCAGAGTCAGACGGGAATCCCCAATCCCATCAGGGTCTGGAGGTCAGATGGGAATTCCCAAACCCATCGGGATCTGGGGCTCAGCTGGGAGTTCCCAATCCCATTGAGGCCTGGGGGCTCATCCAGGCATTCCCAATCCCATCGGGATCTGGGAGTCAGATGGGGATCCCCAATCCCATCGGGATCTGAGCTTCAGCCAGGAATTCCCAATCCCATTGGGGTTTGAGGCTCAGTCAGGAATTCCAATCCCATCAGGGCCTGGGGTTCAGTCAGAAATTCCCAATCCCATCGGGGTCTAGGAGCTCATCCAGGAATTCCCAATCCCATTGGGATCTGGGATTCAGTCAAGAATTCCCATCCCAATCATCCAGGAATTTCCAATCCCATCGGGATCTGGGGTTCATCCAGGAATTCCCAATCCTATTGGGGTCTAGGGGCTCATCCAGGAATTCCCAATCCCGTCAGGGCCTGGGGACTCATCAAGGAATTTCCAATCCCATCGGGATCTGGGGCTCATCCAGGAATTCCCAATCCCATCAGGGCCTGGGGGCTCGTCAAGGAATTCCCAATTCCATCGCACCCTGGGGTTCAGCCAGGAATTCCCATTCCCATTAGGGTTTGAGGCTCATCCAAGAATTCCCAATCCCATCAGGGCCTGGTGGCTCATCCAGGAATTCCCAATCCCGCGGTGTTCCCGGCCCCTCTGCATACCTTGTCCAGCAGTGTCCGGCTCACGGCCCCGCTGCGGGTGACATCAGCGTCCAGCGACACCTCTGTGGGACAGGGATGAGATGGGAAAAGGGGAAATCCTGGGAATGGAGGTTTGGGAAGGGGAAATCCCGGGAATGGGGGTTGGGGAATGGCGGTTTGGGGAATGGGGACTCGGGAATGGGGTTTGGGGAATGGGGGTTCGGGAAGGAGATTCGGGAATGGGGGTTCAGGAATGGGAGTTGGGGAATGAGGATTTGGGAATGGGGATATGGGAATGGGAGTTTGGGAATGGGGGTTCAGGAAAGGAGTTGGGGAAGGAGATTCAGGAATGGGAGTTGGGGAATGGGGTTTGGGAATGGGGTTTGGGGAATGGGGATTTGGGAATAGGGGTTGGGGACAGGGGGGTCTGGGGAATGGGGTTTGGGGAATGGGGGTTCAGGAATGGGAGTTTGGGAATGGGGGTTCGGGAAAGGGGTTGGGGAAGGAGATTCAGGAATGGGGTCTGGGGAATGGGGATTTGGGAATGGGCATTCAGGAATGGGGATTTGGGAATGGGGTCTGGGGAATGGGGGTTGGGAATAGGAGTTTGGGAATGGGGATTTGGGAATGGTGTTTGGGGAACGGGGTTTGGGTTGGTCCCCCCTTACCCACGCAGGTGAGGTAGAGCACGGCCCGGCCCACGGGAACCCCGCCGTCCTCACGGAAATAGGAAACCCTGACCTGCAACGAGGAGCGGGGTTGGCACCGAGACAGCCGGGCAGGATCCCGGGATCCACTGGGAATTCCAACAGCCAGAGGGGATCCCAGCACCCAGCAGGAATCCTGGGATCCAGCAGGGATCCCAACACCCAACAGGAATCCCAGGATCTATTGGGAATCCTGACACCCAGAGGGGATCCCAGCACCCATCCCAGCACCCAGTGAGGATCCCGGTATCCAGCAGGAATCCTGGCACCCGGTGAGGATCCTGGCACCCATCCCAGGATCCAGTGGGAATCCTGGGATCCCCATGACTCCCAACACCCAGTGAAACTCCCGGCACCCAGAGGGAATCCTGGCACCCATCCCAGCAC
Source organism: Chlorospingus flavigularis (assembly GCA_035047885.1). Taxonomy (NCBI): domain Eukaryota; kingdom Metazoa; phylum Chordata; class Aves; order Passeriformes; family Passerellidae; genus Chlorospingus; species Chlorospingus flavigularis. The sequence continues at coordinate 1,800,100 of JAWWMQ010000089.1, forward strand.
CCACTGCAGGATCAGGTGGGATCCCAGGACCCAGAGGAGATCCCAACATCCAGTAGGAATCCCAGCACCCAGTGGGAATCCCAGGATCCAGCAAGAATCCCAACACCCAACAGGATCCCGGGATCCAGCAGGAATCCCAACACTCATCAGTAATCCTGGGATAAAGCAGGAATCCCAACATCCATTGGAATCCTGGAATCCAGCAGGAATCCCAACACCCATCAGGAATCCCAGGATCTAACAGGAATCCCAACACCCAGCAGTAATCCTCGGACCCAGCGGGAATCCCAACACCCAACAGGATCCTGGGATCCAGCAGGAATCTCAACACCAAACAGGATCCAGTGGGAATCCCAACACCCATCAGAAATCCCAGGATCCAGTGGGAATCCCAACATCCAATAGGATCCCAGAATCCAGCAGGAATCCTGTCACCCATCAGGAATCCTGGGATCCAGCGAGAATCCCAACACCCAGCAGGAATCCTCCCGAAATCCCAACACCCAGCAGGATCCCAGGATCCAGCAGGAATCCCAACACTCATCAGTAATCCTGGGATTCAGCGGGAGTCCCAACACCCATCAGGAATTACAGGATCCAGCGGGAATCCCAACACCCATTGGGAATCCTGGGATCCAGCTGGAATCCCAACACCCAGCAGGAATTCCGGGATCCAGCAGGAATCCTGGGATCCAGCAGGATTCAGTGGGAATCTCAACACCCAGCAGGAATTCCAGGATCCAACAGGAATCCCAACACCCATCAGGATCCAGCAGGAATCCCAACACCCATCGGGATCCAGTGGGAATCCCAACACCCAGCATAATCCCAACACCGATCAGGAATCCTGGGATCCAGGAGAAATCCCGTCACCCATCCCGTCACCCAGCGCGTCCCATTGGGATCCCCTCTCACCTTCTCGTCCCCCGGCTCCTTGCTGGGGCGCTCCATGGCCAGCAGCAGCTCGGGCCGGGCGCTCAGGGGCCAGCGGCAAACGCTCGAGGGCAGCTTCACGCTCTGGGCATCGTGCAGCACCCACAGCTTCACCCCCTGAGAGCCCTGCGCCTGGAACGAGGCGGCGCCAAGCGGGGCCGAGCTGCAACGGGAGCGGGGTCAGGAACATGGGAATGATGGCAGGAATGGGGCTGGAACGGGAGCGGGGTCAGGAACATGGGAATGATGGCAGGAATGGGCTGGGCTGGAACGGGAGCGGGGTCAGGAACATGGGAATGATGGCAGGAATGGGGCTGGAATGGGAGCGGGGTCAGGAACATGGGAATGATGGCAGGAATGGGCTGGGCTGGAACGGGAACAGGGTCAGGAACATGGGAATGATGGCAGGAACGGGGCCAAGATGGAACAGGAGCGTGGTCAGGAACACGGGGATGATGGCAGGAATGGGCTGGGCTGGAATGGGAGCAGGGTCAGGACAGTGGGAATGATGGCAGGAACAGGCTGGGCTGGAACGGGAGCAGGGTCAGGAACACGGGAATGATGGCAGGAATGGGTTGGGCTGGAATGGGAGCAGGGTCAGGAGAGGGAATGATGGCAGGAACGGGGCTGGGCTGGAGCGGGAGCGCAGTCTGGACAGCAGGAATGATGGCAGGAATGGGCTGGGCTAGAACGGGAGCGGGGTCAGGAACACGGGAATGATGGCAGGAATGGGCTGGGCTGGAACGAGAACAGGGTCAGGAACACGGGAATGATGCTGGGAATGGGCTGGGCTGGAATGGGAGCGGGGTCAGGAACATGGGAATGATGCTGGGAATGGGCTGGGCTGGAACGGGAGCGGGGTCAGGAACACGGGAATGATGCCAGGAGTGGGGCTGGGATCAAACATTCCGGGGAAACGCCACCTCAACCAGGGCTGGGATGTGGAATAAAACTCAAATATTCCTGGGAAACATGACCTCAGCCAGGGCTAGGATGTGGAATTGGGGTGAAACCTTCTACAGGGAACAAATCCTGGGGTTTGGAATATCAATGATCCCGGGATCAGGATCAATGAGTTATGGAAAATTAAAATATTCCCAGGAAACGCCGCCTCAGCAAGGACTGGCATGTGGAATTGGGGTAAAACCTTTCAAAGGGAACAAATCCCAGGTTTTGGAATATCAATGAGTCATGGGAAATTCAAGTATTCCCAGGAAGCGCCACCTCAGCAAGGGCTGGGATGTGGAATTGGGGTGAAACCTTCCAAAGGGAACAATTCCAAAGGGAACAAATCCCAGGGTTTGAAATATCAGAGAGCCATGGGAAATTCAAATATTCCTGGAAAATTCAAATATTCCTGGAAAATTCAAATATTCCCAGAAAACGCCACCTCAGTAAGGGCTGGGATATGGAATAAATCTCAAATATTCCCAGAAAATGCCACCTCAGCAAGGGCTGGGATGTGGAATTTAGGTAAGACCTTCAAAAAGGATCAAATCCTGGGGTTTGGAATATCAGCAAGTCATGGGAAATTCAAATATTCCTGGAAAGTTCAAATATTCTTAGAAAATTCAAATATTCCTGGAAAATGCGACCTCAGCAAGGGCTGGGATGTGGATTTGGGGTAAAGCCTTCCCAAGGGAAAATTTCCTGGGATTTGGAATATCAACGTGTCATGGGAAATTCAAATATTCCTGGAAAATGCAACTTCAGCAAGGGTTGAGATATTAAATTGGGGTAAATCCTTCAATGGGGAAAGAATCCTGCAATTTAGAACAGCAACAAATCATTGAAAATGCAAATAATCCTGGAAAAGGTGAAGGCAACAAGTGCTGAGATGTGAACCCCTGAGAAATCCTTTAATACGAACAAACCCTGAAATTTAGAACAGCGACAGGTCCTGAAAAAATGGAATTGATCCTGAAAAATGCAACTGCAGCAAGGGCTGCAAGATGAAATGGGGATAAATCATTCAGAGTGGGACAAATTGTGCAGCAAATCCTGCAAAGTGGAATTGCATCGATTCCCTAAATGTGCACAAATCCTGGAATTGCATCAATTCCCTGGATATGAACAAATCCTACAATCTGGAATAGCATGGATTCCCTGGATATGAACAAATCCTGCAACTTTGGATTGCGTCGATTCCCTAAATGTGCACAAATCCTGGATTGCATGGATTCCCTGCATATGAACAAATCTGCAACCTGGGATTCCAGTGATTCCTTAAATGTGCACAAATCCTGGAATTGCATGGATTCCCTGGATATGCACAAATCCTGCAACCTGAAATTGTATAAATTCCCTAAATTTGCACAAATCCTGGAATTGCATGGATTCCCTGGATATGCACACATCCTGCAACCTGGAATTGCATGGATTCCCTGAATAGGCACAAATCCTGGAATTGCATGGATTCCCTGGATATGAGCAAATCCTGCAATCTGGAATTGCATCAATTCCCTGGATGTGAGCAAATCCTGCAGCCTGGGATTGCATAAATTCCCTAAATGTGCACAAATCCTGGAATTGCATGGATTCCCTGGACATGCACAAATCCTGCAATCTGGAATTGCATTGATTCCCTGGATAGTAACAAATCCTGCAACGTGGGATTGCATAAATTCCCTAAATGTGCACAAATCCTGGAATTGCATGGATTCCCTGGATATGAACAAATCCTGAAACGTGGAATCGCATCAATTCCCTGGATAGGCACAAATCCCTCAAAACGTGCGAGCAGCGGCTCCTGGAAGAGGCGATTCCCGCAAATCCCCAAAGGCGATTACAGCAAATCCCGCCCGAGGCTGCGAACCCGGGGCAGGGCGGCGGCGCCAACCCCGCGGCAGGAATCCCTAAAAAACCCCAAATCCGGGGATATTCCGGGTGCAAAGCGTGCCTGGGAATAAATGGGAATAGGTGGGAATGAAGCCCGCAGAGAGAACTGCAGGAATTCCTCAAAAACCCCAAATCCGGGGATATTCCGGGTGCAAAGTGCACATGGGAATAAACGCCAATAGGCGGGAATGAATCCCACGGAAAGAACCACAGGAATCCCTAAAAAACCCCAAATCCAGGGATATTCATGGTGCAAAGCGCGCTGGGAATAAACGGGAATAGGGGGGAGTGAACCCCACGGAAAGAACTGCAAGAATCCCTGAAAAACCCCAAATCCAGGGATATTCATGGTGCAAAGCGTGCCTGGGAATTAAAGGGAATAGATGGGAATGAAGTCCGCAGATAGAACCTCAGGAATTCCTCAAAAAACCCCAAATCCGGGGATATTCCAGGTGCAAAGCGCGCCTGGGAATAAAGGGGGATAGGTGGGAATGAAGTCCGCAAAAAGAACCTCAGGAATCCCTAAAAAAACCCCAAATCCGGGGATATTCCGGGTGCAAAGTGTGCCTGGCAATAAACGGGAATAAGCGGGAATGAAGTCCTCAGAAAGAACCGCAGGAATTTCTCAAAAAATCCCAAATCCGGGGATATTCTGGACAAAAACGCGCCTGGGAATAAACGGGAATTGGCGGGAATTAATCCCACGGAAAGAACCGCAGGAATCCCAAAAAAACCCCAAATCCAGGGATATTTCAGGTGCAAAGTGCACCTGGGAATAAACGGGAATAGGTGGGAATGAGCCCCAGGGAAAGAACGGCAGAAATCCCTAAAAAACCCAAATCCGGGGATATTCCGGGTGCAAAGCGCACCTGGGAATAAACGGGAATAGGTGGGAATCAATCCCACGGAAAGAACCGCAGGAATCCCTGAAAAACCCCAAATCCAGGGATATCCCCGGTGCAAAGCGCGCCCCGTCCCGCCGTGGCAAACGGGAAGAAACGGGAATTAATCCAACGAAAATAACCCCAGGAATCGCTCCGAAACGCCCCAAATCCTGGAATAAAACCCGCGAACCTCCCGAGGGCAGCGGGGACGGGACCGGGCCGCGATGTCATCGATGCCAGCGCTGCCCGGGGGTGGTTCGGGCATGGATCTCCCCAAAATCGGCATTTCTGATTGGGGCACGGATGTCCCCAAAATCGGATTGGGGCACGGATCTCCCCAAAATCGGATTGGGGCACGGATCTCCCCAAAATCGGCATTTCCGATTGGGGGATCTCCCCAAAACCGGCATTTCTGATCGGGGCACGGATGTCCCCAAAATCGGATTGGGACACGGATCTCCCCAAAATCGGCATTTCTGATCAGGGCACGGATCTCCCCGAATCGGCGTTTCCCATCGGGGCACGGATCTCCCCGAATCGGCGTTTCCCATCGGGGCACGGATCTCCCCGAATCGGCGTTTCCAGCGCTGCCGGGCAGGCCGGAGCCCGTCCCGCCCCGCCCCGCTCGGGAGGCCGCGGGCGAAGGGCCCGGAGCGGATCCGGGAGAAGGAAACGCGGCTCGGTGCCCAGGAATGGGAAAATCCCAGCCCGGGGCAGCGCAGGGAACGGGACGGGCAGCGAGCCCCGGCCGGAGAGGGGAGAAAAACCCCGGGGAGAGAGCCGGAGCCGGGCCGGGGGTTCGCTCGCTGTCTGCCTCCGAAAATGGGAAATGTTTCTGATCTCATCCCGCCGGGTTAAAACCCCAAAAAGGGCTTGTGGCACCCCAAAAGTGGCAAAATCCCGCTGGGAATGTTGCGGTCCCGCTGCTATGGGGATACTCGGAGTGTCTGTGAGGGACAGTGGGATGGACAGAGGGATGGATAGAGGGATGGACAGATGGACAGTGGGATGGACAGTGGGATGGACAGAGGGATGGACAGAGGGATGGACAGATGGACAGTGGGATGGACAGAGGGATGGACAGAAGGGCAGAGGGATGGACAGAGGGATGGATAGATGGACAGAGGGATGGATAGAGGGATGGACAGATGGACAGTGGGATGGACAGTATGATGGACAGAGGGATGGATAGATGGACAGACGGATGGACAGTGGGATGGACACTGGGATGGATAGATGGACAGAGGGATGGACAGAAGGAGAGAGGGATGGATAGATGGACAGAGGGATGGACAGAGGGATGGACAGAAGGACAGAGGGATGGACAGAGGGATGGATAGATGGACAGAGGGATGGACAGAAGGACAGAGGGATGGACAGATGGACAGAGGGATGGATAGATGGACAGAGGGATGGACAGAGGGATGGACTGTGGGATGGACAGAGGGGTGGACAGAGGGGTGGACAGATGGACAGAGGGATGGACTGTGGGATGGACAGAGGGATGAACTCAGGGATGGACAGAAGGATGGACACTGGGATGGACAGAGAGATGGACACTGTGAAAGGACACACGGATGGACACAAGGAAAGGACAGAGGGGTGGAGACTGGGATGGACAGGGGGAATGGACACAGGGAATGGACACTGGGAATGGGCACCGGGACCCCACTCCTCTCCCCTCCCGCCTCCCGGGACAGCATCCCCCGGGAAAAGCCCCCGCAGCAGCAGCACCGCCCCCGCCCCACCGCGCGCTATTTTCGGGCTTTGCTTAATGGGATCAAGGGGGAAAAGCGGATTTGTGCCCCGCGCTCACCCGCACACGTCCAGGGCCAGCTCGGTGCCCAGCACGCACACGGCGCTGCCGGGGCGCTGCGTGGACAGCGGGACACGGCGCTGCTGCGCCATCGCACCCGCGGGTGCCGCGCCCGGCCGCCGCGGGGGATTTATAAAGCCGGGCTGCTGGGAGGGGATGAGCCAAAGCCCGGCCTAATCCCACCCCCGGGCTGGGTGTGCGCGGGTCCGAGCGGGGGGAAGCGGCCCGGGACGCCCACGGGATGTTCGGGAGGCTCCGGGGGGCGATCCGGGCTCCGGTCAGCGCCGAGGGACGCGGGGGGAGCGCTCCCCGTGCTGCCCACGCCGTGAAATATTCACCGCGACACCCGAGCCGGGCTGGGCCCGCGCCAGCGCCGGGCACGGCCGGGTTTGATTTCTCCTTGTGCTGAAAGGCTCCATTTGTTCGGCCGGGACAAAGCGCTGGAATTCTCCCTCGGGGCGGGCAGGGCGCTCTGCGGGCTCCGCGGGATGGGGACGGCGCTGGGGACGGCGCTGGGGACAGCGGACCCCCGGCGGCGTTAATCGCCTTTGTTTTAATTAAAGCCCCGGCTGCGCGTGGGAGCGCGGAGCGCTTCGTCCCCGCAGCTGTTCCCAAACCCCCTCCCCGCGATCACGCGCGGCCCGGGTTTAATGTCGCTCCTCGGGGCCCGGGAATATCAGCAGGGACACAGCCCCGGGGAATGGGGGTGGAAACGGGGTTAGAAATGGTGTTAGAAACTCGCTTTTGGGGCGAAAATAGGGCAGGGGAGGGGGGTGTGTGGGAGCATCCCCTCGCGGGTTCTGTTCGAGCCGCAGGTGCAGCCGCGCCTCAGAAACGCTGCCAGGACAGCAAATTGCCCAAAATCAGCGTGTCCGACCCCAGAACGGCAGCGGGGCTGTGCGGGGCCGAGCCGTGCCCCGGGCACTGGGCGGGTTTCGGTTCCCGGGGCGGTGCCAGGCGGTGCCAGGCGGGAGCGGGGAAGTGTCGCGCTCCGGTGGAGACGAAGAGCGGAGGAAATTCCCTCTTGGAAAGGCGTGAAAAGGTCCCGAGGAGGGCAGGAGGGGTTCCTGCAGCCTGAAAACCAGGTTCCTCAGCAGGAAGCGATTTTTTGGCCAAAACAGGGAATTTTGGGGGTGCCATCAGCTGCAAAGCCGCGGGCGGGATCTCCATGACCCCGCGGCTGTGGGATGGGGCCCACACCCCCAGAGCAGCATCCTCACCCCCACTGTCCCCACCAGCCCCAAACCAAACCCCCATGCCCAAAACCAGGCTCCAAACAACATCTTCACACCGGGAGCGAAGGAAAGAAGGACGAGAAACGGGGAAATGCTGCCCCCTCAGTGTCCGTGAAGCTTTATTGGCCAAACCCGAGCTGTCGGTGCTTTTCCAGCACAGGAAATGCACCTTCCCCCTGGGCTGCAGGAAATGCACCTTCCCTGGGCTACAGGAAATGCACATCTTCCCTGGGCTGCAGGAAATGCACCTTTCCCCTGGGCTACAGGAAATGCACCTTCCCTGGGCTGCAGGAAATGCACCTTTCCCCTGGGCTGCAGGAAATGCACATCTTCCCTGGGCTGCAGGAAATGCACTTTTCCCTGCAGGACCCAGCCCAGGGGGCTCAGGGCACCACGTGCCACCACTTGAAGGCGAAGGGCTTGCGGCGCACGTTGGTGCCGCAGTGCACGTCCCCCGACAGGACGTGGTAGGAGAAGAAGTCGTCGATGAAGGTGCAGGAGAGGCCCAGCGGCTCCAGCAGCTCCCGCACGCGCTGCTCCAGGCAGCAGCGCCCGCCCACCACGGGCCCGAAGGGTTTGGGGATGCCCAGGTGCCGGCCCAGCACCAGCATGTTCACCTGGAGCAGAGCAGGGAGTACAGCAGGGAGCGGCTGGGGATGGCCCCAGCCCATCAGGGGACATCCCAGCCCTGATCCCATCAGGGAACATCCCAACCCAGGGACATCCCAATCCCATCAGGGACAGCCCCAGCCCATCAGGGGACATCCCAGCCCTGATCCCATCAGGGAACATCCCAACCCAGGGACATCCCAATCCCATC
>JAWWMQ010000089.1:1837216-1848315 GCA_035047885.1 Chlorospingus flavigularis
CCTTCCTTCCTTCCTTCCTTCCTTCCTTCCTTCCTTCCTTCCTTCCTTCCTTCCTGCCTGCCTGCCTGCCTGCCTCCTTCCTTTCCTTCCTCAGGATGAGATCGAGCTCGGCTACACCCAGGCTCCCTACAAGAGCTTCCCAGTGGTGCTGGACTCCCCTCGGGAGAGAGGGATGGAGCAACTCCCCGTCAAGGAGCTGCTGGTGAGAGAAGGTTCCCTATGTTCCTGGCATTCCCTGTGGAGCAGCTCCCAGGGTCACGCCCAGCCCACGTTCCCATTTCCCAAATCCTCCTTGCCCTCAGCTCCGTGCATGGAATTACCTGGAAAATGAGAGCAGAGCAGCACCACATGGAGATTCTCTTCCACCCAGCTCCAGCCTCACCCTCTCATCCCTCCTCCAGCCTCACCCCAACCTCCGACCCAGGGGAAAAGGAGGAGCTGACACCTCTGGGAGTGAAAGGCTCCAGCCGAGCTCTGGGATGGGATTTCTGCCCCTCGAGCATCCCAGGACAGGCTGCTCTTTCCTTTCCTCCTCCGTGCCTGGGAATATCCAGCACCTTCCAAGCAGGAGAGGGAAGGGAAGCAGGAGAGGGTCAGTTTACTTCCTCAGAGGAGAAGGGGATGCAGCCAGCACCAGGAACATCCCTGTGGGCTCCTTGGCAAGGAAAAGGGCCAGGGCAAGTCTGGGATGGGGCGTTTTGGGAGTGCCCAGCATGGAAAAAGCCGGATTGGGCGATCCCTTGGAGATACCCCACTGCAGAAGGGCAGGACGCCCCAGGCAGCCACAGAGTCACTGTCTCCAACTCCCAGCCGGGTGCTGGAGCAGCCTCAGCCCCGGCAGGAGACGGAGACAAGGACAAATCCCAGCTTTTGTCGCTTTGGAGAAGGCTGGGGGCTTTGGGGAGCACTGAAATCCATCGTTTCTCATACCTGGCATGGGAACATCCAGTCCTGGATTCATCCAGCGAATCCGCTGGGCGGCCGCGGGGATCTGCCCCCTTTAAGAATTGCTCTGCCTCATATTTAGGGCAGCAATTTCAGCCTTGGGAGCTGCTAACGCATTATCCTCCAATTTCTGCTTTGAAGCCTGCCCTAATCCCCAGCCCGACCTTTCCAATCTCATTTTCCAGCTAGGAATACTTAGCCCGGCACCACGGGCACGGGTCAAGCCCTGAGCCCCTGGAAGCCCATGCCAGGGAAAAAGGAGACGGGAGGGAATTATCCCCTCAAAATCAGCGTGGAACTGATAGGACTTGGATGTGACCTGCAAACCTGGGATGAACCAGAGCCCTGACAGTTGAAACCGGGCGGCTCCGTGGTCTTATTAAACTGAAATTAGTCAGGAGCAGGTGGTTGGTGCTCAGGCTCTCCCTCAGAACCCAGAGAAAAAGGGGATCTGATCCTGGCCATCCCCCAAAAATGCACCCCAAAACCACCCAGGGAGCCTCAAGGAAAGCTGTGCTCCCTCTACCCCAGCGTCTGCAAACACCCTGGGTTTAAAAAGGGAATTTCTGAGGGGAAGCACCCCCAGCTCTCCCTGCTCACTTTTCCTGAGCTGTGTATTTGGGTTATCCTCATGGACACCCAGCCCTGATAAGTGACTGGGGTTTAACTCAAACCTCACAGACACCTGATCTCGTCCCAGGAGTTGCCGTGCGCTCCGGGCCCGCGTCAAGCGGGCAAAGTGGGATTTTGGTCCCATCCCTGCAGGTTTTGCCCTGTTTTTAACGCTCCCTCGGGCTTTGGCACACAGAGCCCAGCGCTAATTACCCCTGCAAGCACAGCTCCTCCAATCCCAGGTAGGGTAAATCCTGGAAATCAGCCTTAAGTGGGATTTAAGTGCCGTGCAGCCCTTGGGGCGGCTCTTAGCCCAGGGAAGAGTCACCCTCAGGGGCTGGAGTTCACCTCCCTCCAGAGCCAGCCAGGAACTTGGCTCAGGGCTGCTTAATTAGCTTAATGTGGACATTTAAACCTTGGCTTAATGTGAACATTTAAACCTTGGCTAGAGAGAACAGAAGAGATCTGGCCTGGCTTAGTGTAGACACTTAAAACTTGGCTGGGGAGAACAGAGGAGATCTGGTCCTACTTAATGTGGACAATTGAACCTTGGCTGTGAGAGAACAGAGGAGATCTGGTCCTGCTTAATGTGGACAATTAAATCTTGGCTTAATGTAGACACTTAAACCTTGGCTGGGGAGAACAGAGGAAATCTGGTCCTGTTCAATGTGGACAATTAAACCTTGGCTTAATGTGGACATTTAAACCTTGTCTGTGAGACAACAGAGATCTGGTCCTGCTTAATGTGGACACAAACCTTGGCTTAATGTGAACATTTAAACCTTGGCTAGAGAGAACAGAGATCTGGTCCTGCTTAATGTGGACACTAAAACCTTGGCTGGGGAGAAGAGAGGAGATCTGGTCCTGTTCAATGTGGACAATTAAATCTTGGCTTAATGTGGACATTTAAACCTTGGTTTAATGTGGACATTTAAATTTTGGTTGTGAGAGAACAGAGGAGATCTGGTCCTGCCTAATGTGGACACTCAAACCTTGGCTGGGGAGAATAGAGGAGATCTGGTCCTGCTCAATGTGGACAATTAAATCTTGGCTTAATGTGGACATTTAAGCCTTGGCTAGAGAGAACAGAGGAGATCTGGCCTGGTTTAATGTACGCACTTAAAACTTGGCTGGGGAAAATAGAAGAGATCTGGTCCTGTTCAATGTGGACAATTAAATCTTGGCTTAATGTGGACATTTAAACCTTGGCCGTGAGAGAACAGAGGAGATCTGGTCCTGCTTAATGTGGGCATTTAAACCTTGGCTGTGGGATGAGAGGAGATCTGGCCCTGGCTCCAGACCTGGGCTCTGCTCCTGGGTTGTCCCAATTATTCCTGCATCTCCATTATCCCAAGACCTTTCTCCTGTCCCGTTTCCTGTCCCCTTTCCTGTCCCCTCGCCGTCGCTGTCCTCGCCCACCCCACAGGAGGATAACACCTCGGGAGCAGCGGGGACTCAGGGCATTTCCTTTTTCCCAGGGCCCCGATTTTGGCTACGTGCACAAAGAGCCCCTCTTCGAGGCTGCAGCCAGCCTGGACTCCTTTGGGAACGTGGAGGTCAGCCCGCCCGTGTCCGTGGCTGGCAAGGAGTATCCCTTGGGAAGGATCCTCATCGGCAGCAGCTTCCCCGCGTAAGAGAGGGGGAAACGCAGATTTGGGAAAAAACATGGATTTGAGTGCAGAGCCTCAACAAGAGCCCTGAAATACCACCAAAATTGGGGTAATTGGGTCAATCAGACACTGCCTGAGCAGGGTGGGGACACCTCAGAGGCAATTTGTATCCAGGCAGATGTTGATGGGACTGTCCCCCCAGTATGAGTTTCCAGGCAGATGTTGATAGGAATTCTCCCCCAATCCAAGAGTCCAGGCAGGTTTTGATGGGAACATCCCCTCAATCTGTGTCCAGGCAGATGTTGATGGGAATACCCCCCAATCCAAGCATCCAAGCAGATGTTGATGGGAATATCCCCTCGATCTGAGCATCCAGGCAGAAGTTGATGGATATATCCCCTCAATGTGAGAGTCCAGGCAGATGTTGATGGGAATTCTCCCCCAGATCCGTGGGCCGCAGGATGACCAGGCTGGTGCGGGATTTCCTCTACGCCCAGCGCGTCCAGGCCCCCGTGGAGCTCTACTCCGACTGGCTGGCCGTGGGCAACGTCAACGAGTTTGTCAACTTTGTCCCCACCTCTGACAAAAAGGTACCCCCAGACTGCCCCAGGGTTCCTCCTCCGGGACTCCAATCCTACTGGGAAAACCCTGGAGCTTGGGTTTCATTCCCCACCTCAAAATGAGGGATCTGAGCACAAAAAAAGAGTGAATTTCTGGGCTATTAATGAATGCAAATAGAAGGGGAAAGATGCCTGCAAAGGTATCCAAGAAATTCCAGCCTTAAGATTCCCAGGGGTTTGTAGCAGCTCAGGCTCTCCCAGAGGTTTTCAGAACATTTCTCTTCCCTCTCTTGTGGCTTTTCCTGCCTCTGACGTGAATTTTTCCCTCAGGGAAACCAAGCCTTGATCAGGAGGGTTCCAAAAACCAAAAGCAATATTTATGCCCATGTGTCCTCAGATCATTTCTCTTCACTCTGTCATGGCTTTGGCTGCTTCTCACATAAATTTTTCCCTCAGGGAAACCAAGCCTTGACCTGGATGGTCCAAAAAAGGAATATTTAAGCCCACAAACCCTCCATGGGTTAAACGAGGCACTAAATAACAGCAAAGACTCCCGATTTTAAGAGTTTCAGCTCAGGTTTTTGCAGAAGTGAGTCCTGGGGTGCTGCAGGGCTGACCCTGCTGTGTTCCCACAGAGATTCCGGATGCTGCTGGCCAGCCCGGCCGCCTGCTACCGGCTCTTCCGCGAGAAGCAGAAGGAGGGACAGGGAGAAGCCACCATGTTCAAAGGCAAGGGGACAGCGCTCGGTGGCACAGCCGGGGCCACGTGGGGACATTTCCCCGCTGGGTGTCCTTCAGCAGGATGCCTGCCCGCCGCCCCCAGCCTCCTCCGGCCCTATTTCAGGAAAGCGAGTGGGATGGGAGGGATAAGGGCCTCCGCGTAGAGGGGATGTTTGCTGCCAGGGATGGAGCCTCTGGAAATGCCAGCGGAGATCCAGCACGGAGCAGGACAACTGGCAGCTATTGTGTGCCCCCAGATTAGCAGCATTGTGATTTTGATCCCTGACGGGGTTGGGAGAAGGTCTCCGTATCTCCAAGGATATGGAACTCCAGCACGAGCAGGACAACTGGCAGCTCTCCTGTCCAAATTAGAAATGGATTTTTTCCATTTCATTGTGATTATGATCCCTGATGGGGTTGGGAGAAGGTCTCCATATCTCCAAGGATATGGAGCTCCAGCACGAGCAGGACAACTGGCAGTTCTCGCGTCCAGATTAGAAATGGATTTTTTCCATTTCATTGTGGTTTTGATCCCTGATGGGGCTGGAAGAAGGTCTCCATATCTCCAAGTATATGGAGCTCCAGCACGGAGCAGGACAACTGGCAGCTCTCGTGTCCAGATTAGAAATGGATTTTTTCCATTTCATTGTGGTTTTGATCCCTGATGGGGTTGGGAGAAGGTCTCCATATCTCCGAGGATATGGAGCTCCAGCATGGAGCAGAACAACAGGCAGCTCTCATGTCGCCCTAGATTAGATCCAGGTTTTTTCCCTTTCATTGTGGTTTTGATCCCTGACAGGGCTGGGAGAAGGTCTCCGTATCTCCAGAGGTTCCTCTGGTGGGAGCCCAGCTGTCCCCAGACCAGGGGTGACCCCGTGGAAGGGGATACTGAAGAAATCCAGCAGATTCCCCTGGGCAGGAGGATGGATGACAGGACTTTTCCAATGTTCTTTCCAACGGGCAGAGATTTCCTTTTGTCGGCTTCCCAAGCTTTTAGCCCAGCCTCAGGAAATTGGGATTTGGGGCATTTGGGGCTTTTTTTTTCTGCTTCTTGGGCTTTCTCCATCTGTATAACCTACCTTAAGCCAGGCTCCTGCCAATGCTGCTTCATTTTGAGGGTGTTTTGCATGTTTAGGGTACTCGGGGACAGACACCAAGCGCATGACCATCAACAAGGTGCTGTCCAATGACGTCCTGGCGCAGCAGAACCAGTACGTGCAGGTAATCCCCACACTCTGGGTCACAGCCCCCATTTCTGGCAGGGACCCCCCTGGTGTGGCACAAACCCCGCAGGGAGTGGTGGAATTTGGGCCCCTCTCTGCTCTGCTCCGTCCCCTGCAGCGCTGCATCGACTGGAACAGGGATATCCTCAAGAAGGAGCTGGGCTTGCTGGAGGAGGACATCATCGACCTGCCGGCCCTCTTCAAGCTGGACAAGCAGGGAAAAGCTGTTCCCTACTTCCCCAACACGGTAAGGATGGGTTCCCGCCCTTGGCTCCTCCCCAAAAAACAGCTCAATCAGCCAGGATGAGTCCCCAGAGTTTTCCTGAAAAAGAAAAATCAGCTGTCTAGAAAAGGGAAATATCTCCAGGATAAACACGGGTCTAACACAGCTTGGTGGTTTTGGGGTTTTGAGGCAAAACCCTTTCAAAGCAGTGAAATTGCAAGGTGAGACGCACGTTTTCCCCAAAGTTTTCCCCCCAAAAAACCCCAGCTGTCTAGCAAAAGGAAATATATCCAGGCAGGCATGGATAAACATAGGTCTAACATAGCTTGGTGGCTTTGTGGTGCTTGCAGTGGGGTTTTTTAAAAAAGTGGTGAAATTGCAAGCAGTGAGGCATGTTTTAATGATAAAATAGGGGGAATTCTGTTGGATTTGGAATCCTGAGGGAGGGCAGCTGCAAAAACAGGGCTGAGGAGGGTGGAGGATGGTGATCAGCATCTTTGCTTTGGCTTCATCCATCCCAACATTGCTGGTGTCAGCCTGCAGGTCATCATGACCATCCTGGCCAAGGACCTGGGCATCCCGAAGCCCTTGGGCATCACCCATTCTGATGCCAACATCCTCTGGTGTCACCCCACAGGTCCCCATGATTGACCTGGGTATCCCCAAGCCCTTCAGTGTCACCCATTCTGATACCAATGTGCCCTTGGTGTCACCTGCAGGTCACTATGATTGTCCTGACCAGGCACCTGGCCATCTCCAAGCCCTTCAGTGCCACCCGTTCTGATACTGATGCGCCCTTGGTATCACCTGCAGGTCACCATGGTTGTCCTGACCAGGCACCTGGCCATCCCCAAGCCCTTCAGTGTCACCCGTTCTGATACCAATGTGCCCTTGGTGTCACCTGCAGCTCACCATGATCGTGCTGGCCAGGGACCTGGGGCATCCCCAAGCCCTTCAGTGTCACCCGTTCTGATACGGATGCACCCTTGGTGTCACCTGCAGGTCACCATGATTGTCCCGGGCATCCCCAAGCCCTTCAGTGTCACCCATTCTGACACCGCTGTCCCCTGGTGTCACCCCACAGGTCACCATGATCGTGCTGGCCAGGGACCTGGGCATCCCCAAGCCGTTTGGGCCGGTGGCGGGCGGCGAGTGCTGCCTGGAGCGGCGGATCCGCGCGCTGCTGGAGCCGCTGGGGCTGTGCTGCCGCTTCCTGGAGGACGTGTCCTCGTACCACGGCAGCCTGGGCGAGGTGCGCTGCGGCACCAACGTCCAGCGCCGGCCCTTCGCCTTCCAGTGGTGGCACTTCACGCCGTAGCCAGGCCTCTTCTTCATCCTCTTCATCTTCTTCATCCTCTTCCTTCTCCCTCCACATTTGCACCCAGCGTGTGTTGTTTGAAATTTCCTTAATAAATGAATTTGCTGTGAGGAAAAAGTTGGGGAATTAAATAACCAAATTGTTAATAATTAATTCTTAATTAATAATTCTGTTGGGAATAACTGGGAAGGAAAGAGGGAGCGCTCAGAGGGGTGGGGGAGTTACTAAAATCCTCCAAAATTGTCTCTACCACCGTTTTTGTGGTATTGGTGAGTCAAGCATCACTTTATTTAAACTCAGCCAGGGTTTGTGTGTGGCTGACAGAGCTCCAGCCTCCACATCAATACAAAATGTTTTCATTTATCTTTAACAAAGAAATCAGTGGTCATGGGTTCTAATAATGCTCTTCATTGATTAGCATTTTATCCACTATTGGTTATTGATTTCTCACTCTTCATGCTAAGCTGGGCCACATTCTTCAGTTCTTTAATCATCCTTTTCTTGTCTTTTTCAATTGGCAATCCCCAGCTTTCCAGGCTTCAGTCTCTTCTGTATCTTCTTCTTACTCCAGTGTCCTTAAAGGCCCATAAATTTGAGACCCCAGGTGTCCAGTCTTCAAATCCCTTTGGCTTTATTGAAGTCTGTCAGAGTTACCTTTAACAAACTCAAGGTTTCAGTGATTTAATGATCAAAACAGAAGTATGAGCCTGTGAAGAAGTTTTAAATTGTGCTGGCTAAAAGTGGGCACTGCTTACAAGTAATTATAATGATTAATTAAAAACTAATTAGGCAAGTTACATCATTTCCAACGCGGGCATTTTTTTGGCAGGGGTTCCCCAGGGAGGTTCAGAGTGCCCATCCCTGGAGGTGTCCAAGGAGGGCCTGGATGTGGCACTCAGTGCTCTGGGGACAAGGTGGGGATCAGCCACAGCTTGGACTTGAAAGTCCTGGAGGGACCTTGGAGGGCTTTTCCCACCTTAATGTCTCTGGGACTCTTTGCTCCCCAGTGCCCCATTGGTCGGGGCAGGTCTCCTTGAGGCAGGGGGTAGCAGCACAGATACCTCCATGCAAAACAATGATGCTGGGAATTAAAAGAGAGAAAACAAGGGGGATTTAGGAAAGAAAAAGGGAAAATTAGGAAAGAAAAAGAGAAATTTAGGAAAGAAAAAGGGGGTTTTGGTCTTCCTGTCCCCGTCCCACAGGGCGCGCCACACCCAACATGGCGCCTCTGCTGAGGGCGCCGCCACACTCAAAATGGCGGGCGCCCCTTCCCGTCAGCGCAGCAAGATGGCGGCGGCGGGAGCGCTTCCGGGGCGGTCGGAACTGCGCAGCGCCAAGATGGCGGCGGCCGCGGTCGGAGTCTCCTTGAGGCGCGGAGTCCCCGCACGGCTCCTGCGGGCCGGGCCGCGGACGGTGAGGGACCGGGGCGGCCGCAGGGGCTGGAAATGGAGCGGGGAGAGGCGGGGCAGAGGCGGCCGGGGGCTGCAGGGGTCCGGGATGGCGGTGGAAGAGAAGGGCGGTGGGCTGAGGGGGAGAGGGAGCTGCGGGGAGAGAGCTGGGGCTGCAGTGTGGGGTCTGGAGCTGGAGTGGGGGGTCTGGAGGGGGATTGTGAGGGAATTAGGGATGGCAGGGCTTGGGAAGGGGCTGGGGGCAGGAGGAGGTGAGGTAAAAGGAGGGAAGGAGTTGTGGGGAGGGGGCTGGAGAGGGTCGGTGGGGTCTGGAAGGGGGAATTGGGGTAGGAAAGGGTGGGTGAGAGGGTCTGGAAAGGGGGAATTGGGGATGGACATGAGGGAAAGGGTGGGAGAGAGGGTGTGTGGGGTCTGGAAGGGGAAATTGGGGATGGACATGAGGGAAAGGGTGAGAGAGAGGGTGTGTGGGGTCTGGAAGGCAGAATTGGGGAGAGAAAGGGTGGGAGAGAGGCTCTGTGGGGTCTGGAAGAGGAAATTGGGCATGGACGTGAAGGAAAGGGTGGGGGAGAGGGTGTGTGAGGTCTGGAAGGGGAAATTGAGGAGGGAAAGGGTGGGAGAGAGGGTCTGTGGGATCTGGAGGGGGCTGTGCAGGGATTGGGATGTGCAGGGGGAACAGTTCCAGTGGGGCTTGGGGGGCTGGAGGGGGACTGGGATGCGGTAAAGTCTGTGAAGAGTGGATGGGAAACTGGGGTGGGATGCGAGGGAATGGGGTCTGTGGGATTTGGGAATAAGGTCAGTGGCAGAGAGGATGGGGGGTTTGGGAAGGAATAGGGTCAGTGGGAGAGGGGCTGGAAGGGGTGTGTGGGATTTGGGAAGGAATAGGGTCAGTGGGAGAGGGGCTGGAAGGGGTCTGTGGGATTTGGGAGAGGGGAGGAGAAGCAGGAGAAGGGGATGGAGGGAGGGGGCAGCAGAGATCCAAGAGGAAGTGAAGTAGGGGAAGAATGGCGGGGAAAAGGGCGGGGCTGAGGGCAGAGAGCAGCTGGGTCTGGGAAGGGTTTGGGGGAGATAAAGGACAGCAGAAAATTTGGGGAGTGGTTCAGGAAAAGGTTGGGAAGAGCAGTGGGAACAGGAGTGTGGAGTGATCCTGGGAGAGGGGAGCCGGGAAGGGAAGTGGAGCCCTGGAAAAGGTTGGGAAGAGCAGTGGGAACACTCCAGGAAAAGGTTGGGAAAAGAAGTGGGAATGTTCCAGGAAAAGGTTGGAAAAAGAGCAGGGGGAACATTCCTGGCGAAAGTTGAGAAGAGCATTTGGAACATTCCAGGAAAATGTTGGGAAGAGCAGGGAGAACAGGGCCAAGGGTGATCCCAGCAAGAGCAGGATGTGCTTGGGAATTCTGGGATAACTGGGCAGGGAGAGCCTCTGGGATTTGATGGATCCAGGAGTAGGGGTCAGAATTTCAGGAATATCAGTCTGGATCCTGGCAGGGAGAGCCCCAGGATATATTTATATAAAACTTAAAAAAATGTATATAAAAATACTTACCATTTTTCTATATATAAAATTATGTAAATATAAAAATCTCTATATAAATTTATGTATTTGTAATTTTTATGGTTTTATATGTATAAATATTAACATATTAATATAATGTGTATATACATTTATCTACAGACATTATATATAAAATACTTATATATAAAAGTAATGTATATAAAATGTGTGCATAAAGATATATAGATGTAAAATATGTTTATATTATTGTAATGACACATACAACCCACTATACAAATACTTATAATTTATAAACACATCTATAAATACATGTAATTTATGGACATACATAGAATATATGAATTTGTTCCATATAAAATGCATTGTATATTTACATGTACATATGTATGTGTATATATATATAAATACAAATATAATGTGTTCTACATAATGTGTAATATAAACTGTATGAATAGAATAGAAAAAATATATTTATATAAAGAATATATAAATATAATGTATAATATCCACTGTATAAATAGAATAGAATATATATTTATATATAGAATATATAAATACATAGACTATCATTTTAAACACAATATATAAATAAAGTAAACATGTAATTATGTCATTATAATGACAGTCAGTAGAATATACAAATGCATACATATAATTTATAAACACATACATATAATTTACAAATAAAATACTCCATAAACAATGTGCATATGTGTGTGCACATATATATGCATGTTTGTGCCTGTATATTTATAAATACATATAAATAAATATATATCAAATACAATGTGTTATAAAATCTATGTAATGCAATAATAATAATAATATTGTGAATACATGCAGCATACATTATACACGTATATATTCACATGTAATTCCAAACATACACATCATTTTTATGTATATAGGTGTGTGTAAGTATATATGTAGTTGCTATATTTTTAAACCTTTTTTTATATAGGTGTATAT
>JAWWMQ010000089.1:1858858-1870359 GCA_035047885.1 Chlorospingus flavigularis
CTGTTGCATTCCACAGCAGCAGATAACCAATGTTTACATTTTGTTCCTGAGGCCTCTCAGCTTCCCAGGAGGAAAAAATCTTAAGGAAAGGATTTTTCATAAAATGTGTCTGTGACACAGAGGGGTTCAGGAAAAGCTGCAGGTGTCCCTGGGTGTCTGCAAGCTGCCATCCCATAATAGCCCCTGGTGTGACACCTGAGCAGCCCCAGGAATCTCTGTCCAGAGGCAGCACTTGCAGCTTCTCTGATCCCTGGGAGCTCCAAAGGGACTTTCCCTGCCCTGGGAGTCCCCTCCTCAGCCAGGTGGGAACAAGGAAAGCCCAAAGCCACACCTGGAAAACAGCTCTTGATCCCTTTGCTGGAATTCCTCTCCCTTGGGGATCAGCCTGGGTGCAGGAGAAACTTGGATTTGGCTGAAAAATTCCTTTAAATCCTCGATCCTTTGGAGAGGTGCAGTTAAAAATGACATTTGGAGGGAGGAGAGGGAGCTCTTCCCAAAAGCTTCTTAGGAGCTGCTGGTAATTCTGGCACCAGGAATCTCCCTGAACTCAAACTCTTATCCCGAAATAACTTTCAGGAATGTGAGTTAAGCCAGGTTGGGCTCTGTCTCTGTCTGGGACAGGTTGCTGGGCCACAGGGAGGTTTGAGGGACCCTGAGCTCCTCAGTTTCCTGTCCAGGATGAGAAATCAGCTCCTCATCCCAGCAGGAATGAGCTGAGCTGCCTGGATCACTCTCACCTAGAACTGAACTCCTGTGCATGAAGAAAACTGGCCATAAAACAGGGAAGTGATCCAGGGGGAAATGATCCAGGACGTGCCAGGTGCCCTCAAGGACAGGCTGCACCCAGGCAGACTCTGCCCTCCCTTCCTGCTGAGCACACCTGGGATTGCCCACTGGGGACAAATCCCTGCCTGGGATGGGCTGGGAAGGGCTGGGAGTGCAGGAGAACCGAGGTGGGAGTGCAGGAACCCGAGGTGGGAGAGCAGGAGAACCAAGGTGGGAGAGCAGGAGAGCCGAGGTGGGAGAGCAGGAACCCAAGAAGTGCAGGAACCTGAGCTGGGAGTGCAGGAACCTGAGCTGGGAGTGCAGGAACCTGAGCTGGGAGTGCAGGAGCGCCCAAAATGGGAGTGCAGGAACCTGAGGTGGGGAGTGGAGGAGAGCTCAAGGTGGGAGTGCAGGGGAACCTGAGGTAGGAGGGCAGGAGAACCAAGGTGGGAGTGCAGGAGAACCGAGGTGGGAGAGCAGCAACCCGAGCTGGGAGTGCAGGAACCTGAGGTGGGAGAGCAGGAGAACCAAGGTGGGAGAGCAGGAGAGTGTGAGGTGGGAATGCAGGAGAGTCTGAGGTGGGAGAGCAGGAGAGTCTGAGGTGGGAGTGCAGGAGAGTCTGAGGTGGGAGTGCAGGAGAACCAAGGTGGGAGAGCAGGAGAGTCTGAGGTGGGAATGCAGGAGAGTCTGAGGTGGGAATGCAGGAGAGTCTGAGGTGGGAATGCAGGAGAACCAAGGTGGGAGTGCAGGAGAGCCCAAAATAGGAATGCAGGAACCCAAGGTGGGAGAGCCCAAGGTGGGAGTGCAAGACCCCGCAGCAGGAGTGCAGGAACCCAAGGCAGAGGTGCAGGAGAACCCAGCAGCTCCCATTCCTCTCCAGGCCCTGCCCTTCCCCTGCTGCCCCAGATCCTGGTTCATTGTGTGGCTCCTGGGAACATGGAATGAATACCCTGAGCTGGAGGGGGGCCACGAGGACCATGATGGGGGACCACAAGGTCCTTGGGGGGCCACAAGGACGTTGGAGGGGCCACGAGGACCCTGGGGGGGTCACAAGGACCCTGGGGGGCCACAAGGACGTTTTGGGGACCACAAGGACCATAGGGGGTCACAAGGACCATGGGGGGACCACAAGAACCATGGCGGGGGGCCATAAGGACCCCAGGGGGACCACAAGGATCATGGAGGGCCACAAGGACGTTTTGGGGACCACAAGGACCCTGGGGGGGCCACGAGGACCATGGGGCCCCACAAGGACCATGGGTAGCCACAAGAACCATGGAGGGGCCACAAGGATCATGGGGGACCACAAGGACCATTGCGGGTCACGAGGACCATGGAGGGGTCACAAGGACCCTGGGTGGTCACAAGGACCGTGGGGGGACCACAAGGACCATGAGGGGCAGCTCCTGGCCCTGATCTGGGAGGGTTGGGGTTGTTCCCCTCAGGAATTGCTGTGTCACACAGGAGCTGTTCCGTGGGGACAGGGGTGGATCCCCTGTGTCACCAGCCCCGTGGTGACAGCGTGCTGTGTCCCCTCCCTGGCAGGACGGGCTCTACGAGTGCATCCTGTGTGCCTGCTGCAGCACCAGCTGTCCCAGCTACTGGTGGAACGGGGACAAGTACCTGGGCCCCGCCGTGCTCATGCAGGTGAGGACAGACACTGTGGCACCTGCCAGTGGCACCTGCCAGTGTCAGTGTCACCTGCCAGTGTCAGTGTCACCTGGCTGGTGTTGGTGCCTTGGAGTGGCTGCCTAGAGAGGCCAGACAGGGTTAAGAGGATGAAGTGAGTGTTTATTAAAGGCTTCAGTGGGCACACCTTGGGCACTCAGAAACCTCTGAGGCCACACCCAAAATGGACGATGCTTTTCAGACATTTATAAATGTTTAACCTCAGTTAGGGGTTAATGCTCCAATTACAGCTTCAGGTGATGAAGTATTTACCCCAAGTTTGCTGCCCCCCAACTCATTTTGTTGATACTTTTTGGGGCCTGAAGCTGGAGGGTGTCCTTGAGTTTCAGGCCCAGAGGAATTGTGTCTGAGCAGAACAGGAGAACAGCAGCTGACACTGTGTGTGTGGAGTTTAGAGTTAGGCACTAATGCAGCACAGGATCTCAAAAATGCAGAATATAAAATCCTCAGGCAGCAGTGTCACCAGCCTGGCCTGGCACTGCTGGGTGGTGTCACTGTGGGATCCCCAGCTGGTGCCAGCAGTGTCTGTGTCCCCAACAGTATCTGTGTCCCCAGCAGTGTGTGTGAGTCCCCAGCAGTGTCCCTAGTGGTGTTTGTGGTGTCCCAGCAGTGTCCATGTCCCCAGCAGTGTCCCAGCAGTGTCCCAGCAGTGTCCCTGTCCCCAGCAGTGTCCCAGCAGTGTCCCAGCAGTGTCCCTGTCCCCAGCAGTGTCCCAGCAGTGTCCCTGTCCCCAGCAGTGTCCCTGGCTGGCCCCTGACCCCCCTGGGGTGACAATCCGCCCTGGAATGTTCTGGGCAGGGGAGAGCGTGCCGGTGATGAAGACGCCGCTGCCGGCGGGCGGAGCCGCGTACTGCCCCGAGGAGCACCGGCGGCACACGCTGTTCTGCGGGACACAGGTCATCCAGGCCAAGGCCTACGTGGGCGGGGAGGTGCTGGCCGTGGTCACCCGCACAGGTGAGGGCGTGGGGGATAATCCAGGATGAATCCCGGGTTAAATCCGTGCCCTTGGGAGCAGTGCCATGGTGACCTCCTGCCTGTCCCGCAGGGTTCTGCACGGCCAAGGGAGACCTCATCAGCTCCATCCTCTACCCCAAACCCGTGAGCTTTAAGTTCTACAAGGATGCTGTGAAGTTTGTGCTGTTCCTCGCCATCCTGGGTAGGTCTGGACGTGGAGGTGCATCCTGGAGCAGCCAGATTCCTTGGAATGGAATTCCATCCCATCTCCCTGCTGTGCCCTGCTTTGTAACCGAACCCCTTCTCCCCCTGCACAGCTCTCATCGGCACCTTGTACAGCATCCTCATCCTCGTTAGGAACAAGGTAGGGCTGGTGGAGCGAGCGGGAGAACCCACAGGGATCCATCAGGGGAGGGATGGATCCTGTTCCTCCTGCTCCCTTCCCAGGTCCCGGTGGGACAAATCATCATCCGCGCCCTGGACCTGGTCACCGTCATCGTGCCGCCAGCGCTTCCGGCCGCCATGACCGTGGGCACCATCTACGCCCAGAACCGGCTGAAAAAGCAGGGAATCTTCTGCATCAGCCCCCCCCGGATCAACCTGTGCGGGAAGATCCGCCTGGTGTGCTTCGACAAGGTGAGGCATATAACAAAGCCTCCATCTTGGCCTTGTTGTCGAGCGGTGCAAGGATGGTCCAGGAGCCCAGTCCCTCTGGGAGACAGTGCCTGCATGCCCAGTTAGCTCGTGGCCATTGCTGCAGGCTACCCTTTAGCTAGCTTGGTGATTGTCAGCTCTTTGGTGATATCAGCTCTCTTAGGATCTCAGCTCTTTGCTTGCTATGTAGGGTGCCCCCGGGCTGAGGCTGCAGCAGACGCAAGAGAGGAGAAGTCCTGGTGTTCCACAGCAATGGTTTATTGGGGAGACTGAAGGGTTCCAGTGACAGCTCTTCTTCTGTCAAATGGGCTAAAACAGCCCCTTTTTATAGGGTGTAGGGGGATCCAAACTTGTCCAATAGCAAGGGTTAGGTGTAGTGCCCTATGAGGTTACAAAGATAAGGCTGAGGGACGAGGGGTCAGAGACAGGAGCTTGTTTTGCTGTCTCATTATAATCAAGCCTCTATTCTGGCCTTATTATCAAGCAGTGCAAGATCACCTGGGAGCCCAGTCCCCAGGGAGACAGGGTGCCCAAAGCAAGGCTAGCTCGAGGTCGATGCCAGGGGACCATTCTCTACCAAGCTTGGTGATTATCAGCTCTATAGTGATATCAGCTCTCTTAGGATCTCAGCTCTTGCTTGCTATGTAGGGTGCCCCCAGGCTGAGGCTGCAGCAGATGCGAGAGAGGAGAAGTCCTGGTGTTCCACAGCGATGGTTTATTGGGGAGACTGTGAAGGGTCCAGCGACAGCTCTTCTTCTGTCGAATGAGCTAAAACAGCCCCTTTTTATAGGGTGTAGGGGGATCCAAACTTGTCCAACAGCAAGGGTTAGGTATAGTGGCCTATGAGGTTACAAAGATAAGGCTGAGGGGCGGGGGCATCAGAGACAGGAGCTTGTTTTGCTGTCTCGTTATAATCAAGCCTCTATTCTGGCCTTATTATCAAGCAGTGCAAGATCACCCGGGAGCCCAGTCCCTCTGGGAGACCGAGTGCCCGAAGCAAGGCTAGCTCGTGGCTGTCACAGGCCACCCTTTAGCAAGCTTGGTGATTATCAGCTCTATAGTGATATCAGCTCTCTTAGGATCTCAGCTCTTGCTTGCTCGCTAGGGTGCCCTTGCCTGAGGCTGCAGCAGATGCGAGAGAGAAGAAGGAGAAGTCCTGGTGTTCCACAGCGATGGTTTATTGGGGAGAGTCTGTGAAGGGTCCAGCGACAGCTCTTCTTCTGTCAAATGGGCTAAAACAGCCCCTTTTTATAGGATGTAGGGGGATCCAAACTTGTCCAACAGCAAGGGTTAGGTACAGTGGCCTATGAGGTTACAAAGGTAAGGCAAAGGGGCAAGGGGTCAGAGACAGGAGCTTATTTTGCTGTCTCATCATGACTCAGCAGTTCCTACTTGTGGCAGTGGTCACAGGGGTCTTCAGGTGAGGGAAGAGATGAGAATGTTGACTCCATGTTTAGAAGGCTTGATTTTTTATTTTATGATCTGTATATTACATTATAACTAACTAAAAAGAAATAGAAGGAAAGGTTTCCTCTCAGAAGGCTAGCTAAGAATAGAAGAGAAAGGAATGATAACAAAAGGCAGCTCTCTCGACTCTGTCCGAGATATCTTGGCCTTGATTGGCCGTTAATTATAAACATCCATAATGGGCCAATCAAAAATCCACCTGATGCATTCCACAGCAGCAGATAACCACTGTTTACATTTTGTTTCTGAGGCCTCAACTTCTCAGAAGGGAAAAAATCCTAAAGAAAAGGATTTTCACAAAAGATGTCTGTGACACCACCCAGCCCACAAAAGTCTGTACAGGAGCACCAACACCAAGAAACTTGACAGCACAGCTTGGCAGAATGCCAACCCTTTGATACAGGTCCAGGATCCTTAATTTGTTTCAGCAGTGACTAAGACACCAAATGAGCTCCCAGGAAACCCAAAGGAAAAGGAACCTGCACTGGGGAATCCAGCCAAGCCCACAGCCAGTGATTTCATCAAGAGCCCAGGCACACTGGAGCTCTAGAGACCTCCCTACTGACCTGAGAGTAGAGAGCCCAGCTCCCCCCGAGGGTGAGGTTGTTATCAATCCCCAGGGTGGCACAGCTCACTGCACCTACCATAGAGCAGCCCCCTCCTCATGCGGCCCATGCCCTGCTCCAGCTCGCGGTCCCGCTGCCTCATCACTCGCTCAGCAGCTTCCCTCTGGCTGGCAGTCAGCTCCTCCACATCTTCATCATCCAGGGCCAGGCCCTCTGCCTCGTACACATCCAGCTCTGGGATGGGCCGGTAGTCCCTACACACACACAGAACAGGGAATCAGGCCAGGAAAGCAGCTCTGCAGCCCTTCTCCAGCTTCTGCTGGGCAGGTGTCAGGACAGTTCTGCAGCAGACAGAACGGTGTTGAGCAGGAAGGCACCTCCCAAGGGAAGATGCCCTGCCGTAAAAGGGCTCCAGCACCACAGTTAGGAATGCAAAGGGCTCCAAAAGCATGATTGGGAATGCCAGCATTCAAGCCTTTGTGTTGTAAAGTTCAGTTTGCCAGCAGACCTTGCTGAGTAAAACAACATAAAAATTCATGCCTGGAGAAGCAGAGCTGGGCTGAATGCACATCATGTACCCAGGTAGGTCCTGGTTTACTCAGATGGGACCATGATGGCACTTTACTCAGTTCTCCCAGGACTCAAATGACACCATGCTCTGACCTTTTTTTCCCCATTGCCCAGCAGCTCTTCAGCCCTGTCACCCCAGCTGCCAGCACAGCAGAGGAATCCCATAAGGCCTGAGAGCTCCCTCCATGTCTCTGGCTGCCTGACATCCCCAGCACCCCATCACCACACACACAACCCCCAGAACGATTTTCTTACCTTTCCATCCCTTCCCCAATGAGCTCTTCCCCTTCTTCCTCCTCTTCGGGGAGCCCCTCGGTCCCCAGGAGCCCTTCGGACTCATCCTCGAAGGGGGGCAGGTCCCGACCGGGGCTGGACGTGAAGGCATCGCCGCGGCGGGAGCTCCGCACGGGGCTGGTCACCGCTGCCTGCGACTCGGAGGAGTCCTGCGGGGACAGGAGGGACGGTGAGGGCAGGGGAGAGGGGGAGAGATGGGACTAGTGCCTCCAGGGGCCTCTGCCCGTCAGGAGGGGGGTATATGGATCACCCATGAGTTACAATAATTAGCCCTCCTCGCAAAAGACAATGGAAACATATGGTGGCGGGTGGGAGATACGGGGGTAAATCCACCCTCGCAGCGCAGCCGGAGCGGAGGGAAAGGGTCCGATCGTGCCCCGGCCCGGCTCTCCGCTCCCAGCGCCGGGAACGCGGGAAAATTCCCCCGGCGTTTCGGGAGCACCGCCGGGCGCGCCCCCGGTGTCCCTTCCACCCGAAATCCCCTCTGGACCCCGCAGCGCCAAGTGCCCGGCAGCGGGGAGAACCCGGGGCCCGCACCCATGAGGATGGGACCCCAAATGATCGGCTCCCCCGGCCCGGCACAGCCCGGCACGGCCACTCACCGCCATCACCGCCGCTTCCTGCCCCGGGAATTCCGCGCGAAAATCAGACCACGTGGTCACGAAAGCGCGCGAAACCTCATGAATAATGGATACCGGGCCCCGCCTCCTTGTGAATATGCATGAGGCGGGCGGGACCCAGGGCCAGCCCCGGCCACCCCCGGCCACCCCCGGCCAACGGGGCTCGGGAGGTTGGTGGGTAGCAGGAGCAGACTGTAACAAACTTTAGCAAACATTTCCCTCTGGGCTTGAGGAGTCTCCTCCTCCCGGGAACCCGAGGCACGGGAGAGATCCCGCTGTGAATTCCCGTGCCCACGGTTGCCTTTTTGGGGGCTAAAATCAAGCCTTGCTTGACCGGGTTTGCCCCTGACCCAGTTCAATTGTCTTTGTTCTGATTCTCGCTGAAACTACAAGAGGTGGGAAGGAGGTTCTGGCATTTTGTGGTTTTGTGGGGGAGTTTTGTTTGTTTGTTTTAGGGTTTTTTGGTTGTTTTTTTGTTGTTGTTGGTTGGTTTTTGTTGTTGTTTGGGGGGTTTTTGTTGGGTTTTTTTTGTTTTGTTTTGGTTTTTTTTTGTTTTTTTAATGCAAGCCTGTATGTACTGGAAGTAACAGGGGGCTGATCAGACCCATTCTGAAGAACACACACATCTGTCTCTCCAGCTGTTCACTGCAGCAAGCAAATGCCATTTGTGAGAGGAACTGAAGAAGAGCACCTGTCCCATAGAGATTGGAAGAGGAATTTAGAGAGACAAACAAGCAATGGGGCTGATGTTTGGCAAGGAGATGGAATGCTTCCTTCTAGGCCACAAGGTCTGTGGTTTGGATTTTGGAGGTCTACATTCTCTGAAGGGTTTCTGACCACTATTTAGCATCAGGCTATTTCTGCTCTTGGCTGGACTGGGGTGTGAGACAATGACCCTGAAACAGGAGACACCAAAGCAAAAGTGACTGAAGAGGCAGCTGACAATCTGAATCAGGCAGCTGACAATCTGAAATGGATCTTCCAGGAGCCCAGCTGGATGATTCAGGCTGGTACTAATATAGCAAAGCAGGAGCATCATGATATAAATAGGAGAGTGGCTCAGCCTCTTCTCTGTGGCACGTGGCAGGGAGCTGGCTGGTGCTCAGAGTGAAACAGACACAGGGACACCCCCAAGATGCTCCCACTTGTAGGTTTCTAGAGACCACCATGGGCTTGGTGATGTTAGAGGTCACAGAATCACAGAGCCATGAAGGTTGGAAAAGATCTTCAAGGTCATGGGGTCCAGCCGTTAATCCAGCCCTGCCAAGCCCACCACTAAAACATATCTCTAAGCACCACATCTCCATGGTTTGGGAACACTTCCAGGGACAGTGAATCCACCACCTCACTGGGAAGGCTGTTGAGTGCAGGACCTGTCTGACAAGGCCCAGATGACACACTGTGATAAGCCTGTGTCACCACAGGGTGCCACTGTCTCTCCAGGCACCAGACAGCTGGATGGACCGACAGATTTTCTGTTTGTCCTTCCTGGAAGATCACACACATGTCCATGTTTTCACTGCTAACTTTGGGTGCCACCTACAAGTGGTCCTATGCTTGAGCTGGAGTGCTTTGTCCCTTTGACAAGAGCTGAGCTTGGGCAGCTGAAACCACCCCTAAACTCAGGCTGCTGCCATGCATGGAACTCCTTCTACTACACTAGAGACATGGACTGGGTATGTGAGAGGGCTGAGATGCAGATGGGGCCCAGGCTGCTTGCTGGGCTGACCTCACCTGAGCACCAAACTCCTGAATATCCAACCATACCACTAGGATTTTGCACACTTGTGGCTTTCTACAGCACAGGAAGAGCCCTAGTGAGTGAATTCCCCTTGAAAAAAAAAGGGCAGAGACACAGGAGTGCAGTCCAGGTGGTATCCTGTGGTGCAGATTTATGCCCAGCACTAGAAATCAGCAGGCTGGTAGAACAGCTCTGAAACAAGACAGGCACATCTGTCCCTGCAGCTGCTCAGCACCTGAACAGCAAAGCAGTTTCAGATCAGAAGTAATATCCTGTTCAGTAGACTGATTTAATAAAAACTGAAAGAGTATTTGAGAGAGATAAGAATGGTTAAATTTGGTGACTACATGAAGGGCACCATGTCTGCATCTTCCACCTCTGGCACCTGCAAGGCAGGTGAGATTGCCATAGCACAGCAGGCTGCAGCAGGTACAGCAACAAGTGCCAGCTTTCCATGGGGCCCCCAAGATTGTATCAAGGCTGCTGAACATCACCTCTTGTCCTACTTCAGCCCAGCAACACCAAGAGACACAGCAAGGACAGAGGGAGTGAGCCCTGCCATGTTTAGGTGCTGTCTGGAGACGAAGCACAGAGCAGCAGTGCTCAGCTGAAGTGGAAGGATGTGTGCAGGTAAGGACATGGAGCAGTCCTTGGAGGTGGGAAGAAGGGAGTTATGTTTGCCCACACCATGAGGGGGGTGACAGGAAGGGCTGGTTAATTCAAGGGAACTCCTGTTTCATACAAGCAGTGAGGAAGGCAGAGCTAAAGGTGTCACAGTCCTTGCAGTGGCACCCAGCAGCCTCCTGACCATGAAACAGCTTTTGGATCTGGTGTCCCAAATACTGGGCTCTAGCCTCAAACTGAATCAGATGGCAAAAGCAGGTGGATTGGAAAGCAAAATCTCTCCTTCTGACACAGTTATGTGGGAGGTAACACGTTCAACTAGTTAGTGCCTGAGGCTACAAGTGAGAAGACATGGATTTTACTTGTCTGTTACCAAGGCACTTCCTAGGCAGAAACACTCCACCTCTCTCTAAACAGAAGTGTCCCTTCTGTAACTCAGAGATCTTAAAGTCAGACAAGCCTTTGAGCTTGGATCTATAAGTGGAACGTGTCAAAATATTGCAACATATCATTAACCTGAGCAACAATGTGAAATGAGACAAGGTAAGGACTGGCTTCTCCAGATGTCATTCCAAAGGCATGACACCAGCATGAAAACCTGTTTCAACCCAGTGGAAAATCAGAAGAACAGGGCTGAGACAGGCAAGTCTCCAGGTATAACTTCTTCATGAGGCTGGCTGAGGAAAGCTAGCTGGAAAATTTGACCTAAGAAGAGGATCAAGCACTATCTGTGTGTGAGCAGGGCCTGGAACCCTCTGTGTATGGTGTTTGCTAGAGCAGAACCTGCAAACGACCAAGGTAGGGATCTTCTAAGGAGCTGTAGGCTCTGTAGAGCAAACTTCAGCGTGGCAAAAGCCTTTTATTCCTACAGAAGCAAACCTTGCAGCCACAGGTGAGCCACAGGTAGAAACCCATGCCAGAATGTGTCCTGCAGTCCTTGCAATGACTCAGATAAAAACCATTCTCCTTGAAACTTCTCTGTCAGTCAGCTCTTACTGCTGAGAATAACGTGCTAGTGCTTAGCTGGTTATTTCCTTTAATTTCCTAAATAAATCTTGGCTCATTTGTCACAGTTGCTTCCTTGTTTACGATACTGAGCGTCTCTTTTGTCCGTCTGGTATTCACAACTCGAAATCCTGCTAATTATTGATTACATTTCCCCTTAGCAGCAGCTGTACAAGCTACGCCGAGTTTCTTCAGTCAGCTGTGAACTCTCCTCACAAGCCAAACTCACAGGTTGTTAATCATTCTCCCCTACAGGAATTATTATCGGATCTCCCTCAATTATTAACTGCCCTGCCTCGCATCCTGAGGCCGTACAGAGGAGCTGTACCGTGCTGGCTGCCCGGAGCAGTGTCACGGTGGGTGCAGGATGGCAGAGCGCTGGTTCTGGGGTGGGATCGGGCTGGAAAGGACAGAGCCTGTCCTACATGGACAGAACCGAGACCGCCGGAGCCGCCCAGCCCCGCGGTCACCACCCTGCCCGTCGCCACCGCTCTCGCCAGGCTAGCGACTCACAGGTGTGCGGGGACGAGGCGCCTTTAAAGCGTGGCGGAA
>JAWWMQ010000089.1:1931728-1942282 GCA_035047885.1 Chlorospingus flavigularis
GCCCGCCGGCCCGCGCCCGGCAACGCACGCGCAGCGCGCGGAAAGGGCGGGAAGAGGCGGCGGGGAGCGGCACCACAGCGCCCCCTGGCGGCCGGGAGGACCGGGCCCAGGGCGGGGGTCTGAGGTGATTTCCTTTAATTTTGAGGTGTTTCTTTTTGTGTTTTCCTTAAATTTTGAGGAGTTTTCCCTTAGTTTGGGCGTGATTTCCCTTTGAAATATTTTCCCTTAATTTTGGTGTGTTTTCCCACAATTTTGAGGAGTTTTCCCCTAATTTTGAGGTGTTTTCCCTCACTTTGGGCGTGCTTTCCCTTTGAGATATTTTCCCTTAATTTTGGTGTGTTTTCCTACAATTTTGAGGAGTTTTCCCTTAATTTTGAGGTGTTTTCCCTTGATTTTGGTGTGCTTCCCACAATTTTGAGTTTTCCCTTAAATTTGAGGTGTCTTCCCTTAATTTTGGTGTGTTTTCCCACAATTTTGAGAAGTTTTCCCCTAATTTTGAGAGGGTTTTCCTTGATTTTGGTGTGTTTTCCACAATTTCAGAAGTTTTCCCTTAATTTTGAGAAGTTTTCCCTCAACTTTGGTGTGCTTTCCACAATTTTCAAGAATTTCCCCTTAATTTTGAGGTGGTTTTCCTCGATTCTGGTGTGCTTTTTTCTTAATTTTGGGGCTTTTTTGTTTTTCTATAGTTTTGTTTTCCCTTAAACTTTTGAGTCTCTTCTCTTAGTTTTAGGCTGTTTTCTCTTAATTTTGAGGCGTTTTCACCTAATTTTGGGTTTTTGGATAAATCTCTCCCCAAATTTAGGCTATTTCAGCCACCAATCCAGCCTCTGCTCCCTCCTGCAGCCATCCAGGTGTCCGTGTGTCCTTCCATCCGATTCCTGTCTCTTCATTTAAGCCTAAAGCTGCTCTTATGGAGCACAAGGATCAGCTCCAGCCTTCAGAAACATCCGAAGTCCCCATAATTTCTTAAACTTTTCTCATTTATATCCAAAATATTCCCCACTCCAATGTTCTCCTTTGAGCTCTGAGCCACACAAAGGTTTTTGGGGTGGGATTTGCATTTCTTTTTCATCCCTCAAAAATTAACTGGCCCCTTCGGCACCCTAAAAAAACCATGATTTTCACACAGGGAGTTGGAGAACCTGCCCTAAAATCCTGAACTTTTCCCCAGATTCCCACCCAAGAGCCAGAGTTTGCCGGCAGATGGCGACTGGACTCCTAAAAACATCCCAATAATCCTCCAGCTAAACCAAATCCCGATCCTTGTTGTCTGCCCCTGAGTCTGAGCCTCCCTCTCCTCAGCCAAGCTCAAAATTTGGGCAGGGAATCTCCGGACACCTCACAGGTGGATTTTGGGGGGGCTGTTTATCCAAGGTGGAACTGCTGGAGGGGGTCTGGGGGTTGTGCAGTGCTCCATGGGCATTAAATCCTTGGATTTCAGCTCCTTTGGGTGGGATTTGGTGTTTCCCCTGGAGAAGTTGCAGCAGCCTGGGGCTGTTCCTGCCCATCCTCTGGGGTTCTTCCAGAAGCAGCAGGAGCTGAGTTTTCCAGCAGCCAGAGCCTGGCATGGTTGGCTCCATCCTTTCCAGCATTCCAGCAGCATTCCCTGGGATGTTTCCTTCCATCCTGCTGTAAAAAATCCCCGTCCCAGCCATGTCTGACCCCGAACATCCCAAAAAACCGGGTGGGATCCGTTGGGAATGAGGCAGTGATGGTGGTGGCACACCCCAGGGGAGCTCACCTGCTGGGGGACAAACCCCAGGTGTGTTCCTGGGTTATCCCAGCCCTGCACAGAACACCTGGGACACATTCCATGGCTTCTCCTGGGTTATCCCAGCCCTGGGACATCCCACAGCTCCTCCTGGGTTATCCCACAGAGCACCTGGGCCACATCCCACAGCTCCTCCCGGGTCATCCTTGCCCTGCACAGAGCACCTGGGACATCCCATAGCTCATCCTGGGTTATCCCAGCCCTGCACAGGCCACATGGAACACATCCTGTTGTTCATCCCGGGTCATCCCAGCCCTGGGACATCCCATGGCTTCTCCCAGGTTATCCCAACCCGGCACAGGGCACCTGGGACACATCCCATGGCTGTTCCCAGGTTATCCCAGGCCTGCACACAACACCTGGGAGAGATCCCATGGCTCCTCCTGGGTTATCCCAGCCCTGCACAGAGAACCTGGGACATCCCATGGCTTCTCCCAGGTTATCCCAGGCCTGCACAGAACACCTGGGAGAGATCCCATGGCTCCTCCTGGGTTATCCCAGCCCTGCACAGGCCACATGGGACACCTCCTATGGCTCCTCCCAGATTATCCCAGCCCTGGGACATCCCACAGCTCATCCCTGGTTATCCCAGCCCTGCACAGGCCACATGGGACACATCCTATGGCTCCTCCCGGGTTATAACACAGAACCTGGGACATTCCATGGCTCATCCTGGATTATCCCAGCCCTGCATAGGCCACATGGGACACATCCTATGGCCCATCCTGGGTTATCCCAGCCCTGCACAGAGCACCTGGGACATCCCACAGCTCGTCCGGGGTTATCCCAGCACTGCAGAGGGCACCTGGGACACATCCCATGGTTCATCCTGGGTTATCCCAGCCCTAGGACATCCCACGGCTCCTCACAGGTTATCCCAGCCCGGCACAGAGAACCTGGGACATCCCACAGCTCATCTTGGGTGGGCCACATCCCACAGCTCCTCCCGGGTTATCCCTGCCCTGCACAGAGAACCTGGGACACCCCATGGCTTCTCCCAGGTTATTCCAGCCCTGCACAAGGCAACTGAGACATCCCACAGCTCCTCCCGGGGTATCCCAGCCCTGCACAGGGCCACATGGGACACATCCTACGGCTTCTCCTGGGTTATCCTAGCCCTGGGACACATCCCACAGCTCCTCCCAGGTTATCCCAGCTCTGCACAGAGCACCTGGGACAGATCCCATGGTTCCTCCCGGGTTATCCCAGCCCTTCACAGGCCACATGGGACACATCCTATGACTCCTCCCGGGTAATCCCACAGAGCACCTGGGACATCTCACAGCTAGTCCTGGGTTATCCCAGCCCTGCACAGAGTACCTGGGACACATCCCATGGCTCCTCCCGGATTATCCCAGCCCTGGGACATCCCACGGCTCCTCCCGGGTTATCCCAGCCCGGCACAAGGCACCTGGGCCATCCCAGGGCTCCTGGCCGTGGATCCCGGCTCTCCGTGACGCCCCTGGAGCCCGCCCTCGGGCAGGGCATGGCCCGGGATGCTGAGCCGGCTCCTCCGAGCGGGATGCGGCTCTGTGGCACAGACAGCGTGGCAGTCTGTGTGATCGTGGCAGTGATCACCTTTTCCCCGGAGAATAATGTCCCCACACAACCGCCAGCGGGATCTGATGGTGAAACAGCTCCACACAGGGCTGTTCCCCCATGGAATGGGCTCCGCTCCCTCCCTTCCTCACCTCCGTGGGAACAGGGGCACCACAGCCCTGCGAGCACACCTCACATCCCGCCTCCCTGCCGAGCCCTCAGGCGTTCCGGCTCCCTGAGGGGTACGCCGGGACATGGCGGGGGTGCAGCAGGTGCTGAGGGGCAGCCCTGAGGGCAGAGCGGGCCCCGTGCCCCGGCTGCGCCTCCCGGGGCTGTGCATGAGGGAGGGAAACCGGGAGGGAGCGGGATAAGGAACAGGACCCGCCCTGGCACCTCCGCCTCAGCCCGACCTCCCCAACATGGCGGCCTCGCCCGCCCGCCTCGCCCAACATGGCGCTGGGACCGTCCCAGCATGGCGGCGGGACCATCCAAACATGGCGGCCCCCGCATTACGCCGCGAAGCCAAGACTTGACCTTCCCATCATGGCGCCCCCATGACACCACCCCTATGCCCGCCCCATCATCACGTGATCACAGGGAGGTGGTTCCGCGCCTGCGCAGTGTGCGGCCGGCGCGGCCGGGGCAGCGGCGGGAGGGCGGGGAGGGAAGATGGCGGCGCCGGTCGGAGCCGTCACCGGGGCGACGCAGCGGCCCCGCCGCCCGCAGCCCTGAGGGCCCGGCCCGGCTCGGCCCGGCCCGGCGGCAGGTGAGAGCGGCCCCGCGGTGCGGCTTCCCCGGGCGGGACCTTTCCCTGGGGAGCGGGGCGGCGGGACGGGCCCCTCGGGGCGGGACAGGCCTGGTGTGGAGGGGGCCACACTGGTGGGTGGAGGGTGTGGGGACCCCCTGTGGCAGCCCCTCACAGCGTTTTGGGGGTCGCTGCGGAGGGCAGAGCCCACGGGGTGGGTGTAGCCCCTTCTGGGAGGGGGAAGCCCCTTCCCAGCTCCGGGGTGCGAGGGGAAGGCGGCCCTGGGGGCTCCCTCAGGTCGGGGAGAGAGCAAAGCTTCCCCTAAAAAAGCCGTGTTGCCCCCTAAAACAGCCGTATTGCCCCCTGAAAGCCGTGTTTCCTTCCTAAAAAGCCAAGCTTCCCCCCGAAAGCAGTGTTTGTTCCCCAATATGCCGTGTGTTTCCTCCCCTAAAATACATGCTTCCCCCCAAAAAAGACATTTCCCCAAAACCTCGCGTTTCCTCAGAAAAGCCATGTTCTCCCTAAAAGCCACGATTCCCTAGAAAACCTCGTGTTTTCCCCCAAAAAGACACGTTTGTCTCCTAAGATCTTTATTTTCCTCCTGAAAAGCCATGTCTTCCCTTAAAAGCCATGTTTGTCTCCTTAAAGCCATGTTTGCCCCCCAAACTCCATCCTTCCCCCAAAAAA
Organism: Chlorospingus flavigularis; assembly: GCA_035047885.1. Lineage (NCBI taxonomy): Eukaryota > Metazoa > Chordata > Aves > Passeriformes > Passerellidae > Chlorospingus > Chlorospingus flavigularis. Next base: position 1,936,471 of record JAWWMQ010000089.1, read on the forward strand.
AGCCATACTCCCACCCCCCTTCCCCCCCCAAAAAAGAAGAAAATAAAAGACAAGCCCGTTTTTGCCCCTAAAATCCCTGTTTCCCCAAAATTCAGTGCTGGCACGGGGCAGTGCCAAGGTACAGGCTGGCAGTGCTGGCGATGGGGGGAAATGGCATTTTTTAGGGTAAATACAGCTTTTAGGGGGAGAACATAGCTCTGGGAGGAAACAGCTTTTTTGGGGGGGAATACGGCTTTTTGGGGGCAAGTATGATTTTTATGGGGGGATCAGCGGCTCTTTAAGGGCAGACGTGTCTCTGGGAGGTGTCCCCAAAACCTCAGCTCGCCTTGGGTTCGTGTGAAAACAAAGGTGGGGCTCAGTCCCCGCTTGCTGTGGGCGCGGAGCCGCCTCTCCCCTCGCCGTGTTTCAATGCCCCGGTTTGGGAACGGGACCGCGGTGTGGGGGCAGCCGAGGTGCCCAGCCCGGTGCTTTGGGGTGTCCTTTGGGGTGTCGCTCCCCGTTGTCTCCGCTCGGGGCTTTGGGAACGTGGTTGGGATTGATTCGGGTTGGTGTTCCTGTCACGGCGGGGCTGGGCTGGGCTGAGCAGCGCTGCAGGGCTCGGCAGGAGCGATGCATTATCTCATCGTGCCCAGCCTCTCTCGGCTGTTCCAGTCGCTTTTCCCTCTCACTAGGGCCGGGGTGTCTCGCTATTAATGACCCGAACTCTGGGGAATGCTCAGAGAGGAACAAAAGGGGAGTCGGGAATGGGAGATAACCCCGGGGATGTCGTTTGTGCTCGGCTGCCTTTAATCATGCCTGGGAGCCGGCTGGGGTCAGCAGCTGGAGCTGTTCCCCGCGGCTGGAAGGGACGGGAATTGCGGTGAATTCCCGTGGAGGAGCTGCGGGGTGGGAAGGGGCCTTTCCCCACCTGTCCTTGGGGAGCGGAGCCTCCCGGGGCGGTGCCGCGGTGTCCTGACAAAGTGCTTTATATCGCGACATAGCCTCTCAGCTGGGGCTTGGCCTGTGTGTAGAGCAAGTGCCAGACTGGGAGGTTTCCTCATTCCCACAGCCCTGCGTGTTCCCACCACCATCTCTCCTTCCTTTTCCTTGTGCTGATGCCAGAGAAAGGCTGAAAACCAGGATTTTCCCCTCAGGTTTTGTCCCCCCTGGGCTTGGTGTTTCCTTGGTGTCACAAGTCGAGAAGAGAGCAAAACCTTGGGCAGAATTCTTGCTGTTCATGGAATCCAGAAGGGTTTGGGTTGGAAGGGCCTTGCAGACCATCCCTGCTGAGGCAGGGGCACCTTCCCCTCTCCCAGGTCTCTCCAAGCCCTGTCCAGCCTGGATGCTTTTCCAGGGCAGGGTGGTGCCAGTCTGGTGTTGTTCCATGCTGTTCTCCTGGAGCTGTGTGTGGGGCAGGGTGGTGCCTGTCCCGTGTTGTTCCATGCTGTTCTGTGGTGCCAGTCTGGTGTTGTTCCATGCTGTTCTGTGGTGCCAGTCTGCTGTTGTTCCATGCTGTTCTGTGGTGCCTGTCCGGTGCTCCATGCTGCTCTCCCGGAGCTGTGTGTGGGGCGGTGGCACAGCCACATCCCGTGGTTGTTTTGCTGTGGCAGGGATGTTTGTGTGGGTTTTTCCTGCTGTGCTCCCCGGAGTGTTCCCTGGCAGGTGACTCCACCCAGGCAGTGCCAGCATTGCTTTGCCAGGGTGGCAGGTGAAGCTGTTGGGTTCAGAAAGACTCCAGGCAGTTTGACCATTTTCTCTCGTGGGTTTTTACAGGCAGAGTGTACGATTTTTAATTTTAATTTGAGTTTACTTCAGCCTTTATTCCCTGGACTCCGTTTTTCCCTGCATTTGTTTGTGGGAGCAGCCCCTGAGGGAAGCTCACCTGCAGGACACGTGCTCCTGCCCTGCCTGGGCCTGGAATGAAGGTGGGGTTGGGTTATTCCCACTGCTGAACGGGGGTGACCTGGGATTGGGGATTGCAGCCACTGCATCAGGCACCTTCTGCAGAGCTGCTTGCTGCCCAGGAGAGCTGGGATGTGCTCCTGGTCCCATCCTTAATCCCAGGAAATGGAATGCATGGAGTCTGCACGTCTGCCAGGAGTGCCAGGTTTGGAGTGGGAGCTCAGGGATGGTGTGGCTGTGGATTCCCAGGTTGGGGATGGTGTGGCTGTTCATTCCCAGTTCGGGGATGGTGTGACTGTGGATTTCCAGCTCAGGGATGTTCTGGCTGTACATTCCCAGTTCGGGGATGCTCTGGCTGTGCATTCACAGTTTGGGGATGCTCTGGCTGTGCATTCCCAGTTCAGAAATGGTTGTGACTGTGCATTCCCAGCTCAGGGATGCTCTGGCTATGCATTCCCAGTTCAGAAATGGCTGTGACTGTGCATTCCCAGTTTGGGGATGGTGTGACTGTGCATTCCCAGTTTGGGGATGGTGTGGCTGTGCATTCCCAGTTTGAGGATGGTGTGGCTGTGGATTCCCAGTTTGGGGATGGTGTGGCTGTGGATTCCCAGTTTGGGGATGGTGTGACTGTGGATTCCCAGTTTGGGGATGGTGTGGCTGTGCATTCCCAGCTCAGGGATGGTGTGGCTGTGCATTCCCAGTTTGGGGATGCTCTGGCTGTGCATTCCCAGCTCAGGGATGCTCTGGCTGTGCATTCCCAGCTCAGGGATGCTCTGGCTGTGCATTCCCAGCTCTGGCAGTGCACTCCCAGCTCCATGGAGTTCTGTTCCCAGGGTTCCAGGAGGTGCTGGGTTTGGCCACAGCCCGCTTCCATCCCAGCCCCTTCCACAGGATGTGAGCGAGGGCTGCTGGAAAAGGCTTCCCACTCTCTGTGTAAACAGAGCTGCGCCTCCAAGGGAAGTGATTTTTCCCTGTGTGTTCCGACAGGGCAGCTTTGTTGGAAAACATCCAGTCAGGATTTTCCTAAGGCTGGAGGTGGGTGAGCTTCAGGCTTTGACTCAGGAAAGGCAGCATCACCTGGAGACGGCTGTGAGGGCTCAGGAAAGGTGTTGGAGCTGGAGGCAGGCTCAGGTTTGGCCCAAATCCAGAGAAAAGCTGGGAAGAAGCCTCTGGGAAGTGCTGGTGTGCTCCAGGGCTGTTTCTCCAGGTAGGAGCTCCCTCCTGAGAACATTTCTGGGCTGTCCCCAGCAGCATCCAGGCTGTGCTGCCAGGAGCAGCCAGCACAGCTTGTGATGGGGTTGGGAAATCCAGGTCAGAATTCCTTTTGAACTCGCCTGCCTTGCTGGATCAAAGCAAAGCAGGGGTGACACATCCACGTGAAAAACGCGCCTCGTGTCGGGCAACCTGCAGGAATCAGGGCTCTTCCTGGCAGGAATTTGCTGTTTCAGGAGCTGCTCTGGACTGTGTTCTCTCCCCCATTTCTATGGCAATCTTTAAATATTTATCTTTGCTTGCTGAACTCCCACTGCAACATCCGTGAGTGAGAATCCTCGTTTTCCCCCCATGGGAAACGTGGATGATGCACCAGCAATTGGTAATTCCAATGCACTGCATCTCCCTGGGTTCCAGACTCCTTTGGAAGTATTTCCCTGCCTCATTTTGTCTTGTACCTGTGCCAGTTTTATCATAATTTGGGGTTTTGGAGGCTTAAGGTAAGTTGGCAGAGCTGCTTTTATTTATTTGGAGCTTCTCTTTCCAGGCCAGGTTGGATGGGGCTTGGAGCAAATCTAGAAGGTATCCCGGGAATGGGATGAGCTTTAAGGTCCTTTCTGACCTGAACCATTCCATGGTTTTGACTCCCATTAGGTTTCAGTGGGCAGAAGATCATCTCTGATTTGAGGAGTGATTTGGGATTTTGTGGGTAAAAAGATCTCTGATTTCAGGAGTGATTTGGGATTTTGTGGGTAAAAAGATCCCTGATTTGAGGAGTGATTTGGGGTTTTCTGGGTAAAAAGATCTCTGGTTTGAGGAGTGATTTGGGATTTTCTGCATGAAAAGCAGCTCAGAAATGTCAGAATCTCTCTGTGAAGTTGGGGTGGCTGTGGGAAGAGCTGTCCATCCCCAAACTTCTCACATCAGGGAATCTGGGACACGGATTAATCACTGCAGCTGGGTTTGTGTCACTCTGGAGAGGCTGCAGTGTGATTTCTTTGTGCTTTAAAAGAGACTCATGAACCCTTTGGGTGCCGTTATCCTCACACTGAGCTGCCAGGGAAGGGGCTGGCCCTGGGAATTGCTGCCTTTTCTTGTCCCTGGTGCTGGATACACACCAGAATCTTTTACCAGCTGCTCAAACCACCTGGAAGGAGAGAACCCTTCCAGGTGTGAGAACCCTCCCAGGTGTGAGAACCCTTCAGGTGTGAGAACCCTTCCAGGTGTGAGAACCTTCCCAGGTGTGAGAACCCTTCCAGATGTGAGAACCCTTCCAGGTGTGAGAACCCTTCCAGATGTGAGAACCCTTCCAGGTGTGAGAACCCTTCCAGGTGTGAGAACCTTTCCAGATGTGAGAACCCTTCCAGGTGTGAGAACCTTCCCAGGTGTGAGAACCCTTCCAGGTGTGAGAACCCTTCCAGATGTGAGAACCCTTCAGGTGTGAGAACCCTTCCAGGTGTGAGAACCCTTCAGGTGTGAGAACCCTTCCAGGTGTGAGAACCCTTCAGGTGTGAGAACCCTTCCAGATGTGAGAACCCTTCCAGGTGTGAGAACCCTTCCAGGTGTGAGAACCCTTCCAGATGTGAGAACCCTTCCAGATGTGAGAACCCTTCCAGATGTGAGAACCCTTCAGGTGCAGCTCCCTCTGAAGCAGCAGCTCTGTGGAATTCCTGCCACCTTTAATCCGTGCTGCTCTTCCCAGAGCTGCTCTTGGGTGTTTCCTCTCCCAGTCCCAGCAGCTGCTGGGAATTCCTGAAAGCTCCCAGATTTGGGGTTTTTGCAGACACCTTGGGTCTCAGGAGGGGCACAGGGGATGCTGCAGCCTGCTCTGATGCTTTGAGATCCCAGGGTTCCACACTGTGTGACAATCGGGGATTTGCCCCGTGGTGCTGGTTAATGGTGATTGTTGTGGTGACAAAGGGACATCTAGGGGAGCTCATTTTGTTGTTGAATGGTAGAGATGAACTTGAAATTTGCACAATTTCCCTGAATTTTTGTTTACTGGTTAACATAATGTGGATCTGACTGCACTTTTTTGTTGTTTCTTTCTTAGTATGTGATATTTCAAGCCTCCCTAAACACCCAGGCTTGAGGCATGGCACAAAGGATGGAAGGATGGCTCCTGCTTTCCTCATCCCCAATATCCAGTGCTTCTGCTTCTCCATGCATTGCCTTTCCCTTTAGCTGAGGAATAAGAAAATCCTGTACAAAACAAGAACAAATGCTCTTATTTATTCTGCTCAAATCAGTGGAAACTGCAACAAATCCTCCTCCAGCCCATTGGGTGGGTCAGACTCATGGAATCTCTTCCAAATGGAATCCCTGGGTTGTATTTTCCAGTCCTGGCTCAGCTGTGCTTGGGGTTTGCCTGGTGCTTGGTGGGTGCAGTTCCCAGCCCCTCACAGCTCTCTGTGCTGAGATCCCCTGTACATTTAATCCCATTTCTCCCTGCTTTCAGGCCAGGGCTCCAAGGCCAGGCAGAGCGATCCTTCCAGTTCTGTAATAACAGGGTGGCACTGCCACCACCCTGGGGCTGCTCTGCACCTCAGATCCATCCCTTCCCATCTGCTTTACCCCTCAGAGGTTTCAGGCAATCTCTGTTGCTCATTGCCTGCTCTTTGCTGGGAACTGGTTGGGATTTTCCCCCACTGGGGTGCTGGTTTGGGGGGAGATGTGGAGGGGCAGCTCTGTGAGCAGGGACAGCACCCAGGGAAGGGCT
>JAWWMQ010000089.1:1968848-1986619 GCA_035047885.1 Chlorospingus flavigularis
TTATTTTTATTTTTATTTTTATTTTTATTTTTATTTTTATTTTTATTTTTATTTTTATTTTTATTTTTATTTTTATTGTAACAGGAGCCAGTGTATTATTGGAAAAACATGAAGGTTTTGTCTTACTGGAATGTATCAGCTCAGCTGAGGATAAATTTCAGAAAATGGAGCAATTTCGTTTGCTGTCACAGTGTTAAGGATTATATACCTTTTTTCACTTTGGTAGAAGCAAATGTATTTTCCATATTTTGACAGTTGTCAGCAAAAGAAAAGGTCTTAAGATTGTTGTTCCAGAAATAATATTAATATTTTTTTATGAGATGTTCTGTTTGCAACACAACATTTGACAACCCACAAGGATTGTAAAACTTTCTCTTCACACAACATGGTCTTATGATAAAACTGTTGGCAACTTTGATGCTCTGACCAAAACCACTCCCTCACTTGCTCCAGAAAGTAATGATACTTTGATTTTTAGGGAAAATGTCTTTACTTTCTAAGTAAATATTGCCATGGCAGTTACTTGCATATCATCATTCATACTAGCTTAAGACTGAACTGGTACAACTGGATCTGCCCGAGGGAATAACAAGAACAGCCCTAAATTCTCCCTAGAGTTCTCTGGGTTATAAAGGTATAAAGGTATAAAGGTATAAAGGTATAAAGGTATAAAGGTATAAAGGTATAAAGGTATAAAGGTGAGACCTTTTGTGACAGTGTTCACAGGAGTTCTTGGATGAGGGAAGAGACAAGAATGTTGATTCCATGTTTCAGAAGGCTTGATTTATTATTTTATGACATATATTACATTAAAACTATACTAAAAGAATAGAAGAAAAGGTTTCATTAGAAGGCTAGCTAAGAATAGAAAAGAATGATAACAAAGGCTTCTGTCTCAGACAGAGAGTCTGAGCCAGCTGACTGTGATTGGCCATTAACTAGGAACAACTCTATGAGACCAGTCACAGATCCACCTGTTGCATTCCACAGCAGCAGATAATCAATGTTTATATTTTGTTCTTGAGGCCTCTCAGCTTCTCAGGAAGAAAAATCCTAAAGAAAAGATTTTCCATAAAAGTTGTCTGCAACACCGGGTCAGTGGGAGGGGGAATGGGTGAGGATCGCCCATCACCACCAGGGGAAAACATCCCTGTGCCTCCTGCTCCCCAATCCCACAAGAAATGTGGGATTCTCACATTCCTCCCTCCCTTCCCCCGACCCTACCTGGCTGCATCCTGCCCCTCCCTCCAGCTGGCAGCGCCTTATCCTTATCAATGCCGTGTTCCCACAGCTTTTCCAGCGCTCCCGGTATCCACCAAGGTCACCGAGGCACGGGGAGGGGGCAGAGGCAGCTCAGCAATTCCACTGAGGTGTGCCTGGGCCTCCAGGAATGCGGTGCCCGAGGCAGCCGGGAATGGCTGTGAAGGAGCCATGGATTACCGGCCCAGGGAGGTGGGAATGTGCCCAGGAGCAGGGCTGGCTCAGTCGGGGCTGGCACAGAGGTTTTACCCCAGCAGCCCAAAGCACTTCTCCCATTCCTTGCTCTCCATGCACCGCAGGATTTGGAAGTTCAGCCGGGTTTTATCCATGGGAGAAAGCATTCCCTGCTGTGGGAAATGGGCTCCTCAGAGTAGGGCTGGGCTGCCGGGTCAGCAGGGCAGGGAGGCAGGTCCGGCTGTGGCTCTCCCTCAGGGAATGATCCCTCAGCCCGAGGATGCCCTCCTGCCCTGCCCGACAGCTCAGCCTGACGTGGCACAGTCCTGTGGGGAGGGAGCAGAGGGAAAGGCTGGGCAGGCTGTGAGAGGAGCAGCTCAAAGGGAAGGGGGTGGTGGAGTGGGGATCTGGATTCCCTCTTCCCTCAGTTCCTCTGGCTTCTCTTTTCCCTCAGTACAAATTTGGGGTCTCACCTTGTTCTACTGTCAAGGACACCTTCTGCTATCCCAGGGTGCTTCAAGCCCTGTCCAGCCTGGCCTTGGACATTTCCAGGGTTGAGCAGGAATCCCTCCTAGTAGTAGTAGCAGGTACTGCTGCTACTACTACGACTACTACTAGTACCTAGTACTCCCTCTTCCACCTTGGAAAGCCAGCACCAGGAGAACAATTTGTATTTTAATGATCCCAAAATGCAGGACTGTCATCCCTTTAACCTAGGCAGAAGTTAGGCTGGATTTTCCAAGAGGATTTTTTTCTATCAGGATTTTTTCCCCTTTTTCCTGGTGTTTGATTTGCCAGCCCTGCAGAGAATTTAATTTCTTGCTTGTCCGAATTTGGTCGGAGCCGAGGAATTTGCAAACTGTGGCTCAGACAAAGCATCTCCAATTTATTTCCTTTTCAGGAAAAAGGCTGCCCCGGAGCCGCACACGGGGTTGTTGACACTGGTGGTGTCTCACATCTCATGAATGTGTTGCACCTCAGAGGGAGCCGATCCCTCCTTCCCGAGGCGTGGGAGGCACCCAGGGGTGACGGTTTCCCTGGACACAAATTCCCTGATGGTTTCACACCCAATTATTCCGCTTTCCTGGGTCTCTGACAGGCCTTGCCTCCGGGGCAGGTCCCTCCCTGTCCCTTGTGGGGTCAGCGGGATAAACCCCGCTATCCCACGGCTGCGCTGTCAGCTGGGAGGGAAGGATCCTGCCGGGAAATTCGGGCAGGCTGTGCTGACATCTATCGGCAAAAGCTCCTTCCGAGGCAGCCCAGCCTTTGCCTTGAGGACTCAGTCCACCAGGATTAGGTGTGAAATCCTCGGGATTGGGCAGGCAGCATTCCCGGGGCAGTGTAATCCGCACTCAGCACCGTGTGCCTTCCGAGCCTCTCGGCATCCCGGTGCTCTGTGTCTGATTTTAATCTTTCCCTAAAGCATCTGCTGTAAAACTCACAGAGAATGGGGCAGCACGTTGAACCCTCGCTCATGCTTGACTGCTGTCCAAAGGTGGATTTTGGTTCCTGCCATGAAATATTCAGGGAGTTTGGTGCTCAGGGCTGGAATTACTGGAATGAAGGAGAAAAATGCTTCCCTGGCATGGAGAGAGCAAAGTTCAGGAACCAATGGGTTGAAAACGGGAGTGAAGGGGGAGACAGTAAGGCCGGAGGGGAGTGCAAAGAGCTGCACTGAATTTCCTTTGCTGTGCTGGGAAGATGCTGGGGTTTCAGTGAATAACTGTTGTCCTTGTAGCAAATACTGGGAGCAGCAAAGCCCCGGCTCTTCCCAGGCTTTTTGCACTTCCTCCCTCTGACTGCATCCAAAAGGGTTGTGGATTCCCAGTCCCAAAAAATGTCCAAGGCCAGGCTGGACAGGGCTTAGAGCAACCTGGTCCAGTGGAAGGTGTCCCTGCCTATGGCAAGGGGTGGAATGGGACGAGCTTTAAGGTCCTTTCCATCCCAAATCATCCTGTGATTCTCTGGCTGTGCCTACAGGGTGCTCTTTAGAGGATAGTTGAGGTTTGGAGCCCCGTGGTAGCTGTAACCTCACCAAATTACACAGCAGCCATTTCCTGGAACACCAGTCATTTGGGGATTCTCCGAGGCTGGGGCGCCTCCCTCGCGCTGCGGGAAACGAGCCGGGAGCGGAAAGTGCGGAGCTCAGCAGGGCTGGACACGGCCCCATGTCCCACCCCAACCTCCCCCTGCCCTCCAGGTACCCCCTCCTGGGGCTGAGGAGCCCAAGCCCAATTCCCAGCTCCAGGAACATGAGCTGCAGGAGCTGCTCAGCCCTTTCTGGGAGCGCTGAGCTCTTCAGTTGCTCAGGGGCTGATCTGGGGAGGTGTCAGGCTGTGAAATCACCGGAGGAGTCTGCAGGGCAGCGTCACTTCAGGGGGGACAAAACCACCAGCGTGGAAGCAGGGCAAGGTGGATGCTGGGGATTCCACCCACGGAGAGAGGGAACAGGGGCTTTTGCAAGAGCAGCTTCCCTGTGCAGGGCCAAATCCACCTTTCCCAAAGGACAGTTGCCTTTCCCAAATCCTCCTTTCCCAAATCCACCTCTCCCAAAGGACGGTTGCCTTTCCCAAATCCTCCTTTCCCAAATCCGCCTCTCCCAAAGGACGGCTGCCTTTCCCAAATCTGCCTTTCCCAAAGGACAGCTGCCTTTCCCAAATCCACCTTTCCCAAAGGACGGCTGCCTTTCCCAAATCCTCCTTTCCCAAATCCGCCTCTCCCAAATGACGGCTGCCTTTCCCAAATCCTCCTTTCCCAAAGGACGGTTGCCTTTCCCAAATCCACCTTTCCCAAATCCACCTTTCCCAAATCCACCTTTCCCAAATCCTCCTTTCCCAAATCCACCTTTCCCAAATCCACCTTTCCCAAAGGACGGTTGCCTTTCCCAAATCCACCTTTCCCAAAGGACGGTTGCCTTTCCCAAATCTGCCTTTCCCAAATCCTCCTTTCCCAAAGGACAGCTGCCTTTCCCAAATCCACCTTTCCCAAAGAACAGTTGCCTTTCCCAAATCCGCCTTTCCCAAAGAACAGTTGCCTTTCCCAAATCCTCCTTTCCCAAAGGATGGTTGCTGAGGGTGACCTCACCCCTCGGAGCTCCCAGCACCTCGGGGCACTGCTGCCTGGGAGAGGGGCAGGGTGTATCCCAGTAAAGCCTCTCCCGCAGTGCAGCTGCAGGAATTGCGGCAGGAATTGCAGCGATCCCGTCCGGGGCTGTTGGGAGATAAGAGGCCGAGCCCGCGGCGTTCTGGCGCGGTTATCTCGCCATTGTTTGCTCAATGCTGCATGAGGACATTTTTGCCAGGCATTAGCACAGAGTGACTCAGTAAATCCAGTTGCACGGGGTTCAGAGGGCACTGCCTCTCCTTCTTCATGGATTTATCAGAGCGGCAGCACCTCAGAGTGCCGGGGTTAAAAAAATACCCACGGGCACCTTGCAACAGCGTGGAGGTGACTGATCCTCCCCGGGGCCTCTGCCTGCACCTCCCAGAGATTGCGAGAAACCAAACTTGGCTTCCATGCCGGGGTTTGACTGGGCTTGTACCACAGTCCCGAGTCTCTGCAGGGTGGAAATCCCACACTGGCAATTCTGTCTGCATGTCAACATCAGGGAGTCGCTGATCTGCCCCCCAAAAATTGCAGATAAACTCAGGATATTCCACCGGTTCCTTCCCAAGAGGTTGCAGATAAACTCAGGATATTCCCTCAGTTCCTTCCCAAGAGGTTATTTGTGTCTGCAGAGGTTTTGTCTCTCTGCTGAGGAGGCAAATCAGCAGAGATTTGTTTGGTTTTTCCTTAAGACTCCTGCAAGGCTGAATTCCTGTCTGCTTCCCAGCATGGAATTTGGGGTTTTTCTGGAAGGGAACACTAAATTGCCTGTGGTTTTGGTAAGAGAAGATGATACTTCTGTGGCTTTTAGAGGCTCTAAGGTTTAGGCAGGCCTGGTCAGAACTAGTCTAGAACATGTTCGTAGTCCCAGTGCTCTGTTTTGGGATTAAAAACAGGTGAATGTCAAATGCTGGATCAGAGGCAGCTGAGCAGAGTGCTCAGTGTTGGGTTTGACTTTGGGAATGAGTGGGTGTGCAGCAGGGATGTCTGCTCTTCCCATGGGAATGCTCCTTTGGCATCTCCCAAATCCAGCTCTAGTGCTGGGATTGCTGGGATACTCATTCTCTTCTGGCCTCTGGACTGCTGCTCACCAGTTTTTCCTCTTCCCTTTGGGAAACCTGGCAGGGAATCTGCTGACTGCTGTGGAAAAACCTCTGCTGGCCTGGGAAGCAGAGGGATTCTTTGTTTTTTCCCTCTCTGGTTTTGCTTCCGGTTGAAGGGGAAAGATTTGGGGATTTCACACAAGTGTGGGATGGAACTCTGTGGGATGGGATGTAGTCAGAGCCATCCCTCAGCTGGGGTGGATGAGGGTTCCAGGCTGGAAACTGGGATTTGAAATTCCAGGTACAGCCAGGCTAAAAACCAGCCCCTGGATGTGGCTCTGCTGCTGCCTGAGCATGGAAACACAAAACTTGTGGTGGGCAGAGTTGGATCTAGTTTGGGACAACTCAGAGTGCAAAACAGGCACCAGCATCCTGCCTTGGGAAGAAGTGTCCAAGGCCAGGCTGGACAGGGCTGGGAGCACTCTGGAATAGTGGAAGGTGTCCCTGCCCATGGGATGAGCTTTAAGGTCCCTTCCAACCCAAACCATTCCAGAATTCCTGTAAAAGGACAGCACCAAGCCCTTCCCAGGGATGGTTCCCTGTACCTCTGGAGTGCAGATCGCAGGTGGCTTTTGAACCTGGGAGCTTGAATTCCTTTGCACCTTGAAATCCATGGGGTGCTGGAGCAGCTTCCTTTAATTTCCCAGCTTTGAGGTGGGACACATGGCTTTGGTTATCCGGGTGTTCCGTGGAAACCCGATCGACCACAATGTCAGCTCCCTGCAGGATCCACCAGATCCAGCAAAAACAGCTCCTGGCTGCAGCTCCCATCCCATCCTTCTCCAGAATTAAAGCTCCTCAGTACCAATCCCCTTGGCACAACTCTTTCATGTGTTCCCTGGGTCAGTGCAGACCTGCTCCAGCCCCTCCTGTGGAACATTCCCCAAACCCCATCAATGGACCTGAGCCCATCCTTCCACCTGGGCAATCCCAGCAGATAACCACGGGGTGAGCATTGCTGTTCCCCACTCCAGCTGGTTTTTGGAGTCTCTCAGGGCTGCCCTTTCCAGAGGTAAAGGGCTGGTCTGGCACTCTGTGTCCCACGTGCCCTTCAAGCCAGGCTTTTCCTTTGTTCCCGTTAATCTCTGCGTGTGCGGCTCCGGTGGCTTTAGAGGGCTGGATAACTGGGCTTGAAAAACTGCTTATAAGGACAGATCCAACACAGATAAAACACCCAGAGCTCGTGTCGGGAGCAATCAGAGGCTGGCATTTCTTTTCCAAACATCTCTGGAAGCCAGAGATCTTTGGTTGGTTGGTTTTTTGGCTTTGCGAGCCAGGAAAATCCATCAGCTGGGAAAAAAATAGCTCAGCCCAGCTTTTAGCTCCTCATCCCAGCCGAAAGAACAGCGTCAGCTGTGCAGGGATGGTGCCTGCTGTGCTTGGAGTGAGCTGTGCTACACCCTCAGCCTGCTCCAGCCTTTATCCCCAGCAAGGATAACCTGGATGTTGGGCTGGAGGGTGTTGTGGAAGGATAACCTGGATGGTTTTGTGGAGGGATAACCTGGGTGATGTTATGGAGGAATAACCTGGATTTTGGGCTGGGTGATGTTGTGGAAGGATAATCTGGATGTTGGGCTGGATGGTGTTGTGGAGGGATAACCTGGGTGGTGTTATGGAGGAATAACCTGGATTTTGGGCTGGGTGGTGTTATGGAAGGATAACCTGGATTTTGGGCTGGGTGGTATTGTGGAGTGATAACCTGGATGGTGTTATGGAGGAATAATCTGGATGTTAGGCTGGATGGTGTTATGGAGTGATAACCTGGATGGTGTTATGGAGGGATAACCTGGATTTTGGGCTAGATGGTGTTATGGAAGGATAACCTGGCTGGTGTTGTGGAGGGATAGTCTGGATTTTGGGCTGGGTGGTGTTACTGGGGTGGGGAGCTCAGGATCACAGCAGTTCCCCACTGGGGCCGGTGGGACCCAGTGCAGTTCATTGACAAAGTTCTGATGGCTCCTCAGCCTGATCCGTGTGCTATCCCAGAGGATCCCCTGTGTTCCTGGGAGTCTTTGAAGGGCCGCTCCCACCTCCCACATCCTCAGAGGGCTGGACTTTGAGCAGGTCCTCGGTGCCTTTGATGTCCCTCTGGCCGGGCTCCTCCGCATGCCTGAGGCCTGAGCTCACGGAGCTGCGCTGCCTTCCCCTTCCAGCAGCTCCCTCGGGATGTTCCTGCCCTTCCTGAGGACCCAGCAGCTCTCCCCTGCTTTAGGGATAAACAGCATTCATTCTCCAGATTTCCACACATTTCTGCTCCAGCACAAGATCCTGGAGATGCTTGTGGTGCATCTCATTTGTGGAGAGCATCCACAGATATCCCAGTTTTGCTGTTGGAAGAGGCTTTGAGAGGCCAGCACTTCTTTGACTTGTAAAATGCAGAGTTTTCTTGCATTGCAGAGTGAAACTCAGCTCATTTGCATCCGTACAATGTCCAATAACAGCAAAGCTTCCTGAAAAACCGGGGCTGGCCTCTGCCCTGGGCTGTTTGCACGGCACTGACTCACTTGGGAATTGTCTCCTTGGCTCAGGCTGGGGTTGACCTTCAGGTTACAGCAGTGGGAGGGTGACTTTCCTCACTGCTCCATCCCAGACCTTTCTGAGCAAGGTGCCAATGTTTTTCCATCCTGGAATGACTCTTGCACCCCTTTTGGTTTAAAAATAACCCAATTTAACCCCAGCACCTTTTGGCATCCCTGGCGATATCACCTGGCTGGGATTCACAAGCTCTGGTACAAATGTTTTACTGTGGTGCCAGGCTTAGGAGAAAAACTTTGTGCACTGCCTGGGAATTACTTAGGCTGGAAACTTGCTGGTGTGGGTTAATGAATTGCACACATGGAATGAGCCAGGAAAACAAGGAGTAACCAAATGTGACCCTCACTGGCATCTCATCCTCACGGAGACCTTGGTACAGCTCTGGCCATACATTACCTTGCATTAAATGCTTCTGCAGAGCTTTATTCCCATTTTCCCCTCATCTCCATGAGGCTGAGGGCAGCAGAACTCTCTGTCCCTGGGGAAGGGCTCAGGGACACCGTGGCCATCTCTGCATCAGGCCAGGGCCTGCTTTCTGCTCTTCCCTCACAGCACCTGGAACCCATCGCGACGGAATTGCTTCCCTCAGCTGCAACATCCTAAAATAGCTGCTCCGGTTTCTTTTAAAAATAGTCTGTTCTGGGTGTCATTCCCTGCTAAAATTGTGTCTCTGAGTCCTGCTGGGACAGGGGAGGGGACAGGGGCCAGGTGGGAGCATCAGCTGGTTCAGAGAGGTGGCCACGTGTGAGCCGTGCCCTTGAGCTGCTCTGCTCACAGAGCCAGGCTTGGAGCTGTGGGGCTGGGCTGGGGATGCCAGGATGGACTGCAAGGGGTGGCTGTGGAGCTGGAGCAGTGTGCTGGGCTGGGGATGAACTGCCAGGGGAGGCTGTGGAGCTGGAGCAGTGTGCTGGAATGGGAATGAACTGCAAGGGGTGGCTGTGGAGCTGGAGCAGTGTGCTGGAATGGGAATGAACTGCAAGGGGTGGCTGTGGAGCTGGAGCAGTGCTGGGATGGGAATGAACTGCAAGGAGTGGCTGTGGAGCTGGAGCAATGTGCCAGGTGCTGGTGACCACCATGGGAAGGAGGATGCTCAGAGTCAGGCCCTGCAGAGGTTTTAGCTGTTCTGGGAAGCAGCTCAGCACCTCACACATCAGCAGGGTGCTGACACAGACACAGCAGCTCTGGCTCCAGGGCCAGGCAGGGACTGGGCTTTTGCAGTGGCTGATTTCCCAACATAAATTCAAAGGAATCGAATCCTTTGATAGTTGCTTTGACAGGTTTCTTGCACTGAGGCTGCTCCTGCTCTGAGCGGGTTAAGAATCATAAAATCCCAGAGTGGTTTGGGTTGGGAGGAGCTTAAAGCTCATCTCATTCCACCCTCCTTCCATGGACAGGGACATCTTCCACAGGAATCACAGAATCCCAGAATGGTTTGGGTTGGAAGGGACCTTAAAGCCCATCCCATTCCACCCCCTGCCATGGACAGGGACACTTTCTACTGGACCAGGTTGCTCCAGCCTGGCCTTGGACACTTCCAGGGATGGAGCAGCTGCAGCTTCTCAGGGATTTGGTGGCCAGGGGCAGCAGTAGGTTGAGAGGTGAGCTCAGGAAACCCCTCAGAATCCATGGAACCGTCTGAGCACAGCAAATCCCAACAGCACCAAGCTCAAGAAGTCACCTTGTCCTTGGGCAGGTCCTGCTCAGAAGGCCCCTGGGCCCTGCAGAGCCCTTTGAACCTCAAACAGGCTGCACAAAAAGGTTTTCCACGATTTTTAGAGCAGCACTGCATCCTGCAGACTCGAGGAATGACTTCATTCACAGTTCGGGGCTTCCTCTCAAACCCGGGGTTCAGTGAGTGCTGCCACTTGTGAGCACCCCACACATCTGCACGAGCCACTCTGGGTGCCTTGGAGTTGTCTCCCTTCTCCCTCCCTCCTCAGGGAGAGACTTAGGAGGTATTTGGAGGTAATTATTGCTTTTATTCGGCGCTAAAGCAATAATTTGGAGGGATCGCTGGAAAACCGGCAATTTCCTGCCAGTGAGTGACAGATGTTTTGCTGTGTTTGAGATGTGCTTTCAGGCTCCTACTAATTACCATGACACAAATTGGCAGGAGTTTTCTTCCCAGGCTCCCAGCTCTAATTTTGCCTTTTTTTCTTTTTTTTTCTTTTCTTTTCTGTTATTTTCATTTTTTCAGAAAGGTGGAGTCTCCACGTTGTGGCACTGAAGAAATGATGCAGAGTTAGGGACTTGTGTTCAAACATGGTTTTCCTAACTTCTCCCTCCCTCCCTGCCAGGTTCCTACCCCTCTCCCAAGGCTGGGGCCACGCTGGTGGTCTACAAGGACTTGTTGGTGCTTTTTGGGGGGTGGACCAGGCCGAGCCCTTACCCCCTGCACCAGCCCGAGAGGTTCTTCGATGAGATCCACACATACTCCCCCTCCAAAAACTGGTAAGAGCAGGCTTTGATCCTGGAGAAATGGCTCTGGAATGCAGCTGGAGGAATGCCTGGGAAGCTGTGCGTGGTCCTGGTTTCCCAGGTGTGTCTCTAATGCTCTTTCTGAAACACAAAAAGCCACACAAGCACAGCAGAGCTGAGGACAGCGTGCTGCCAAGCAGCTCGTGGGTGCTGTTGCTTCCATATGGTTCTGGACTTGTACCTAAATATTCCAGGCTTCCTGAGCATCCCCATCCAGGTGGGAAACCTGGGTGTTTTAAGTGCCTTATCACTTTGGCTGGGAGCACTGAGGTGTTTCTGCAATAAGCCTAAAGTGCTGGAGGTCTTGTTTTCAGTGATGATCCAAAACTCAGCTCCCTCAGGGAGATGTGATAAATCAGATTTCTCCATCGTTTCAACCTCTGCCTTTACAGCTCTGAGACTGGAGCATCCAGCAGTATCCATGGAGCTGGCAGGAATTTTTCTTTTCCCTTTAAACACCATTTGGCTGATTTTAAACTCAGCTTTCTCACTGATGGTGTGTGTGAGAAGGAGAATGCTGTATCAAAGAGAAGGTTCCTGCTCCTCTTGTGCTGAGAACTTTTCATCCTCCAAAGTATCAATTATCCAGAGCACTTTGGGCAGTGTCATTACAACTCTGTAATTAAGATTTCCAATTCTCTTGGAAAGAATTTGAGGCAAACTTAATTGGAAGGGGAGATGTTCCCAAGTTGGCCATGAGACTTGGTCATGCCTTAAAAATGTTTAGCACATTGGGATTTCTAATTAGTTGAGTTGCTATTTGGATATTTGGAGGTTTTCCCTGTGGTTTTCCTCCATTACATGTTCTTGAGGACTTTGCAGGCCTTTGGGTTTTTTGTTTGGCCTTTCATCCAACATTTTCCTTCACTGGGGCATGTGTTCCTGCCTCTGTTCCCAGGTGGAACTGCATCATGACCACCCACGGCCCCCCTCCCATGGCAGGACACTCCTCCTGTGTCATCGAGGACAAAATGATCGTTTTTGGGGGCTCCCTTGGATCCCGGCAGATGTAAGTTTGGGGTCAGGGTGGCTGACAATAACCCATGTGAGCCATGAGGGGGTTGGGATGGTCTTGGGATTGCCCATGAGGAATTTTCTGCAGGATTTTGGGGTCTGCCTGCTGCCTTAGCACACCTTTCACCTCTCGCAGCAAATCCCAAGCTCCAGCCTGCAAAAATCCCAATTCTGCCATAAAACCCAGCCCTGATCCCGAGTTCCACGTCCCTGGTTGTATCCTCAGCCCATGTTATCTCATCCCTGCAGGAGCAACGACGTGTGGGTGCTGGATCTGGAGCAGTGGGCTTGGTCCAAGCCCAGCATCTCGGGGCCCAGCCCTCACCCGCGCGGGGGCCAGTCCCAGGTGAGCTGAGCCAGAGGGAAGCAGGCACGGCCTCACTCCACGGCTTCATTCATCCATTCATTCCCTCCCAGGTTATCTGTGGAGCCCTTGCCCGCCAGGCCCTCTCCCCCAGAGACTCAGAGCTGTAATGAACACATCCCTGCTTTACCCCACTCGTGCCCTGTGGCATCTCAGATCAGTGGAGAGGCAGCACAGCCGGGTTTGGCTCCAGGCCCTTGTGACTGCTTCTCTCTCCCGATCCTGGGATTGCTCCTGCTCCCAGCTCAGCTCCAGCAGCACCTGCTGGGCAGGGAGCTCGTGGCTGTGGCTGTCACCTGGCCTGAGGCAGCTGTCCCCATCTGGGATGGTCAGTGATCCCCACAGAGTGGCTGGTCCCAGCAGGGCTCGGATGGCTCGTGCTGGAATGTTCCTTCCGTGCCGTGGGAATGGAGCCCACAGGGATTCCTCACCCAGCAGCAGCACTGATCAGACACTGCTGCCACACCTGCCCTCCCAAACAATCCTTCCACCTTCCCCTCCTTTGCACAGGAGTGTCGGGGCCCTGGAGCTTTGGGAAGGGCGATTGCTCTCATTGGAGAGAGGAACTGGTTTGGGACAAGGGGTGGGATGAGCCCTGCATCCCGCTCTGTCCCAGGCAAAACCAGCTCCATTCCTGATCGTGGGGCACACAGACCCCAGCAACGCCCGTGCAGTGAGAACCTGCCTCTGTCTGCCCTGGGAGGCCTGGCCAAAAATCCTTCCCAGGCTGAAACTCTCTTTTGTCCCCTCCAGATCGTGATAGACAACGAGACCATTTTGATCCTGGGAGGCTGCGGGGGTCCCAATGCAGTGAGTACCTGGGGAGCAGGGACATCACCATCCCCCTGGCACCTGGGGGCTGGATTTGGGATGGGGGGACTCTGCATGTTGGTGGCATTTTATTCCTCAAGTCTGAGCACCCACCTGGTGGATTTTCCAGGGAAGCTGTTTAGCTGTTGCTGGAGCTGCTTTAATTAATGAAAATCACCCCAGGCGCTCTCTGAGCAGCTCCCTGGGTTCACTGAGGCTCGTCAGGATGAGCCCTGACTTTATACTGGGATAGCAGATGGCAATGAAGGGATTTATCCATGGCCATCGTTCGGTGTAGTCACTCACGGGTGATTAGCTCCTACTCTGGGTCAGCATCTTCTGTCTGCAGCAGCAAAGCACCGCTCCCACCATGGCCCTGATGGGCTGAGCCCAGCAGCAAACTGGGCTAAAACTCAGCCTGGGCTCCTGAATCTCAGCCTGGGCTCCTGAATCTCAGCCTGGGATCCTGAATCTCAGCCTGGGATCCTGAATCTCAGCCTGGGCTCCTAAAACTCAGCCTGGGCTCCTAAAGCTCAGCCTGGGCTCCTAAAACTCAGCCTGGGCTTCTGAATCTCAGCCTGGGCTTCTGAATCTCAGCCTGGGCTCCTGAATGCCAGCCCAGACTCCTGAATGTGTGACCCTTCCCTCCCCAGCTGTTCAAAGACGCCTGGTTGCTGCACATGCAGGCCAACCCCTGGACGTGGCAGCCGCTCAAGGTGGAGAACGAGGACCACGGAGCCCCGGAGCTGTGGTGCCATCCTGCCTGCAGGGTACGGACACGGGGGTCCCTGCTCCCTCACACATACCCCTGCCCAAAATGCTCTGTAACCTCTTCTCCCCAGCACCGAGGCTCCTCCTAATGTCTGTTCCCTGCTCTCCCTCAGGTGGGGCAGTGCGTCGTGGTCTTCAGCCAAGCTCCCAGCGGGAGAGCCCCGCTGAGCCCCAGCCTCAACTCCCGCCCGTCCCCCATCAGCGCCACGCCGCCCGCCCTGGTGCCCGAGACGCGGGAATTCCGCTCCCAGTCCCCCGTCAGGAACACGGACGAGGCTCCCTGCGTCAATGGCCGCTGGGGCACCCTGCGGCCCCGCAGGCAGACGCCGTCGGGCTCGCGGGAGGGCAGCCTGTCCCCGGCCAGAGGGGACAGTTCCCCGGTGCTCAACGGCGGCACGGTGTCACCCGGAGCGGCGCCGCCCGGCGGGGCCTCCCTGGACAGCCCCGTGCAGGCCCTGTCCCCCAGCACCCCCTCGGCCACCGAGGGATTCGACCTCAAGGTGGGGCCGGCCCTGGCGCCGCGCCGGGGCTCGCTGCCGGAGCAGAGGGATCTGCGCCTGGCCTCCGTGGAGCTGGGCTGGGAGCAGAAGCCCACGTCCCTCCTGTGCCAGCTGGACGGCGCGGAGGGCAGGACAGCGGGCACGCGGAACCCCCCGGAGCACACCAACGGCATCCACACCCCGCCCCACGCCGCCCTGCCCGGGGCCGTGTCCCCCAGCGCGCTCCGCCGCAGCCTCGAGGCCGTCAAAGCCCTCTCCTCCAAAGCCGCCTCGGCCTCGGCCGCGCTCAGCCCTCCCCTGGCCTCGTCCCCGGGCTCCCCGGGCGCCGAGCCGGGCTCCGTGCGGCCCAGCAGCACCCAGGGCGAGGGGCACTCGCTGCCCCCCATCGCCCGGCGCCTCGGGCACCACCCGCCGCAGTCGCTGAACGTGGGCAAGCCGCTGTACCAGAGCATGAACTGCAAGCCCATGCAGATGTACGTGCTGGACATTAAGGACACCAAGGAGCAGGGACGAGTCAAATGGAAAGTGTTCAACAGCAGCTCCGTGGTGGGGCCGCCCGAGACCAGTTTACACACGGTGGTGCAAGGCCGAGGGGAGCTGATCATATTCGGTGGCCTGATGGACAAGAAACAAAATGTCAAATATTACCCCAAAACAAATGCCTTGTACTTTGTGCGAGCAAAGAGATAATGCGGCCCCCGCCCGCCACCCGTCCTTCCATCCCTGCGGCTCCTCCTCCTTCCCCAGCCCCTTCCCGACACGCAGGCGTTCAAACTGTGAATTAGGGAGCAGGAAACCAATAAAAGTCCAAGCAAACCCTCCAGCACTGCCCCGGCAGTTCCCAGTAAGACCCCAGTCGTGTTTACAGGCGGGGAAGGACCCGAGGATTCGGGATGAGCAGCCAGGGAATTCCTCTGCTGCAGCCAGGATCCTCCTGGGTTTATTCTCTTAAGTGTTTGTGAGTCTCGGTCTCTCCGAAATTCCTCGTGGCTTGTGAGTAGAAGTGGTTTTATAGGAATAACCTAAATTGCAGCAGGCAGGAGGCTGTTAGCTTGATTAATTCCATGCTCAACTCCGTCAGGAAAACAGCAATATCCCTCTGGGAACCTCCCAGTGCTGCCAACCTTTGCTCGACACAAACACGATGCCTTTTTATTTTGCCTCTCACCTGCCGCTCTCGTCTCTGTCCTCCAGGCAGGACCAAAAGAAGGAGGAAAGGACATTTTTTTGTGTCAAAATGCCAAAAATCTTGATTGTTAGCATCCCTCCTCTCCCTGCCCTGCTGGATCAGGCTTGGGGATCAGCCCTGATCCCCTCTGACCAGCAGAAATACTCTGAAAATCCTGTTATTCCCCCAAAACAGAGATATTTGGCTGCCAATTCCCTTCTAGACTTCAAGGTTTCATTTCATTGAACGGCCCAAACCCGTTCAAGGCCGAAGCAGCCCCTTGGAGCCCGGGAGCAGGGTGGGTTTTCCAGGGAAAAGGACAGATACTGGTAAATGTGAGGGCAGCCTCGATGCAGTAACTTCACCTCATCTTTGCACGTGCCTCCTTCCGCAAAGATTAAATCCAAATCCGAAGGGATTGAACCTGTGCGTCCTTCTGGGACAAGCCCTCCTTCCCTGTCCCCTCCAAGGGGGGGGAAACGGGGCGGATTCTGCCAGGTTTTGGTCAACAACCTCCAGCACCCTCAAACCAGGGAGCCCTCCCCAAGCCGGCAGCGCCATGACGTGGTCCCTTCTTCCCGAAATTTTTCTTCTCCATCCCCACTGAGCTTTCTGCCGGTCGGAGCCTTAAATCCCATCCCAGCCGCGTGGGGACGGGGAGGGATTTGCTTCACCCGCGGCATTTCCACCTCTGTAAATAAACCCCTCATCAAATCCTCTCCCATTCATCCCAGAAGGATTTGGGAAAGCAAAATTCAATTTTGCCCCCTCTCAAAAAATCCCCAGACCTCAGGAGCACCTCGGGTGAGCTGTGGAATTTTGGAATTTTCCTTCTCCACGCGATGGCCGCGGGGAAGGCGGTCGAGGCTTCGCCATCGATCCCCACGTCCCTTTGCATGTTTTTTGTCATCCATCCCCAAAAAAAAAGACTCAAAGCCGGGGATGGATGGCGCCTTGATGTCCTTCTCCCTGCAGAGCACCCCTCCAGGGCTGCTCTCCCACTTTCCATCCTGCCCCACTCCCGGGGTTCCCCTCCCGGGGTTCCCTGTCAGGAGATGCATGTTCTGTGCCCTTCAGAGAGATTCACCCCAAATTTGGGTCCCTGTCCCCGAGTGCCACGGGAGCTGCTGGTGCTGTGAGCGAGGTGTCCCCCCACCCACCGCGACTCAGGTGTCCCCCCCGTCACTCCCGGGCCGAGAGCAGCAATGGGAAGCGATTCCGGTGATATTTAAAATCTTGTGTACATTTTGGGGGGGTTCATGGGGGTCCCTCCCCCCCTTCCCAACGAATTTTTAGTGGTTTAACAAATAAAAAGGAAAAGAAACGGATGGTTAGTCCTTTTGGGGAGGGGTGGGAGTGATTTGGAGGGGAAGTTCATGCTGTGCTGCCATAAGTTTGGGGGTGAAAGGGGGGATTTGGGGTCTTTGTGTAAGAGAAGGGAAATATTTGTACAGGGAATGTTGGAGGAGTGGAGGGAGGCAAAGGGGGACACAGAATTTGGGACACTGAAGTTTCTTGGAGCCAGAAATTGGGGATGGGGACCCCAAAGGCTGTTTGGGTTGGAAACTGGGGATCCCAGAGCCTGTTGGAGCTGGGAATCCAGGGATCCCAAACCCTCTTTGGGATGGGACCCCAAAACCTGCCAGGGCTGGGAACTGGGGAACCCATGTCCTGCCTGTGCTAGAAATTGTGGACCCCAGGTCCTGCCGGGGTTGGGAATTAGGGACAGGGACCCAAAGGCTGTCAGCACTGGGAATGGGGGACACCACAGCCTGTTAGGGATGGAAACTGGGAATGGGGATCCCAAAGACTGGAGATGGTAACTGGGGATGCCACAGCCTCCCAGCGCTAGGAATTGGGAACCCCAAAACCTGTTGGGGCTGGAAATTTGGGATAGGGACCCCAAAGCCAGTTGGGGCTGGAAATTGGTGATAAGGACCCCAAATCCTGCCAGTGCTGGGAACTGGGGATCCCACAGCCTGTTGGAGATGGGAAATGGGGATGGGGATCCTAGAGCCTGCTGGGGCTGGAAATTGGGACCCCAAGTCCGGCTGGAACCCAAAGCTTCCAGTGTCAGTGATTAGGGATGAGGGAGGGCCCCAAAGCCTGGAAACACTGGCAGCTGGGAACCCCAAATCCCGGCAGTGCCGGCAACGGGGGATGGGGACCCCAAAATCATTCCAGTGTCAGTAACTGGGGACGGGGACCCCCAAATCACTACAGTGTCAGTAATTTGGGATGGGGACCCCCAAATCATTCCAGTTCCAGTAACTTGGGATGGGGACCCCCAAATAATTCCGGTGTCAGTAACTTGGGATGGGGACCTCCAAATAATTCCGGTGTCAGTAACTTGGGATGGGGACCCCCCAAATCATTGCAGTTCCAGTAACTTGGGATGGGAACCCCCAAATCATTCCGGTGTCAGTAACTTGGGATGGGGACCCCCCAAATCATTGCAGTTCCAGTAACTTGGGATGGGAACCCCCAAA
>JAWWMQ010000089.1:1986625-2002899 GCA_035047885.1 Chlorospingus flavigularis
GGGGGAGAAGGCATTGGGGGGGGATTTGGGGGGCAGCGGGTCCGGGGAGGGGACAGGGGCTGGGTCCCCCCCTCCTAAATGCTGTGGGGGCACGGGATCAGCTAGGGGCAGCACAGACCCCGCGGGGGTGGCAGAAACCCCTCGGGGAGTGCAGGGACCCCGTGTGGGGTGTGAGGGACACCTTGTGAGGATAGAGGGACACTGAGGGGGGCAGGGACCCCGTGTGGAGTGTGAGGGACACCTTGGGAGGGTGGAGGGACACTGAGGGAAGCAGGGACTCCGTGTGGGCTGTGAGGGACACCCTGGGGAGATGGAGGGACACTGAGGGGGACAGAGACCCTGTATGGGGCTGTGAGGGACACCCTGTGAGGATAGAGGGACACTGAGGGGGGCAGGGACCCCGTGTGGAGTGTGAGGGACACCCTGGGGGGATGGAGGGACACTGAGGGGGATAGGGACCCCGTGTGCGGTGTGAGGGACACTGAGGGAAGCAGGGACTCCGTGTGGGGCTGTGAAGGACACCCTGGGAGGATGGAGGGACACTGAGGCGGGTAGGGACCCCAGAGTGGGGCACAGGAACCGGAGAGGGGCAGGGAAGACATGGGAAGGCGGTGGGACCCTGTAGGAGGTGCAGGGACCCCAGAGAGGGGTCAGGGACCCCATGGGAGGGTGCAGGGACCCCATGGGAGGGCACAGACCCCATGGAAGTGGAGCAGGCACCCCACAGGGTGAGTCAGGGACCCCATGGGTGGTTTTGGGGAGGGTGCTGGGACACGGGGAGTGTTTTAGGGACCCGATGGAGGATTTAGGGACCCTGGGGAGGGTGCCTGGACCCTGAGGTGGGATCAGAATGAGACCCCAAAGCTGCACATGCAGTGACCCCATGGGGGAAGGGGGACTCTTCGCCGTCCCTCAGGTTTGGGGGCCCATGGCAGAGCAGGACTGGGCGCTGGAGCCGGGCTGGCTCCTGTCCCCCGCCGGCCGCCCCTACCTGGACGCCATCGTGCACAAGAACCAGCGGAGAGTGTTCGGTGCGTGCCCCCCCTGCGCCCCCCAGCCGGGCTCTCAGCCCCCCAGACTGACCCCGAGCCCCTCCCCAGGTCTGCTGGAGCGCCCGGCGCTGCCGCCCGCGCTGGCTGTGCCCACGGTCACCTACAAACTCTTCCTGGCGGGCAGGAGCGGCGTCGGCAAGACAGCGCTGGTGGCCTGGCTGGGGGGGGCACCCGTGCCCCCCGCCCACCACGAGACCCTGGGTACGGCCGGGGGGGGACCCGGGGGGGACAGTCCCCGCAGGCATCGAGGCCACAACGAGACCCTGGGTATGGCCCAGGGTGTCCCGGGGGTGACAGTCCCACTGTCCCCGCAGGATTGAGGCCAGCCCGGCCACCACGGGACCCTGTGTATGGCCGGGGGTGTCCCGGGGGTGACAGTCCCGCTGTCCCCGCAGGCATCGAGGCCACCACGCTGTTCTGGCCGGCCAAGCCCCGCGGCAGCGGCCGCCCCGTCCTGTTCCAGCTGCACCTCTGGGACTGCGGGGACGGAGCGCTCAGGAAGTTCGAGCACCTGCTGCCCGTGAGCGGGGGACGCGTTTTGGGGCTGGGGGACGCGTTTTGGGGCGGGGGACACCGCCGGGACCCCGCGGTGAGCGGTGTCCCCGTGCCCTGTAGGCCTGTAAGGAGGAGGCGGACGCCGCCCTGTTCCTGTTCTCCTTCACGGACCGCGCGTCCTTCGAGGAGCTGCCGGCGCTCATGGGCCGCGTGCTGGGCCCCGGGGACCGCCACCTCGTCAGGGTGGTCGTGGGCACCAAGTATCCTTTTGGGGGGGTCCCCAAAGGTCACCCCATGGCAGGGGGATTGCACCCCCGGGGCTCTCAGCGCTCGGCTGAGAACAGCACTCCGATGGATTCCCGACTCCTGCTGATTTTCACGGGGTTTTGGGGGTTTTTAGGTGTTCCTTGACCCCCCTCCCCACCCCAAAATGGGTTCACACCCCCAGATTTCTCAGCATTTGACATCTCAGCAGGCTGAGAATGTGCACAAAAGGTTACAGCCATGGGTTCACAGCTCCTGCTTATTTGTAGGGGGTTTTGCCACCCTTTAGATTTTCGGGGTGTTAGTGTCCCCCTTAACCCTATATCCCCCCCCTCCAGTCAGGTTTGCACCCCCAGATTTCAAACCACTCAATACTGAGAATGTGCAACTCTCATTACACCGATGGGCTCTCAACTCCCATTGATTTTTTAGAGGGCTGGGGGGGGGTTTGGGGTCACAACTCCCACTTATTTTCAGGGGGTTTTGGGGGCACTTTCTGGATCTCCCTTGACCCTGTGTCCCCCCTCCCCCAGTCAGGTTTGTACCCCCAGATTTCAAACCACCTTGTTAGGCTGAGAACGTGCAACTCTCATTACACCAATGGGTCCCCAACTCCCATTGATTTTTAGGGGGTTTGGAGGGGTTTCTTTGGGTCACAACTGCCAGTATTTTCAGGTGGTTTTGGGGGGATTTTGTGGGTCTCCCTTGACCCTGTGTCCCCCCCTGGTCAGGTTTGCACCCCAATATTTCTCAGCACTTGTTATCTCAGCAGGCCAAGAACCTACAACATTTCATTGCATCAATGAATTCACAATCCCCGTTTCTCTTTAGGTGGTTTTTGGGGGGGATTTTTCAGGGTGTTGATATCTCCTTGACCCCATGTCCCCCTCACAATCAGGTTTGCACCCCCAGGTTTCAAACCACTCAATACTGAGAACGTGCAGCTCTCATTACACCAATGAGTCCTCAACTCCCATTGATTTTTTTAGAGGGTTTGAGGGGGGGTTGGGGTCACAATTCCCACTTATTTTCAGGGGGTTTTGGGGGCACTTTCTGTGTCTTACTTGACCCTGTGTCCCCCCCCAGTCAGGTTTGCACCCCAGTATTTCTCAGCACTTGTTATCTCAGCAACCTACAACACTTCATTGCATCAATGGATTCACAATCCCCATTTCTCTTTAGGTGGTTTTGGGGGGCATTTTTCAGGGTGTTGATGTCTCCTTGACCCCGTGTCCCCCTCACAATCAGGTTTGCACCCCCAGATTTCAAACCACTAAATACTGAGAACGTGCAGCTCTCATTACACCGATGGGCGCTCAACTCCCATTGATTTTTTAGAGGGTTTGAGGGGGGGTTGGGGTCACAACCCCCACTTATTTTCAGGGGGTTTTGGGGGGATTTTTTGGGTCTCTTCTGACCCTGTGCCCCCCCCCAGTCAGCTTTGCACCCCCAGATCCCAAACCACTCAGTCCCTGGGCAGGCAGAGAACACTCCCACGTGGTTACACCGATGAGTTCAACACTCCCCATGAATCTCTGGTGTTTCTGGGGGGATTTTCCGGGGCGTTGCTGTTTCCCTTGACCCTGTGTCCCCTCCCCACCCCAGATTCGACCTGGCCCCGCACACGGCCGTGACCGAGGGGGACGTTCGGGCCTTCGAGGGCTCTCAGGGGCTGCGGGTGCTGCGGGCCGGGGGCGCCGCGGGGCTGGCCCGGGTCGGCCCCGTCCTGGACGCCCTGGTGGAGGAGCTCTGGCGGCGCGACCAAGTGACCGCCGGGGTCACCCCCGGGGACACGGGGGACACCCCCACCTGAACCCCCTCTTGGGGTGGGAGGGGTAAAAAGGTGCTTTTTTTTTTGCTAAAATCAGTGATTTTCTATGAAAAATATCATGGGTGGCCTGATTTGTCCGATTTGGGGGAGATGTGGGGTTTGGGGGGATTTGGGGGTAATGAAGATTTGGGGGTACTGGGGGATATGGGATCATCAAGAGGTGGGTGCTGCAGGATTGGGGGTGCAGCAGGTCCTGGGGGATTTGAATTTCAGTGGGATCATGGAATGGGGGTTCTTGCAGGATTTGGGGTGCTGGGGGATGTGGGGTTCAGTGGGATCCTGGGGATGGGGGTGCTTGCAGGATTTGGGGTGCTGCAGGTGCTGGGGCATGTGGGGTGCACTGGGATCCTGGGGATGGGGGTGCTGCAGATCCTGGGGGATTTGGGTTTCAGCGGGATCATGGAATGGGGTGCTGGGTCTATTGGCAGATTTGGGGTGTTGTTGTGGATCCTGGGGTTTTGGGCTCTGTGGGTATTCGGGGATGTGGCTGCAGAGGGATTGTGGGAACAGGGGTGCAGGATTTGGAGTGCTGTAGGATTTGAGTTGTTTTGGGGTGCTGGGGGATTTGTGGCGCTAGAGGTGAAGGGACTGGGGTGCTGTGGTTGCTGCAGAGATTGGGAGTGCTGTGGGATTTGGGGTGCTATGGGAAATGCAGGATTTGGGGTGCTGCAGGATCATGGGGACAGGGCTGCTGAGGGATTTGAGGCGCTGGAATTGATGGGATTAGGGCACTATGGGATTTGGGGGTGCAACAGATGATCCAGGGTTTGAGGTGCTGTGGGAGTTGGGGTGCCGTGGGTGATGGGATTTGGGGTGCTGTGGGATCTGGGGTGCCGTGGGTGATGAGATTTAGGGTGCTGTGGGTGATGAGATTTGGGGTGCTGTGGGTGATGGGATTTGGGGTGCTATGGGATTTGGGTTGCTGTGGGTGATGGGATTTAGGGTGCTGTGGGTGATGGGATTTGGGGTGCTGTGGGATCTGGGGCGCTGTGGGTGATGGGATTTAGGGTGCTGTGGGTGATGAGATTTGGGGTGCTGTGGGTGATGGGATTTGGGGTGCTATGGGATTTGGGGTGCCGTAGGTGATGGGATTTGGGGTTCTGTGGGATTTGGGGTGCTGCAGGTCCATGAGGACGGTGGTGCTGAGCATTTGGGACCCGGGCAGCCCCCCCACACCGGTCCCCCCCAATCCCCCCAGTATCGCACTGGTGGGGGGGGGGCGTGGCCGGTAGTAACCGCGTGGCCCCGCCCCCTGCAGCCATTGGCTGCCGGCCCCCCGCCCTTCCCACGCCGATTCATGAATGAAAGGGGAGGGGGCGGGACGGGGGGTGCGCATTCACCCCTTCAGGACGGGGCTTGGAGGGGTCCCCGCGGGGCTGCGGGACCCCCAAACCCCCCCAGGGCCGTGCCCCACCTTCGGGGGGCTCCCACAGCCCCCTCCCCTCCCCCCAGCCGCGTCCCACCCTGGGGCGCGCGCCCTCCCAGTGCCGCACTGGTGCGTACTGGGAGCGGCTGCTGCGCCTTTAAGAGCGGGCGTGGCCGGTGACGTCAGCGGGGCATGAATGAACAGGAGCGGGCGCGCGGCCCCGCACCTCACACCCCCCGCACTCCCCGCGGGGCCGCCGCTCGTGGGGCGCGCCCGGGACCCCCCAAAACCGCCCCGCCATGGCGGGCACCCCCCCGGCCCTCACCCTCCTCCTCCTCCTCACCGCCCTCACCCCCCTGGCCGCCGAGGAAGGTGAGTCCCACACTTTTTTTTATGGGAGGGAGCACCCCGAAACTCCTTTATTGCGGGGTGGGGTGGTTTTGGGGTAAGTTCGGGTGGTTTTGGGGGAGCTGAGGAGTGGGGAGCGCTCTGAGGGTAAAGGGGGATGTGGGTTCCCCCTTCCCCCCGCACAGTTTGGGGTGCGGTGGGGAATCTGCAGGTGCCGGAGCGCCTTTGGGGCGAGGCGCGGGGGGAAAGGTTAAAATTAGGGGAAAAGTTGAAATGAGGGCGGAGAAGTTTAAATGAAAAGGGGAAAAGTTAAATTAATGGGCGAAAGTTAAAGTAAGGGGGGGGGGAGTTAAAAAGGTATGTGGGGAGATAAAAATGCGGGGGGGGACAGCTAAAATGGGGGGACAACTAAAATAGAGGAGAAATAATTTTAAATAGGGAGGAAAAAAGTTAAAATGAGGCGAAACCCAAGAGTTTGGGGCAACTTTTCCCGTGCCGAGCATCCAACCGACGCGCCGGGGCCACGTCCTGCCGAGAGCCCCCAAAGGAGGCTGGCACAGGGGTGAAGGTGGGGGGAATTAAAAAATAAACCCCCAAAAAAGGGGAAAATCACCTTAAAATGGAGCGTTTCCCATGGGTGGTGCAGGGTCGGGCAGGATCCGGCTGGAGAGCTGGAAAACAATGTCAGGAAAATCCCAAAAAATTGCTGGGAAAAAACAAGCAGCGTCTCGGCCTCCACCTCGCAACCCTTCCCCCGGTGATTTTGGGGCTTAGTTTGGCAGGGCTGTGCAAAAAAAAAGGGGGAAATTCCCTTTTTTGTGTATACCTGGAATTTTTTTAGGATTCAGTTTCTATAAACTCTGCCTGACGGCTTTAGTCCGTCATTTTTTTGAGGGTAAGGTGGAAGAATCCAGCCCCAAATGCAAATAAATCAGAGGCTGGCATGGAAAATACTCCCTGAAAACTAAAAATGGGGTAAAAAAACCCTAAAATGAGGATTTTTGGAAGGCAGCAGAGGGGGTGATCCCGTGGCAGCTGTGGGATTTGGGGTGTGTTCCCAAAGTGCTCTTTCCCAGGAGGGAATACTGGGATTTGAGGTTTGAAAAGTGCGTGGGGGGAAAGGGAAAGTGGTGGGAGTGGTGGGATTTGGGGATTTCGGGGGATTGGTTCCCCTCTGTGAGATCCAGGGGGATTTGGGGTGAGCCGAGGTGGGGAGGAGGTTAGAGAGGAGAGAATGGAGCAGGATTGGGACTGGGATGGGATCAGTTTTGGGATTATGACGGGTTCAGATTGAGATTGGGGAGGGGATGGGATGGGATTCATTTTGGGATTGGGATTCTTGTTAAGGGTGAGACGGGGATGGGATTGGGATGGGGACAGGAATGGGAGTGGAGGGGATGGGGGTTCACTGTGGGAATTTAATTCGGATTCAGACAAAGATTGGGATGTGGACGGGGTTAGGGCAGGGCAGGGGACAGGGACAAGGATGCAGCCGGAATGGGGTTGGGAATGGGACGGGGGTTCCGCTCCGGAGCGCGGGGGTGGCGCTGACGGTGGCGATAGCGTTGGTGGCACTGGAGGTGGGGCGGCCGTGGCCGGGTGACGAAGGTGACGGAGAATTTGATGATGGTGGTGGCGGTGGGTACAGGTGACTCCCGGGACGGGGCTGCGGCCCCGGCGCTGTCCCTGGAGCAGCCCCGGCCCCGGGACCGTCCCCAGAGCCAGCCCGGGTGCACCGGCGGGGAACCCCCGCCCGCTCCGGCCCTGGCTCCGGCAGCTTTCCGCTCTCCGGAGGCTCGCGGGGGGGATTTCCAGCCTCAGGAAAACCGGGATATCCGCCCCGGCATCCTTCCTGAGCCCGGCCACGGCGCGGGGGGGACGCTGCAGCCACCCGCGTCCCCCCCAGGCAGGTTCTGGGGTCCCCCCCAGGCAGGTTTTGGGGTCACCCCCCAGACCTGACCCTCCCGAGCCCGTCCGTGCTCAGCCGTGGGAGCTGGGGGGCACGTCCGTCCCGAAATGGCCCCGTCCCGCCGGACCCATCTCCCGCTGAACCCGGGCGTCCGGGCACATTCCTGGGGGGTGATTCACCGGGGGGCCCCGCTCCCTCCCCGGCCTCCTCTTCCTCCTCTTCCTCTCCCGGCGCTGGATCCGGCCGCCGCCCTCGGCATGCCAGGGCAGGTCCCGCCGGGCCCCGCGGCTTCCCCGCCTCTGGGGGCGGCCCCCGGGGGGCTTCGTCCAGCGGAATCTGCCGGGAACGGGGGGTCCGTGGGTCCGGGGGACACCTGTGGAGACTGGGACTGTTTGGAGGTCCTGGGGACATCTGTGGCTCTTGGGGACGTCTGTGGAAATGGGGTGGATCTGTGGGTCCTGGGGGTATCCAGGGCTCTTGAGGACATCCGTGGAGCCTCCTGGCATCTGTGGGTTCCAGGGATGTCTGTGAGTGCCCAGGACATCCAGGGATCCTGGTGGGATGTCTGTGGGTCCTGATGGCATCCACAGGTCCCAGGGATATCTGTGGGTCCCCAGGACATCCATGAATTTTGGGGACATCTGTGGTCCCAGGAGTGTTTGCACATCCTGGGGACTTCCATGGGGTTGTCAGTGGGTCCTGGGGGATGGACATCCAAGGGCCAGAGGGGTGTATTGGTGGCACCTGCAGGTCCTGGTGGCATCTGCTGATGTCCCTGTCCTCTCTCCTCTCCCACAGTGGTGCTGCTGGACTTCGCCAAGGCACATGGGGAGCTGGGCTGGCTCACCCATCCCTATGGAAAAGGGGTGAGCACCCATGGATCCGGCATCCGGCCCTGCTGGCCAGCTCTGGGATGGGGAATGGGGACAGCCATGGGGGAGCTTCACAGGGATGGGACAAGGACATCTTTGGGGACAGGAAAGGGGATGAGGGCATCCATGGGGGTGGCAAATGGGGACCTCCATGGCAATAGAGACATCCATGGGGATGCGCCTGGGGGCATTCATGGGAATGGGGACAGGAGCATCTGTAGAGAGGGACCTCCATAGGAACATCCTTCAGTCATGAGGATCTCTGTGGGCATAGGGACAGGGACACCCGTGGGGTTGGAGACTCCACTGGAATTGGGCTGCGGCCCTCCATGGGAGCAGGAACACCCATGGGGATGGATGTGGGAACACCCATGGGGTTGGAGACCTCTGGGATGTGTCTGGGGACCTCTGTGGGGATGGGGACAGGGGACCGAGACGGGGACAAACCCATCCCTGGGGATGGTGCCTCAGTTCCCCTCCATAACCCCATTTCTGTCGCCGGGGACAGTGGGACCAGCTGCAGAACGTCCTCAACGACTCCCTGATCTACATGTACTCCGTGTGCAACGTCCTGGAGGGCGAGCAGGAGAACTGGCTCCGCACCAACTGGATCTACCGCGGCGTGGCCCAGCGCATCTTCATCGAGCTGCAGTTCACCGTGCGCGACTGCAACAGTTTCCCCACGGCCGGCGGCGGCTCCTGCAAGGAGACCTTCAACCTCTACTACGCCGAGTCCGACGTGGATTACGGCACCAACTTCCAGAAGCGCCAGTTCAGGAAGATCGACACCATCGCCCCGGACGAGATCACCGTGCAGGAGGATTTCGCCGCCCGCAACGTGAAGCTCAACGTGGAGGTGCGCTCGGTGGGGCCGCTCCGCAGGAAGGGTTTCTACCTGGCCTTCCAGGACCTGGGCGCCTGCGTGGCGCTGCTCTCCGTGCGCGTGTACTACAAGCGCTGCCCGGCCGTGGTGCGGGGCATGGCGCGATTCCCGGAGACCGTGGCCGGCGCGGACTCGCAGACCTTGGCCGAGGTGCGGGGCTCGTGCGTGGCCGAGGCCGTGGCCGAGCAGGCGCCGGCCCTGCACTGCAACGCCGACGGCGAGTGGCTCGTGCCCATCGGGGAGTGCCTGTGCCGGGCCGGCTTCCAGAGCCTGGGAGACACCTGCCAAGGTATGGACTGGGCTGAACTGAGGGGGGGTCTGAGGATGGGACAGCCTGGTGCATGCCTGGGAAGAGGATTCGCCCCAAAATTCCCAATCCTCAGCCTTGAGTGGATTGTGGAAGGGCTTAGCTGAGAGAGGGGTGGGGTGTCGCTGTAGGACACAAAAGAACACAAGCGCACGCTGCTGTTTTCAAGGTGAAGAAAAAGGGAAGTTTATTTTCTGACTCTAACATTTATCATTTTCTAAGAGTGACAGTGGATTGGAGGGTGACAGTGCCACCCCTCCAATGACACTGGACAGGCTAACAGTCTATCAACTTTCTCTTTTTTCATAAAAGAATGCAAAACAATGAGTTATTTACAGAAAGTGTGTGAGAAAGTTCGCTACAAGAATGTTAACATTAGAGGGTTTGAAAATCTTAAAAAAACTAAAGCGACAGGTGGGGCAGTGACTGCAAAAATGAGGTGAAATGCCTGAAAAATTCGTGATTCAGAGTTGGAGAAATGAGGTTTTGGGCTCCAAAACTCCCAGCCCTGGATCCTCATCTTTCAGCATCACTGCTGTAGTGAGAACTCAGACAGGTGAAGGGTGGGCTGGGGGGATCCCAGTAGTAATAATAAAGTAAAATAAAGTAGTAATACTTTACAGTAGCAATACAAAGCATTGTTAAATTGCTATTTTAAAGTAACAATACAAAGTAGCAAAAAAAAAAAAAAGGTAGCATCTGCAAAATAAGATTAAATACCCTAAAATTCCTCATTTGAGCTGGAGAAATGAGATGTTGGACCCAAAATTCCCCATCCTGGATCATTCCCCTGCAGCATCACTAATGCAGTGAGTGCAGCAGGGCTCAGCCAGGAGTGGGGTGGTTTTGGGGGGCTCCCTAATAATAAAGAAGCTGCAAAATGAGGCAAACTCCCCATAACTCCTCTCTGGGTGCTTGGGGGATGCTTCCCCCCCACCTGCCAGGTGCTGATCCCGTGGATGGGGAGCAGGATTTGGGATCTCACCGGTGTCACTTTGTGTGTCCCCCCCAGCTTGTCCCCCTGGCACCTTCAAGGCCGCGGTGTCCTCGGGGGGCTGCCAGCCCTGTCCCCCCCACACCCTGCCTGCCCCGGCTGCTGCTGCCACCTGCCCATGCGAGGATGGATTTTTCCGGGCCCCTGAGGACCCTCCGGAGCATCCCTGCACCCGTAAGTCACCTCTTCGGGGAGGACACTGTGGTGTCACCTCACTGAGGTGACACAGAACCACCCTGTACCCTGACCCCGCCCTGTGTCCCTGCAGGTCCCCCCTCACCCCCACAGGCTGTCACAGCCCTGGGGTTGGGGGCTGCGGTGCAGCTGCGCTGGGCCCCCCCGGCCGACCCCGGTGGCCGCGAGGATGTCACCTACAGCGTCACCTGCGAGCAGTGCTGGCCCGAGAGCGGCGAGTGCCGGCCCTGCGACGGGGGGGTCCGCTTCTCACAGCCCCCCCAGGGGCTCACGGGGACAGAGGTCACTGTCACCGACCTGGAGCCACACGTCAACTACACCTTCACCGTGGAGGCCCGCAACGGGGTGTCCCCCTCCAGCCACCAGCGCAGCGTGGCCAGCGCCACCATCAGCGTCAACCAGACAGGTGAGGGGACACTGGCAGCTCCCACACCTTCCCTCCGTGGTGGGGACACATCTGTGGTGTCCCTGTGCCCCATGGGAACACCTCAGTGACGTCCCTTTGTGTCCCCACGGCAGAGCCCCCCCGAGTGACATCGGTGAGCCTGGATGGACGGACGGCCACCAGCCTGATCTTGTCCTGGACGGTGCCACTGCGGCAGCAGAGTCGGGTCTGGAAGTACGAGGTCACCTACAGCAAGAAGGTGACACAGCCTGACACCTCCATCTGTGTCACCTCCATCTGTGTCACCTCCATCCGTGTCACCTCCATCCTTTCCCCAGCTGTGTCAGCTCTGTCGATGCAATCTCCATCCACGTCATCCTTCCATCCTTGCCCTGAGCCACATCAGTGCCCCATCCACACCACCTCCATCCTTGTCCCCATCCCTGTCACCTCCCCATCCCTGTCACCTCCATCCCTGCTCCATCCATGTCACCTCCCCATCCACGTCACCTCCCCATCCATGTCACCTCTATCCTTGCCTCCATCTGTGTCCCTCCCATGTTCACCCCTCTATCCATGTCACCTCCATCCCTGCCCCATCCATGTCACGTCCCCACGTCACCTCATCTTTGCCCCGCCCATGCCACCCCTCCCTGCGTGTCACCCTAATGTCACCCTGCCGTGTCCCCAGGTGGATGAGAACAGCTACTCGGTGCTGCGCTGCGAGGGCACCTCTGTCACCCTGCCCAAGCTGTCCCCAGGCACCGCCTACGTGGTTCGGGTCCAGGCTCTCACTGCTGATGGCCACGGGGCCTTCAGCCCCCAGCACGAGTTCGAGACCCTGCCCGAGGGTGAGGAGGGGCTGGGGGGGTCAGGAGTGTGGGGTGGGGGCTCCAGGGGGTGTCAGGAGTGGGGTGTTGGTGCTCCAGGGGGTGCAGGTCTCACGTGGATGGTCCCCGCAGGTTCCGAGGCCATGGCATCAGCCACCGTCATTGCTGGCAGCATCGCCGGCGTCGTCTTTGTCGTCTTCCTCTTGGTCACTCTCCTCTTCATCCTCCGGCGGTAAGGGGACAAACCCCACCCCAAAACCTCCCAAAAACCCCAAAATGTTGTTGTCTCACCACCAAATATGGTCGGGGGATGATCTTTTGGGATAAAATGCTGCCTTTCCGCAGGAGGAAGAGGTCACGGCCACGCCAGTCCGCTGAGGACGTCTACTTCTCCAAGTCAGGTGAGCCATGGGACAGTGGGGACAACAGAGATGGGCAGGGGGTGACAGAGGTGCTGACCTTCTCCTTGACACCTCCAGACCAGCTGAAGCCCCTCAAGACCTACGTTGACCCCCACACTTATGAAGACCCCAACCAAGCCATGCTCAAGTTCACCACCGAGATCCCTCCATCCTTCATCACCCGCCAGAAGGTCATCGGTGCCGGTGCGTGGCTTTGTCCCCCCAGAGCCACCCTGAAATCATGGTGGGACAGGGGGGCTAAAGGTGCCCACGTTTTTTGGAGCAGGTGAATTTGGGGAGGTGTACAAGGGCACCCTGAAGCGTGGCAGGAAGGAGGTGCCAGTGGCCATCAAGACGTTGAAGGTGGGGTACACGGAGAAGCAGCGCGTGGACTTCCTAAGCGAGGCCACCATCATGGGACAGTTCTGCCACCACAACATCATCCGCCTCGAGGGCGTTGTCTCCAAGTGTGAGTGTCCTCTATGTCCTGTCCCCACAAAAAAAAAACACCCAATTTCCCAGCAAAACACCCCAAAAAAGAGTTATAAAAATAAGGTGCTTTGAGCAACGGTGCAAAGAGGAATTTGGGGGACTTGGGTCTTTTTGGGGGATGAGATTGGGGATTTTTCTGGGGAGGGAATTCCGGTTTATTTGGGAGGTTTTATGGGGAGCTTAAGAGATTTTTGGAGGAGTTGGGGGAGTTATTTTGGGGTTTTGGCTGTTGGGGTATATTGGGGTCTGAAACTTTATTGTTGTTTTGGGAATGTTTAATGGAGGTGACTTTTTGGGGAGTTGGGGGGTCTGGAGTTTTTGGGGAGAATTGGTAGGGTTTGGGTTTTTGGGGGTGGTTGGGGTTTTTTGTAATTTTTGAGGAGTTGGGGTTGTTTTGGAGGATTGAGTTTTTTTGAGGGGCATTGGGCATTTGGGGGTTTAAGGATTTTGGGAAGGCTTGTGGGAGGCTTAGAGATTTTAGGACAGTGACTTTTTTAGGGGCTTGGAGGGATATTTTTTTGTGTTTTTACCTATTTTGGGGTCTTTCTTTTGTACAGACAAGCCCTTCATGATCATCACGGAGTACATGGAGAACGGGGCGCTGGATAAATTCTTGAGGGTAGGTGACACATGGTGGCAACAGCCACAGGGTGGTGGAACCTCTGACACCCATCAAGGTAGGTGGGACAAGAGGTGGATTCCAGGCTGGATTCTCCCCTTTCCCTAGGAAAAAGAAGGCGAATTTGGCATCATCCAGCTGGTGGGGATGTTGAGGGGCATCGCTGCTGGCATGAAATACTTGGCCAACATGAATTACGTCCATCGGGACCTGGCTGCCAGGAACATCCTGGTGAACAGCAACTTGGTGTGCAAAGTGTCCGATTTCGGGCTCTCGAGGGTGCTGGAAGATGACCCTGAAGCCACCTACACCACCAGCGTGAGTGTCACTGCAGTGGGCAGCGGCCAGGGAGGGGTGGCTGGCCGGCCATGGAAGGGTGGCTGGCCAAGGTGAGGGGGTGGTTGGTTGTGTTGGGGTGGTTGTCCAAGGTGGGTGATTGTCCATCATGGTGGTCATCTTGGGGTGTTTGAACAAGGTGGATGATAGTCAGTCATGGTGGCCATGTTGGGGTGGTTGAACAAGGTGGGTGATTGTCCATCGTGGTTGGTCGTGTTGGGGTGTTTGAACAAGGTGAGGTGGTTTTTTGGGGGTGCAGGGTTGACCCCAGTGTCGCTGTAGGGCGGGAAGATCCCGATCCGTTGGACAGCACCCGAAGCCATCTCCTACCGCAAGTTCACCTCTGCCAGCGACGTCTGGAGCTACGGCATCGTCATGTGGGAGGTGATGTCCTACGGCGAGCGGCCCTACTGGGAGCTCTCCAACCACGAGGTGAGAGCCCACCCTCCACCACCACCAGTGCTCTGGGAGACATTTGGGAGACAAGGCTGGGATCAACCTGGGACAGTGGAAGGTGTCCCTGCCCACGGCAGGGGCTGCAATGAGATGAGTTTAAAATCCTTCCAACCCAAACCATTCTGGGATTCTGTGAATGAACACGTTTTTGGGGGGAACATTCCTGACCCTCCTCCTCCTCCTCCTCATAGGTGATGAAGGCCATCAACGAGGGCTTCCGCCTCCCAGCGCCGCTGGACTGTCCCTCGGCCATCTACCAGCTGATGATGCAGTGCTGGCAGCAGGAGCGCTGCCGGCGCCCCAAATTCCCCGACATCGTCAGCATCCTCGACAAACTCATCCGCGCCCCTGACTCCCTCAAGGCACTGGCAGATTTCGACCCTCGGTGAGTGCAGGGAGTGCCAGGATGGGCTGGGGGGCAAGGAGAGGGAGGGGAGCAGGTGCCCAGAGCAGCTGTGACTGCCCCTGGACCCCTGGCAGTGCCCAAGGCCAGGCTGGACAGGGCTGGGAGATAGTGGAAAGTGCTCCTGCCCATGGCAGAGGTGGAATGGGGTGGGTTCTAAGGTCCCTCTCAACCAAATCAATCTGGGATTCTCTGATTCTTGCACATCTTTGTGTCTTCTATCATTTTTTGCATCGTTTTGTTTTCATCTGTGCATTTCATACATCATTTTTTGCACTCTCATGGTGCTGTTTTGGGTTGAGTTTTGCATCTCTGCACTCCCTCATTGCTTCTGGCATCTGCATTTCTGCATCATTTTTTGGTATTTCCCCATTTTCACATTTGCACTTTTTGCAGCATCTCATTGTCTGCATCACATTTTCATCATCTCATTTTTGCATTTGTTTTTTGGCATCTTCCCATTTCTGCATTGCTTTTCCATTTTCATATCATTTTTCACATCCTTCCATTTCTGCATCATTGATTTAACCTTCCACTTTCACATCACTTTGCACCATTTCATTTCTGTGCTATTTTTTCATCCTTCCAGTTTTTTGCATTATCTTTTCCTTTTTCCATTTCCACATAACTTCTCGTCTTTCCATTTTCACATTATTTTTTGCATCTTTTCAACTCATGTTATTTTTCCATCCTTCCACTTTCGCTGCTCTATTTGCCACCCTTTCATTCCTGCATCATTTTTTGCATTGTTTAATTTCTGCAATATTTTTGTGTCCTCACCTTTCTGTGTCTTTCTTTGCACCTTCTCATTTTCACATTGTTTTTGAACCTTCCATTTTCACATTATTTTTTTACACCCCTCCGTTCCTGCATCGTTTTTTGCATCATTTCCTTTCTGCATCACTTTCACGCCCTTCTGTTTTCACATGGCTTTTCCAGCCTTGCATTTCTGCGTCACTTTTTTTGCATTTTTCTATTTTTGCCTCATTTTCCTCAGGGTGTCCATCCGGCTGCCCAGCACCAGCGGCTCCGAGGGCGTCCCGTTCCGCTCGGTCCCGGAGTGGCTGGAGTCCATCCGCATGCCCCAGTACACCGAGACCTTCATGGCCTCGGGCTACAGCACCATCGAGAAGGTCCTGCAGATGACCAGCGAGTGAGTCCTGTCCCCGTGCCGTCCCCTTGACCCTCCCAGGCTGTCTCCACACCCCAACCCTGCTGTCCCTAGGATGTGTC
The DNA here is from genome assembly GCA_035047885.1 of Chlorospingus flavigularis. Lineage (NCBI taxonomy): Eukaryota > Metazoa > Chordata > Aves > Passeriformes > Passerellidae > Chlorospingus > Chlorospingus flavigularis. Next base: position 2,002,297 of record JAWWMQ010000089.1, read on the forward strand.
CCCACACTGTCCTCATCCCCTCCCCTCCAACTCCCAAGGGACGGGGATGTGCTGGGAACGGAAACCACTTCTGTGGCCTTGGTGACCCGAGGGATGGGATAAAATTAGATGTTCCTTGGTTGGAGAGGCTGGGATGAGCTGTATCTGTTTGTCTGTCCCTTGAGATGAGCTGTGTCCATCCATTCCTTGGGATGAGCCACGTCAGTCTGTCCATCCCTTGGGATGAGCCATGTCCATCCATCCGTCCATCCTCTGGGATAAGCCATGCCTCCATTCCCTCCATCCCCCAGGATAAGCCATGTCCGTCCGTCCATCCATCCGTCCATCCATCCATCCCTTGGGATGAGCCATGTCCATCCATTCATCCATTCTTTGGGATGAGCTGTGTCCATCCATCCATCTCTCAGGATGAGCCATATCCATCCATCCATCCCTTGGGATGAGCCATGTCCATCCATCCCTTGGGGTTAGCTATGTCCATCCATCCCTTGGGATGAGCCATGTCTGTCCATCCCTTGGGGTTAGCTATGTCCATCCATCCATCCATCCATCCATCCATCCATCCATCCATCCATCCATCCATCCATCCATCCATCCATCCAT
>JAWWMQ010000089.1:2005991-2026966 GCA_035047885.1 Chlorospingus flavigularis
CCTTTTCCTTCCCCCTTTTCCTTCCCCCCTTTTCCCCCCCTTTTCACCTCTGCCCTGCTCACGGCTCCCACCAGCTCCCCAGAGCGGGTGACAAAGACTCGCTGCAGCTTCAGCATCTGGAAGAGGTGGTAGGCCTGGGAGAAGGACAACAGGGACACATGGGGACAAAGCCACCCTCACCGTGTCCCCTCAGTGTGACACAGACCTGGGGGGCTCCCAGGACACGTTTCATGCCCCCAGACCTGGTGCAGGGAGGTCCATGGAGAGAACTGGAGCATGATGGGCTCGATGGTGCAGTCATCCCCGAGTGTCCCCATGGTGGCCAGCTTGAGGAAGGTGACATGTTAATTTTGGGGTGGAAAAGCAGTTTTCTGGGTGTGGTAGGGTGCCCCCACCCCATTTACCTTCTCCCCTTGCGGGGCCTGAGGGTGCTTGTGGCTCTGGAGGAAGGTGACCAGCTGGGACCTGCTGACGGTGCCCACCAGAGTGGGGGACCCTGGAGAGAGGGGACAGTGTGGGGACAGTGTGGGAGTACCAGGGGGACACCAAGGGAACAGTATGGGAATAACAGGGGGAGGTACTGGGGACAATAAAGGGGCATCCCATGGGGACAGCAGGGTGATGGTATGGGGACAGTATGGGAATATCAAGGGGACACCCCACAGGGACACCATGGAGACAGAATGGGAATAGCATGGGGACAGCACAGACAGAGTACAGGGACACCATGGGGACAGTATGGGAATAGCATGGGGACACCGTGGGGACAGTATGGGAATGACAGAAGGACACCGTGGGGACAGTATGGGAATACTACAGTGGCACCATGGCAATATTGAGGGCACAACATGTGGACACCAATGGGAACAGGACAGCCTGGCACCATAAGAGCAGTATGGGGACACTGCAAGGACACCCCATAGGGACAGCGTGGGCAAGGCATGGAGATGGCAGGGGAATATCAAGTGGGCACTGGGGGGACAGCATGAGGAGACACAGAAGGGCCACCACAGGGCCAGGGACTCGCTGGCCACCCCCCATGGTGACAGTGACCCCCCCAGGTCCCACATCCCACCTGTGCTCTCCACCACGGGGTACTCAGCATCAGCAGAGGCGTCCAAGGCCACCAGCACCTCCTGGAACCCGTCCCCCTTGGCCAAGGCCACCACCCGGCGCTCCATGAACTCCTCCACCACCACTCGGTAGGAGCTGGAGAGCACAAAACCCCCCAAATTTCCATCATTTCCTGGAGAATGCCCCCAAAACGTGGGCTTTGGGGCGGGGGCTTACGCGATGTGCCGGCTGCGGATGGGGGGCAGGTAGGGCAGCTTCTTGACGATGATGCCGGCGTCGTAGAAGGACGGTTGGTTCTTCTGGCTGATGGCGTTGGCCACCAGCACGGCCAGCACGGTGGGCAGGAGGTGGTCCAGGTGCCCGGTGGCCTCGCACACCAGCAGGGCCGTGGACACCGCGTGGGTCACCGAGCCCGCGAACGCGGCTGCGCCTGGCGGGGAGCGGGGTCAGGGGATGGGGGTGGGTGTCCCCTGCCCATGGGGGTGTCCCCCACCCGGGAGTGTCCCCCTGCCCGTGGGGGTGTCTCCCCCACCCCCAGACTCACCAGCCAGGGCGTAGCCAGCAGGAATAATGGGCCGTGGGGGTCCTTCTGAATGGAGCCCCCATGGGAAGAGCAGGGCCACCACCTCCCCTGTCAGGCGCCCGATGGCTGCTCCTAAAATTGGGGGAGGAGGGAAGGTGGGGAGACCCCAGGAGCCCCCCCAGAATGGTGGAGGGAGAGGTGACCACCCTCCTGCAGCTGTCCTGGAGCTGCATGCCTCCCCTGTACCCCCTAGACTGGATGTACCCCCCTTCCAGGGCTGGGAATCCCCCCAGTATCTCACTCAAGGGCTGAATGAACCCACTGCACCCCTCCCCTGGGCTGGCTGTCCCCCCATGTTCCCCCCAGCCTGGCTGTCCCCCCATGTCCCCCCAGCCCCCAACTCACCATAGATGAAGATGGGCATGAAGTACCCGGCTGGCAGGGGCAGAGTGGTGGCCAGGATCAGCATCCAGAACTAGGGGGACACAGGGGGGTCACCTCATGGGGACACCGTGTTGGGGGGCACACCCAGAGCCTGGGGGGGCCATGGTTACCTTCATGAGCAGGAAGAAGGTCAGCGTGCCATAGATGGTGGCAGAGGGATGGTCCCACTCCTGCCAGAGCCCCCCAGGCTTGGCCACCCCCGAGGCGTTGGCGGCCAGCACGCCCCAGGTGCGGTTGTCAAAGAGGGAGATGAGATGTTCCTTCATGGTGAGCTGGATGGATGAACAGACGGACAAACGGACACCCTGAGCCCCTGCTGGGAGGTTTTGGGGTCCCCAGGGAGCCCCAAGTGCCCCCACTCACCCTGGAGGCCATGAACTGGCCCAGCCCGGGCGGGAAGGTGATGGAGGCGAGGAGCAGCACGGCCAGCACCGTGTACACGGGTTTGCTGCAGGGGAACACGGGGGCTGGGTGCGTGGGGACAGACAGACAGACATACAGGAGGGACCCAGGGGACACCCAGGGTGGATGGGGTTAGTGGGCAGGGTGCATGGGGGGACATTGGGGCACCCAGGGTCGATGGGGGGGGGACACATGGATGCACAGGGTGGGTGGACAGGGTGAGGGGAGGGGGGCACACAGGGACACCCAGGGTGAATGGGGTGGACAGAGGGACATCCAGCTTGAATGGGGGGGACACCGGGACACCTGGGGTGCACGGGCAGGGGGACAGAGGGACACCCAGGGTATATGGGAAGGACACAGCGACACGCAGGGTGGATGTGGGGAGGGACACAGGGACACGCAGGGTGTGTGGGAAGGACACAGGGACACGCAGAGCCTGGAGGGCATGGACACACAGACACAGTGGGTGCAGGGTGCAGACAGACAGATGGACGGATGCCCAGTACAGACTCAGTGGCCAAGAGCTTGGCCGTCAGCCGGTTCCTCTTGACGGCCACCATCATCCAGCGCTGGCAGAAGAGATAAGCACAGGCCACGATCCCACAGATGATCCTGTGAGGAGAGGGCAGGTAGGGCACAGGCAGAGCACAGAGGGCACCCCAAAACCGGGCCCTCCGTACCCCAAAATCAGGAAAAAGAAGGTCTCCAGGAGGTCGAAGGGAAAATCAATCTTGAGGTCACTCTTAAAAACAGCAGCGATGGTTTCTGGGAGGGGGGACAGGAATGAGGGTGTGGGTTTGGGGTGAGCACCCCAAAAATGTCCCGGGGGAGGGTAAAGGGGAAGAAGGGGCACATCCTGCCCAGCCTGCCTTGCCTTGCTCGCTGTTGAACACGGCCAGGAGCCGAAACATGAAGGCGCCGCAGGTGGCAGCAAAGAAGCCGCGCCAGTAATCCCGCACGGCAAAGTAGGGGGACATCACCTCGATGCTGAAAAGCACCCCTGGAAAAACGGGGAAAGGGATCAGGGCGAGGTTTAAGGGTACCGAGGGTGGGATTAGGGGGGTCCTCACCGCTGATGGGTGCCCCGAAGACTGTGGCCACCCCGACGGCTTGAGCTGCCACCAGCATCTCGTGCTGCTTGAACTTGTTCTGTAAGGCAGGGGGGGGTTAGGCACAACCCCAACTTTTTGGGGGTAAAATCAAATCCCTCCGTTCATTTTTTTGGGCGGTGGCACCCCCACCTCATATTCCCTCGTGACCGTGGTCCTCATCTTCCCCAGGTAGGCTGCGGCCATGGCGGAGAGGTGGACATAGGGACCCTGGGGGGACACAGTGCTGAGCCCCCCACCCATCCCGGCACCGGCTGAAACCGCCGGGATTTTGGGGTTCAGAAGGGGATCCCTCACCACTTTGCCAAGGAAAACGGTGCTGCCACACGTCAGGGTGCAGGTCAGCCCCACCACCTTGGCTCCGAAGTTCTGGATGGCCAGGTAGTCCTCCAGCACCACGCCCATCAGGATGGTCTTCAGCTCCGGGATGCCGGAGCCTGGTGGTGGGGAGGGGGGCAGGATCCAAATTTTAGGGGTCCCCCATTACCAAGGGGGCGCTTTAGGGTGTCAGGGAGGTCGGGGTGCAGCCGGCTCACCTCCGGAGTGCGGGGTGATGCTCTGGGAGAAGCCGCTGGAGAAGGCGGCTATGGCCGTGGGGAACAGGGTCCACGAGAGGTACTTGAGCACCGCGATGTCCCCGATCTCCCGGTACAGCCACGTGTGGGCTGGAGGAGAGGTGTCGGGAGGGGAGCTGCACCCCCCGAAAGACCCCCCCGTATTCTGGGTGAGCCCCAAACGCCCCCGGGGCGCCCCTCGTTACCCGCGTGGAGCCTGGCGACGATGATGTCCATGGCGAAGCTGATGGTGGCCATGAGCACCCCCAGGATGAAGAGGAAGTACCAATCCTCCCCGACGCGGAACAGCTGCCGCTTCACCCACTCCAAGCACCCTGCGAGGGGGGAAATAGGGTGCTGACCCCCCAAAACCCCCCGCCCCCATAAAGTCCCCCTTTTTGGGTGGGGGTCTCACCTCGGACCCTCCTCCGGGCGGTGGGGCAGGGTCTCCAGCTGTGCTCCGACACCAGAACCCTCTCCACCTCCTCCTCCTCCTTCTCCCCCCGCAGCCCCCTGGGGACAGGGCGCTCCATCCCGGGGACGCTTCAGGCGGACCGCACCCCCTTTTTTGTAGCACCCCTGACCCGTTCCTCCCGCCTCGGCCTCCGCTGCCCGACTGAGTTTGCAAACGAGCTCATTAAAAACGACCTTGACGAATCCGACGGACCCGCTCGGGCCGGAGCGAGCCGGGTTTCCTCCCCCCTCCGCCACCCTCCAGCTCCCAGTCCCAACGTACATCCCGCGGCGGGGAGGATTTAATAAGTATTTTAATTAATTATCGTGATTATTCCTTAATAATAGGTATCGCATTCCATGGCGTTGAGCTGAGGGGGGGAACGGAGAGGGGAAAAATTTCCACCGTCTCCGGCGCAAGACCTAAATTTAGCCGGTTTTACGAGAGGTCTGGCAGGCGGCCGGGAGCCTTAACGAGGCTTTAAAAAGCTCGTCAAGTCGAAATATCCCGAAATAACCGATCCGGCGTCGCCTTCGCCGGCAGGAGAGCGAGGAAGGGGATTCCGCTCATCCCCCCGGCGGGAGCTGGGGGTCGCAGGTGGGCGCAAGCGGCGGCTGAAAGTGAAACCCTCTCCCGCCGGCTCCATGGAGCTTTTCGGGAGCTTTGTCCGGCCCCACGGGGAGAGCTTGGGGTTCCCAGGTGAGTTTGGGGCGCACCCGGGAGGCATTTGGTGAGGGGATCCTGGGCAAGCCGTGGCTGTGACCCCCCAAACCGTGCCCAGCAGCTCGCCCTGGTAACACGGGCGTGGTGAAGACCCTGGGGAACACCTATCAGTTCACGGTGGACGTCAGCGACTTCGCGCCCGAGGACATCATTGTCACCACCTCCAACAACCAGATCGAGGTGCACGCCGAGAAGGTGGGTGCTCCCTCCCCGCTCACCCCCAAAGTGGGGGACCCCAAAATCCTCACTGGGGGTGTGGGGACTGCCCAGCTCCCACCCAATTCCCAAACAGCTGCGGCCACAACCCCAGCAGTATTTAATTCACCATTAATTAATAATGGGGAATAATGAGTCCTCATTCTGCTTGCACCCCAAAATCGCCTCTTTTCACCCATTTTTTTCTCCCAGCTGGCCACGGATGGCACCGTCATGAACACCTTCACCCACAAGTGCCAGCTGCCCGAAGATGTGGACCCCACGTCCGTGTCGTCCTCGCTGGGGGACAATGGGATGTTGACCATCCGGGCTCAGCGCCGGCCGGCCAAGCACTCCGAGCACGTCCAGCAAACCTTCCGGACTGAGATCAAGATCTGAGGGGTCGGGGGGCTCCTTTCCCCCCCTCTCCTTTCCCTCCCTCGCTAATTAAATGGGTGATTTGGGAAGGAGGTGGGATGTGGGGTAGGGAATGGGAAGGCTCTCTCCAGAGTGGGGTCAGACCTGTGCTGAACGCATCCCGTCACCCAGCGGAGAAATTCCGGAGGGAGTCCCAGCTCCGGCAATTTTTAGCTGGCGCATGTTGAGGGGGGAGATCCAGCGTGCCAAGAGTCCTGCCGGGAGCCAGGTTCCCTTTCCCAACCCTCTGCCAGAGCTTGTCTTTGTATATAGAGCTTGGGATAAATTATTGAGAACGTCCGACTGCCGCCTTCTCCATTTTTTGACGTTTCCCTGATGCTTTACCCTCAAAAAGGGGTGCAGGTTCAGACCCAAGGGGTGTCTCGGTAAGGGATATTCTGCCATCCCCACAAAAACCCGCACCAGGAGCCGCTCGGGCGCCCGCTGCCCTGTTTATTTCCAGCCCGGCGTGACTCATTTCTTCCCTGAAGCTCTATTTCAGAGCCATTCCCTCAGCTGTCCGGCTGCCGACCCACCTGGAAGGGCACCAAACCCTCCTTCTCCTCCTCCTCCCCTCGCTCACCCTTGCCCAGCACCCTGGGGATGCCCCAAGGCCGGGATGCCGGCCCCAGAACCAAGGGCTCGTTCTGGGGGAGGAAGGGCTCGTTCTGAGGGAGGAAGGGCCTGGCTCTGTGTCCCTGTGTGTACCCACAACAGTGAGGCGCCCGCTGGGGCAGCAGCGCCTGTTTATGGCTACACAGCCCGGCTCGTGTTGCTGCTCCGCCCGTGACTGCCTGCAGCAGCCTGGCAGCGGCCCAGGCACGGCGCTCAGGGCAATCCCCCTGCGGCAAAAAGGGCCGAAAGCGATGATGGCTGAGGTGGTGAAGGCTCGGGGAGCCGGGGAGGGCAGCGCCCGTCGGGCCCCGGGCAGGAACGCGGCGGCTCCGGCTCGAAGCCAGCCCGGAGCCCAGCGGCGGTCGCTGGTTGCCATCTAGCGGCCCTGGCCCAGGGAGGTGCGGGGAAAGGCGGAGGGAAGTGGGGAAACCGCCCTATTTCTGCCCTATTTCTGCCCGAATGGCTTTGGGACAGGGGAGGTGAGCAGAGAGCAGAGGGCAGCCCTGCCCCAAACATACCCCACAGGAGCTGGCCCCTCATGGCCGCTCTGGCTCCCCTTGGCCCCTCATGGTTCCCCTCATGGCTCCCCTCATGGCCCCCCTCTTTCCCTATTTCTGCCCGCATCGCTTTGGGACAGGGGAGGTGAGCAGAGGGCTCAGGCCAGCCCCAAACACACCCCACAGCAGCTGGTTCGTGGCAGGAAAGCTGGGGAAAAAACCAGTTTGTTGGGACGTGTTTAAACTCTTCATCAATAATCTGGACAAAAGGATTGAGGGTACCCTTGTAGCCCATACAAAACTTTTTCATTTATTTATACATTTTAAGCAAACAAATAAATTAATGTTTATTGGTTCTAGGAAACATAATTCTCTTATTAATTAGCATGCTGTCCTCTATTGGTTATTGATTTCTATAGTCCTTTTATCATAATCTCCAGCTTTCCAGGCCTTAATCTCTTCTGTATTTTCTGGTTACTCCAATGTCCTTGAAGGACCATAAATTTAAGATCCCAGACATCCAATCTTCGAATACTTTTGGCTTTATTGAAGCTTGTCAGGGTTAGTTTTAACAAACTTAAGGTTCTGGTGAATAATGATCAGAGTAACAAGAGTCTGTGTAGAAACTTAACTAGTACTGGCCAAAAGTGGGTGCTGCTCACGAATAATTAAAACAACTAATTAAAAATTAGTTAGGAAAGTTGTATTATTTCCAACAACAGGGAACCTTCTCCCTTATGAAATGATGAAGCCAAGAGAACAAGTGACAGGAAAAGAGGAACGGCATCAAGTTGTGGCAAGGGAGGTTTATGTTAGATATACGGAGAATTCCTTCATGGTGGGTGGTCAGTGGGTGGGACAGCAGCAGATTCACCACCTCAGGGGTGTTTAAGCAGGGGTGATGTTGTGGCTGGCAACACAGGTAGTGAAGAAGACAGCAGTGGCGCTGGCACCGGGACCTTCGAACCTCACAGCTGTGCTTGACCTCCCTCGGCCCCTCACGGCCCCTCTCAGCCCCGCATGGCTCCTCTGGGCCCCCGTCAATCCCTCATGGCCCCTCATGGCTCCCCTCAGCCCCTCAGGGACCCTCATAGCCCCCCTCTGTCCCTCATGGCTCCTCTCTGTCCCTCACGGCCCCTCTGGGACCCTCATGGCTCCTCTCCGTCCCTAATGGCCCCGCATGGCGCCTCCGGCCCACTCAGCACCGCCCCCCTCTGTCATGGCGGCGCCTCTGCGGCGGGAAGGGGCGGGAAGGTGACCGTGCCCCGCCGCGCACGCGCGGTGACGCTGGGCGGGCCAGGGCGACGCCGCTTCCGCCCGGCGCCAAGATGGCGGCGCCCTTTGTCTGGTCGGTGTCACGGTGAGGGCCGCGGGCCGCGGGTGAGGCTCCGCCGGGCCCGGCATGGCAGGTGCGGCACGGGGGCCTCGGGAGAGCGCTGGAGGGCTGGGGAGAGGGTTGAGTAGGACACGGGCGCTGGGAAGGGACGGGGCTGCGGCCTGGCTCGCTGCCTGTGGGGTAACGGAGCCGCTTTGGGGGTCACCCCGGTGCTCGGCCCCGGTTCTTTGAGGGCAGGCTGCGGCGGGGGGGGCGGTCCTGCTGGCGGGCCCTGGGAAACGGGGCGCTGCCGGCCATCGTGGGGGAACGGGGGCTTGTCGCGGTAGGAACGAGGGACTGGCTGCCGGATATGGTCAGGGCTTGTCGGCTGCTGCGACGGGAGCGGGGGCTCCTGGTTGTCATGAGGGGAATGGGGGTTGGTGGCTGTCGTGGGGGACAGCGGGGGCTGTCGTGAGGGGAATGGGGCTTCTGGATGTCGTGAGGGGAGCAGGGGCCTCGTGGTTGTCGTGGGCGCACCGAGGGGCTCCTGGTCGCACCCCCTGCCCGGGGTGTCCCTGTTCGCTGTGTCCCTCCCCAGCCGTGAGGTGACTCGGGGCCAGGCCATGTGTCCCCCGGCCTTGGGGCATCACCGTCCCCTCGGGCCACCCATAGATCCTCGCGATGCTGGGGAATGGGGGTCACAGCCCCGAGCCAGCGCCAGCCACATCCCTGCCTCTCAGGGACGGGGAAAGCGCAAGGAAAACGCGACTTCCCCTGTCCTGGCGTTCTGGCGAGGTGACAGCCCCTCCTGGCTGTCCGTGCCCTCTGCGGGCCGGCACGGGTGACACATTTCCTGGAGCAGCCGCGTTTCCTGAGTTTTGTTTCTGCACCAGAGGCTTCTCCCGAGATTCCAGCGCTCAGCCAGCATTCCGAAGGGCGTTTTTCCCCAAGGAGACAAGGGCTGGTCATCCCTGGGCGCTGCAGACACAGGAAGGGTTTCAGGGCAGATCTCAGGCTCAGGTGAAGTCTTGGTGTCCAGAGCAGCACCAGCACATCCATAAGACTTAAATCCAAATAACCAAGGCATTCTCAGGATATCTGTTCCCTGTAGGGGGGGTCTAGGATGTCCCTCTCCTCGTGTCTTCCTCATTTTTTTCCTTTTCACCACATTTTTTCCCCTTTATGATCATTTCCCCTCTCACAGCTCGCCTTCCGCTTCCGACCACAAGCTCTGCAGCCCTTCCCTGCACCATGATCCATATTATTGTTATGATACAGAGCTGCTGTGCTCAGATCAGCTCCAGACTTGACTTTTTTCATGAAAACCATTGCAGGATCCGTTGCTGGAAATGAGGACAGAGCCCTGTGGGCAGAGGCAGCGAGGGTTGGGGCCGCGCTGTTCCCCGAGCTGACGCACGAGGCGGGAGATGCCGGTGGGTAGGAAACAAACCAACCCCTCTTCCCTTTCATCCTCCCAGCATGGATGGCTGGCTGCTGACAGCCTGGAAAGGCACTGTTTAACTCACTGCTTTTCCAAGTCAGGGAGGTTTGGGGGTTTTTAATAGGTAGGTGTTCACATGGCAGGGAAGGGGAGAGGTAATGGTGCTAATTAGCGAGAGTGCTTAGCAGAGCTGGCGTGGGAAGCTCCCTGGGACTGCAGCTGCTGGATTTATCTGTGTGGAGGGTGTGGGTGGGCTCATAATGAACTTCTGCATGATTAATTGGATAATGAGAGACTCAACAGCCTCGTCGGGGAGAGGTCAGGAGGGGAATTGTCTCCCCTGAGGGGAAATCAGAGGATTTCAGTCCTGCATCAGGGATTTTGCACCTTCAGCACCCAAGACTGGAGGTTTAAAATTGAGTTTTTCTATCCCATTTTTTCCAGGATGGCTGCATAGAGACTGACCTGAACACCTGGGAAGGGGAAATCTCTGGAGGAGAGACTCAACCCTCTGGCCCTCGATCCTCTGGGTATCTCTGTTCCCTGCAGCACAGGGGTGAGCTTGGGCACACTCCTGGGGGTTGGGTCCAGGTTTGGGATTGTTAAACCTCAGAGTCAGGGGTTTTAGTGGGTAAAGGTGACATTGGCTGCTGGGTGTGGGTACAGAGAGCACATGACATTACAGGGGAGACCACAGAAAATTTGAAGGTTTTTTGGGAAGAGTTGAGTTTCCTGGATTTTTACTTCCTTCTCAAAGCTGGGGGAGCAAAGCTGAGACAAATCCAATCCTGGAACGTTAAAAATCATCGTTCAGATGCAAAGTGCCTCCCACAAATTCCCCAAAATACCCTTTCAGTGCATGGAACTGTCAGGATTCCTCAGGTCTGCAAGCACAGAACACAGCCTTGTTTACCCTGCAGGGAAAATGCTCCCCCTTTTCTCCAGAGCTGTGCAAACCACACTGGGCTGTGCTGTGCAGTATCCTGACCCAAGTACTGTTTTTTTCTGGGATGTATTTTGGGACAGGCTGGGGGAAAGCCAGGGCAGGGAGTTCAGTGCAGCAACAAAATGGAGAGGAACTTCCTCCCTCTGTGTGTGATCCAGTGCTGTCAGAGAGGTCCTGGCCTCTCATCCCCACTGGAAGGGAATGAAGTGGAAGCTGAGTGAATCCCTGGGAGGAAGATCCTTCCCTCAGTGTTGCTGGCACCCACAGCTGACAGGAGGAGGCTCCCTCTGACCACTGATTGCTGGAGGGAGCAGGAGCTGGAAGTGCCTGGTGGTGTGGATCCAAACCTCTCCCTTCTTCCTGACTGGAAACTCCTGATTTAAGAGGTGATGAAGTGGAAAAACAACTTCCATGGGCTGGAAACTTTCAGAGACACCGAGCATGGAATCCAGGAGTGTTTCCCCAGCTGTGACCTTCCTGCTCCAACGTCCAGAGCTTTGGGGACTTCCTGCATGAACAATAACTGGATAGTCCCTGTTTCCTTTCTCCTCCCTCCTTGCTAATCCCTTGAAACAATCCCTTCAGCCCCAGAATCATTGGTGGAGGACAGAGCCAAGTGAAATCCTTCATTCACCCCACGGATGCAGCTCAGGAGAAAATCCACAGTGTGGCACTTTGCTGACAAGGACCTGCTGGAAAATTGGGGTTTTGCCACGTTTCCAGCAATTTGCAGCATTCCTCAGGCAGAGCTGTGCTCCAGGCTTGGAGAACTGCCTCCAAACACATAATAAAATATAAAAATTCCTCAGAACTGTGACATGAGCAGCTGGAAGAGCAGGAGCTGGAATGTTTGGATGAACACTCCCGTGCTGTGGCCTTGGCAGGAGCTGTGACACAGAGGAGGGACGATGGCACTTGTGTCTGCAGAGGTGACAAGGCTTCTGCTCGCTGTTTGGACCAGCTGAGGAGCAACATCTGCGTTCTGAACATTGTCATGGTTGCTAAAACCATCCTGGCTGTTCCATCAACTCCTTCTAGCCCTGTGTTGGAGTCGTGGCTGTTCCAGGAGAGGGTTTGGGGTTAGATTTAGCCAGGAGAGGAGCTGAAATTCAACTTTTTGTGCAGTGAGGTTCTGTTTTGTGATCTCTCCTCCTCCACGACCCCTTCAGTGGTTTCACCACACGCCTCACCCCCACCCTATGGTGTTTTTTCCCTCCCACAGCCATGGATTTCCCTCAGCACAGCCAGCAGGTGCTGGAGCAGCTGAACCAGCAGCGACAGCTGGGGCTGCTCTGCGACTGCACCTTCGTGGTGGACGGCATCGACTTCAAGGCCCACAAGGCCGTGCTGGCCGCCTGCAGCGACTATTTCCGCATGCTCTTCGTGGACCAGAAGGACGTGGTGCACCTGGACATCAGCAACGCTGCAGGTAGGCCTGGGGATTTTGTTTTCATACTCTTAACCCTAATAACCCTCTCCACCCCCATCCTATTCCCTCTTCTATCCAACAACCTCAAAAACACCCCCAGCACAATCATAAACACAGTCAGAACTTCCTTTTTAATCAGCCTAATCCCAATAACAATTTACATCCATTCTGGAACAGAAAGCCTCACCTCCTTCTGGGAATGAAAGTTCATCATAAGCTTCAAAATCTCCATCAGCCTAAAAATAGACTTCTACTCTCTTACCTTCTTCCTCATTGTACTATTCATATCATGGTCCATCCTACAATTCACAACGTGATATATGGCCTCAGACCCTTACATTACAAAATTTTTCACTTACTTACTATTCTTCCTAATCGCTGTACTCATCCTAATCATCACCAATAACCTCCCAGCTCTGTAAACAACACAATTCTGTGCTCAGGCTTTGAGGGAGGCTCTTCAGCTTGTTATTTTGAGTGTTTCAGAATGAAGGAGTGAGGGGGTGAGGGCTCATTCTGGTTGTGTGATCTCTCCTGCAGGCCTGGGCCAGGTTCTGGAGTTCATGTACACGGCTAAGCTGAGCCTGAGCCCTGACAACGTGGAGGACGTGCTGGCCGTGGCAGGTTTCCTGCAGATGCAGGAGATTGTCAGTGCTTGCAACGCACTCAAATCTCTGTCTGTGCCCCCAGAAAATCCCCAGCAGCCCCCCGAGATCGGTACGTACCCTCCTGGCTTCTCCTCACAAGATTTACCTGCTTGTGCTTCATGCAGGCCAGAACTTATCCACTTGTGCTCCTTGGCCACCTTGCAAACCCAGTTCCTGCGTGCACCTGGTGCACCTGGGTGGGGTTTGATCCTCTTGGGCAGCACCAGCAGTTGAAAAATTGCTGCTTCTGTGAATTTTGTGGGATTTGGGAATCCTGCTGGCAGCAGCAGCTGGATGGCTTCCCCTGTTCCCTTGCAGGAGCCGACAAGGTCCCAGCTGATGGCAAGACATCGGTGGTGGCAGAAGCTCTGGGGGAGCCTGACAAAGCCAAAGCTGCTGCTCCCGACAGCGAGGGCAAGGAGGAGAAGCCGGAGGCCGTGGCACAGCCTGAGGTGCCTGCAGAGCAGCCAGCTGGCCAGGAAGGTGAGCCAGCGAGGGGTGACAGCCTGGCTCCTGCTGTCACCCCCAGCACACCCTGCCCTGACACTGCAGCGCTCGCAGGGACAGGCGCTGCCATCCAGGAGGATCCCAGGGCCGACGTTCCCGGGCTCCCGCAGCCATCGGAGAGCGCCGTGGGCAGCGACAGCCTGGCAGGTGAGCGGGGCTGGGACAAAGCTGGGCAGGGCTGGAGCCCTCATTATCTGTGGAATTCATTGTGAGTGTGGGTTTTGTGAGGCATGGATCCTCTGGGAGCAGTTGTTTTGGAGCATAGTAAGGAGAGTTGGGAATTTCTCCTCTGCCTGCACAGGCTTTGGGAATTTAGGGCTAATCACCTGCAAATTCAAAGTGATTCCAGGTAGAGGTGATGATGGATGAGCTTTCACTTCCCTTCCAACTCAGATGTTTCTGTGATTTCTCTGGGGACAGATGACACCTAATCCCAGTCTCCTTAAGTTAGGAAATCCAGGTGGATTTGTGCCTCTGCTGCCACTCCCAAATTTGAGCACCCCCATTTTCTACTGTCCCGCAGAAATGAAACTGGAAAGGAAGGAGGAAGAGGGGGAGATGATAGTGGAGGAGGAAGATGAGGGTAAAATGCCCAAGGAGGAGCCTCCCCAGCTGGAGAATGGGGAAAACGCTGAGGATAACGAGTCGGGCAGCACGGATTCGGGGCAGGAGAACTCGGGGGAGCCGCGCCTGCTGCGCTCCGGCACCTACAGCGACCGCACCGAGTCCAAGGCCTACGGCTCCGTCACACACAAGTGTGAGGTGAGGCTGGCTGGGCTCCTGGGCAGAGCTCCAGGTGCCACCGGGTGCCTTGGGGACAGAGGGGTGACAATGCCTGTCCCACCATCCCTAGGACTGCGGGAAGGAGTTCACCCACACCGGAAACTTCAAGCGGCACATCCGGATCCACACTGGGGAGAAGCCCTTCTCGTGCAGGGAGTGCAACAAGGCCTTCTCTGACCCAGCTGCCTGCAAGGCCCACGAGAAGACACACAGGTATGGGTGGAGCCAGGGAAAGACACCTGGAAAATGTGAGGTTTGCTGGGAATGGTTGAATCCTTTAGAAATCCATTGGGGTGTTGGGGTATCTGGGAGGAGATTTGTCTTTCTGCCTCTGTCATGGTCCTGAGTTGGAAGGGATCCACAGGGATCGAGTCCAACTACTGGCCCTGCACAGACACCATCAGAATCCCATCCTGTGTCTGACAGCATTGTCCAAATTTGTGTTGTTTCATGGACTCCCGTCCCTGGAAGTGTTCAGGGTTGGATGGGGCTTGGAACAACCTGGTCTAGTGGCAGGTGGGGTCAAGATGAGCTTAGAGGTCCCTCCCAAACCAAGCATTCCGTGACTCCTGGATCTGGCTGGGGGTGACACTCAGACTGGGGGCAGTGAGACCCCGGTGCTGGGTGTGACATTCCCCCCTCACCCCAGCCCGCTGAAGCCGTACGGCTGCGAGGAGTGCGGGAAGAGCTACCGGCTCATCAGCCTGCTGAACCTGCACAAGAAGCGGCACACGGGCGAGGCGCGCTACCGCTGCGAGGACTGCGGCAAGCTCTTCACCACCTCGGGCAACCTGAAGCGGCACCAGCTGGTGCACAGCGGGGAGAAGCCCTACCAGTGCGACTACTGCGGGCGCTCCTTCTCCGACCCCACCTCCAAGATGCGCCACCTGGAGACGCACGACACCGACAAGGAGCACAAGTGTCCCCACTGCGACAAGAAGTTCAACCAGGTGTGCTGGGGAGCGGGGAGGCTGGGCCAGCGGGGTCCTGGAAAGGGAGATTTGTCCGTGGGATGCAGTTTGGGGGTCCCAGAGTGGTCCTGGGATGGTGGTGTATCCATGAGGTGTATCCATGAGGTGTATCCATGAGTGCAGGGAATGCAGCAAGGCCATCCATTAGGCATCCCAGAGCAGTCCTGAAAGGGTGGATTGTCCATGAGATGCAGTTTGGGGGTCCCAGAGTGGTCCTGGGATGGTGGTGTGTCCATGAGGTGTAGTTGGGGGTCTCAAAGCAGTCCTGAAAGGGTGGATTATCCATGGGATGCAGTTTGGAATGGATACACCACCTTTCCCAGAGTGGTTCTGGGATGGTGATGTATCCATGAGGCGTAGCTGGGGGTCCCAGAGCAGTCCTGAAAGGGTGGATTATGCATGGGATGCAGTCTGGGGTCCCAGAGCAGTCCTGGGATGGTGGTGTGTCCATGAGGTGTTGCTGGGGGTCCCAGAGTGGTCCTGAAAGGGTAGATTATCCATGGGATGCAGTTTGGGGTTCCCAGAGTGGTCCTGGGATGGTGGTGTATCCATGAGACATATTTGGGGGTCCCAGAGCAGTTCTGAAGGGGTGGATTATGTATGGGATGCAGTCCCAGAGTGGTCCTGGGATGATGAGGTGTATTTGGGGGTCCCAGAGCGGTCCTGAAAGGGTGAATTATCCATGGGATGCAGTTTGGGGCTTCCAGAGTGGCCCTGGGATGGTGTTGTGTCCATGAGGTGTTGTGAGGTGTATCCATGAGTGCAGGGAATGCAACAAGACCATCCATTGGGCATCCCAGAATGGTCTTGAAAGGGTGGATTACCCATGGGATGCAGTTTGGGGGTCCCAGAGCTGTCCTGGGGTGGTGATGTATCCATGAGATGTATTTAGGGGTCTCAGAGCAGTCCTTAAAGGGTGGATTATCCATGGATTGCAGTTTGGGGGCCCCAGAGTGGTCCTGGGATGATGAGGTATATTTTGGGGTCCCAGAGCGTTCCTGAAAGGGTGGATTACCCATGGGATGCAATTTGGGGTTCCCAGAGTGGTCCCTGGGATGTTGTTGTGTCCATGAGGTGTATTTGGGGGTCCCAGAGCAGTCCTTAAAGGGTGGATTATCCATGGGATGCAGCTTGGGGGTCTTGGAGCTTGGAAAGAGTGATTTATCCACGGAGTGAAGCTTGGAGGTCCTAGAGGCCACTCCAGAAGGGATCCATGGGGATTTGGGTTGCTCCAAAGGGAGATGAGGTGGTTTGAGGCTCTCTCCATCCCGTTCTCCATCCCCAGGTGGGGAATTTGAAGGCTCACCTGAAGATCCACATTGCAGATGGGCCCCTGAAGTGCCGGGAGTGTGGGAAGCAGTTCACCACGTCAGGTAACACAGGGGAGGGGGGCTGAGGAGCTGAGTGATGGGACTTGGATGGTCTGGGGGGAGCAGGGAGTATTCCAGGGCTGGATCAGAGCCAGAGGAAGGATTTCATCCCGGCTTTACGGTGCCATGGTTGTGCTGCATGAATTCCTGGTTTTCCCCATGGAGCCACACCCTGGAAAGGAGATGGGGATGTCTCCTCCCATCTTCTCTCAGCCTGCTGCAGAGCCAGAGGGTTGGAATGATCCCAATGGAGTCTTTTGATCCCCTCAAACGCTGGGTGCTTGTCCTGGCTGTCTCCCCTTCCACGTTACTGCCCAATCCCAGGCAGGGTGCAGCCAACTTCCCTCAATCCCTGCACAGTCCCTGCTCCCTGAGCAGCACCAGGCTTTCCGAGGGAGCTTCTGGGGCTCTGGGAAGGAGGAGAAGGGGGAGGAGGATCCGGTGTCCTTCATCCTGCCCTGCTCCCAGGTAACCTGAAGCGGCACCTGCGGATCCACAGCGGGGAGAAGCCGTACGTGTGCGTGCACTGCCAGCGCCAGTTCGCCGACCCCGGTGCTCTGCAGCGCCACGTCCGCATCCACACCGGTACGGACCCCTCCTGCCCCTCCTGCCCCCCGAGGCTCCTCCTGCCCCTCGTGCTCCCCACCCACCTCCTCCTGTGCTTCCCCAGGAGAGAAGCCGTGCCAGTGCTTGATCTGCGGGAAAGCCTTCACCCAGGCGAGCTCCCTCATCGCCCACGTGCGCCAGCACACCGGGGAGAAGCCCTACGTGTGTGAGCGCTGTGGGAAGAGGTGAGGATTCCCCTTGGGAATACCAGGAGATATTCCAGTGTTCCCCCACTTTGGTGCTGGTGGAATATCAGGGGCACCTCCACTCGCTGTTCCCAGCCCGGTGCCATTCTCTGGAGGGAGGGTGGAGGTGCCAGGGTGACACCAGGGTTGTGGTGACCGTGGTCTCATTCCCCAAGGTTCGTCCAGTCGAGCCAGCTGGCCAACCACATCCGTCACCACGACAACATCCGGCCCCACAAATGCACCGTCTGCAACAAAGCCTTCGTCAACGTGGGCGACCTGTCCAAGCACATCATCATCCACACAGGTGGGTGGGTACCTCCCAGAGCCCTGCACCGCTCCGGGCATCGCCCCCTCACCCACCCCGTTCCCTGTGCCCTCCCAGGGGAGAAGCCCTTCCTGTGTGACAAGTGCGGGCGTGGCTTCAACCGCGTGGACAACCTGCGCTCCCACGTCAAGACCGTGCACCAGGGCAAGGCTGGCATCAAAATCCTGGAGCCCGAGGAGGGCGACGAGGTCAACATCGTCACGGTGGCGTCCGATGACATGGTGACACTGGCCACCGAGGCGCTGGCTGCCACCGCTGTCACGCAGCTCACGGGTGAGCTGGGGCCCGTGGGATTCCCAAAGGGAGTTCACACATGGGGGGCAGCTTGGGAACCGTCCAGAAGGGAAGGTTAGAGGTGGGGAGCAGCTGGGAGGTCCTGGCATTGTCCTGAAATGGAGCCTTATCCATAGGGAGCAGCTGGCTGGTCCCAGAGTTGTCCCCAGAGGGAGATTCGTGTGTGGGGGTTCAGCTTAGGGGACTCAGGAGGCATCCCAAAAGGGAAATTTACCCATGGGAATGCAGCCTGGGGGTCTTGGAGATGTCCTGAAAAAAAGGTGCAGCTTGGAGGTCCCAGATGCCATCCCAAAAGGGAGATTTTATCCCTGAGAGGAGCTTGGGTGTTCCATGAGCCACCCCAGAAGGAAAACTTACCTGTGGGGAGAGTTGAAGGGGCCTGGAACTGTCACAAAGATGAGGTTAATTTATGAAGGTGCAGCTTAGAGGTCCCAGGAGCCACCCTAAAAGGAAACTTGTCCATGGGATGCAGCTTGGGCATCCCAGGACTTAAAAGGGGCTGAATCTCCAGGGAGCAGTTTGTGGTTCCACGAGACACCCCAAAAATGAGATTTTTCTGTGAGGGACAGCCTAGGGAATCCCTGGAACCCTTCCAGAGGGGAAGCTTAACTCTGGGGAGCAGCTTGGGTGCCTTGGGGTGGTCTGAAAGGGAGGTTTATCCATGAGGTGCAGTTCGAGGGGCCCAAGAGTCACCCCAAAAGGGAGATTCATTTGTAGGGGGGCACTTTGGGGCTTTTCCATGGGCTGCAGCTTGGAGGTCCTGGAGCCCCCAAAGACACTGGAGATTTATCCAAGGGCGCAGCACCCGAGCCTGGGCAGCCTCACATCCCACTGGAGCCACTCCCAGCCTCAGCCCTGGGCAGGATCCATGGCTGGGGGGGAATTCCTGCCCACCTGAGCCCCCCTAATGTCCCTGTCCCCCAGAGTGTCCCTGTCCCCACTAATGTCCCTGTCCCCCTCTGTTCCCACAGTGGTGCCCGTGGCAGCTGCAGTGACAGCGGATGAGACCGAAGCACTTAAAGCTGAGATCACCAAAGCGGTGAAGCAGGTGCAGGAGGCAGGTGAGACCGGGAATACCGGGAATACTGACCGGGCTGCCTCCTCCCATCCTCCCATCCCATCACCACCGGGAATACGGGGCTGGCTCCTCCCATCCCACAGCCCAGCACCTCTGGGAATACCGGGCTGGCTCCTCCCATCCCACCACCCCAGATCCTCCTGGAATACCGGGCTGCCTCCTCCCATCCTCCCATCCCATCACCACCGGGAATACGGGGCTGGCTCCTCCCATCCCACCACCCCAGCACCCCCGGGAATACCGGGCTGGCTCCTCCCATCCCACAGCCCAGCACCTCCGGGAATACCGGGAATACGGGGCTGGCTCCTCCCATCCCACAGCCCAGCACCACCGGGAATACGGGGCTGGCTCCTCCCATCCCACAGCCCAGCACCTCCTGGAATACGGGGCTGGCTCCTCCCATCCCACCACCCCAGGACCCCCGGGAATACCGGCACGGGTCGGCAGCTCCCATCCTGTAGAATTTGAACGCAGATTTGTACAATTTTCTACAAATCTGTTTCCTGCGCCACCCCACCACCTCCGAGCCTCGCCCATTTCGGTGTGTGTGTTTCTCTCTCCCCCGGCAGACCCCAACACGCAGATCCTTTACGCCTGCGATTCCTGCGGGGAGAAGTTCCTGGACGCCAGCAGCCTGGCGCAGCACGTGCGCATCCACACGGCCCAGGCGCTCGTCATGTTCCAGGCGGAGCCCGACTTCTACCAGCCGTACGGCGCCGCGGGCTGGCCGGCAGAGCAGGTCATCCCCGCCGGGGAGCTCCTGTTCCGCCCCCGCGAGGGCCCCGAGCCGCCCCCGGCCGCCGCCCCGGCCCCCCCGGCCGAGGGGCCGCCCCCGGCCCCCGAGTGACCCCGCCCCCGCCCTGCCTTTATTTAAGAGACAGCTCGGAAATGGTGTAAAAAGTGTATTTCTGGAAGGAAAGAGATGGAATAAAATGCAGTATTTTGTAAGGGTTGGTGCTCGGGGAGGGGGCTGCGGCTTCCCCACCACAGGGGGTGTTTTGGGCACCGTGGGGGACAGTGAAACACTCCAGTCACTGCTGGGAGTGTGATGTGGATGGAGAGCAGGGATAGATGAGGTGATAAAGGATAAAAAGGGTGGGTTAAGGTTTTCAACCCCACGCGGAACAGCAGGTGGGGATTTCTGGGGTAAAACCCCTCCCATGCTGACCCCCGCTGAGGGAGGGGTGTGGAGGCAGGGGAGCTGCCCCTGTTTGGGGGTAAAAAGAAGAAAAAAGGTGCTGCTGATGGAGGTGGGGGTGGGAGCCGGTCCTGCCCCACCTGGGGTCTGGGGCTCGGCTGGGCCCACCCACAAAGGACCCCAGGCCCTGGAGCTGCCCCTGTCCGTGTGTCCAGCTGGACACTCCCCCCTGCTCTGTCCCCTCAGAGCCCCCAGCTCCCCAGGGCGGGGAGGGAAGGGAGAGACACACGGACACAATGACAGGGGTGTGTCCAGCCAGGACAGACGGACACAAAAATGGCTGCAGGGCCAGCTGGACACCTGGAAGGCTCCGTGGATGGCTGGACAGTGGCAGAGACAGACGGACACCTTCAGGCCAGACAGTTTCACATCCAGTTGGACACCTGGACACGTGTCTGTCCATCCATGTGTCCATCTGTCCTCATCCATGCTCCCCAGCCTGGGGGGGTTGGAGGATCCAGGACAGGCTGGGCTGTCCAGCCGGACACATGGACAGGGCTGTTGGTGCTGGACCTTCACTGGAAATAGCTGGACAGATGGACAGACTGACAGATGGACACAGGGATGGATTGACAGGCAGACACAGACAGCGACATGTGCAGCTGGACACACGGACACTTCTGTGGATGGACACATGGCTGGCTGCATTCACAGCCAGACAGAGGAACCATTGCGAGTCCAGTCACACAGACAATTGTACATCCAGCTGGACACACGGACATTGTACAGACAGACACATTCCTCCTCCATCCATGAGCATAAATGACCCAAAAATGCCCTTTTCACCCCAAAGGCCCCTCACCAAAAAGCAGCGATTTCACACCCCCGCCCCGCCCCCCTCACACCCCCCTCACACCCCTGCCCCGC
>JAWWMQ010000089.1:2030042-2070608 GCA_035047885.1 Chlorospingus flavigularis
GAGAAAAAAAAAAGAAACAAAAAATAAACCAAAAAAAAAAAAAAAAAAAAAAAACCAAAAAAACCAAGTTCCATAAATTAATTAAGTGTTAGGGGAGGCGAGGGGGGCCGGGGCAGAGTCTTTGTACAAGTGTATAACACTTCCACAGCTGATGAGACGAGGGGATGTTTAAATGAAGCGCACTTACAAATGAGTGACAATACAAAGTCTGAGTATGAAAATAAGATTTTTTTTCTCTGAAAACACATTTTTGGCACAGATTAAAAAAAAATGTATGTTGTGGGGATTTGATTTTTTTTTTTTAAAGTCAGTATTATATATATTTATATATATTATATATATATTTATATATACACACACCCACTGAGTTCTGCATATCCCACCAGGAAGGAAAAAAGCTCTCCCTTTTGTTTTGTTGTTTGTTTTGTATTCTCTTGTTTTTCAGTGTAAACTGTACATCCCAGATGAAGAGAAGACGGCTGCAGCAGGGGCAGGTGGAGGAAGAGGAAGGTTCACATCCGGAAAAAAATAACCCCCCCCAAAAAAATAAACAAACCCCAAAAGAAGGAAAAAAAAAACCAACAAAAAACCCAACGAAACAACCAATAAAATAAAAAATGACTGTGAAATGCTCCTTGACCCACAAATCTCAGCAGAGTCCCTGCGGAACGTCCACGGCGCGGTCAATGTGTGTCAAGACATCCAGAACGTCACAGCGTCTCCAACTGTGCAAAGTCCGAGTCACTAATTTAGTGCAAAGGCAGTTCAGGTTCTTTTTTATTTTTTTCCTTTTTTTTTTGTTAAAAAAAATAAGCCATCCTTTTCTCTTTTTTTTTTTCTTTTTTTTTTCTTTTTTGTGTGTTTTTTTCCCCAAAAAGGAGGCATGGGAACCCAAGCCCAGTCCACCTGCTGAGTGCATCAGTTGTCCATAAGCTAAAGCAACATGTAAACATCCAAGGTTTGATCGAGGCCGGTCGGGCAGGAGGCTGGTTTCTGGCAGCATATTTCTTGTTTCATAACCTTCTCTCCTTCTTTTGAATTAGTTTTATTTTAAAATTAATTTTTTGTGTGGTTTTTTTTGTGGGCTTTTTTTTTTTTCGTTGTAGTTGTAGCTGTTTGTTTTTTTGTTTGTTTTTTTTTTTTTTGCTGCAGGGCCTTGGAAAAATTAAAAAAAAATTAAAATTAAAAGAATAAAAAGTCAGTAAGTGGTAAACAGCTCATACCGACGCGATGACAATCATCAGGTGAGGAGAGATGTTGGAGATGCTGGCGAGGAGGTCGGGGGCCAGGCGGGACAGGTGGCTTTCCGAGAACTCGCAGGGTGGGAAGATCTGCAGAACGTAGGCAGGCTGCAGGGAGGGAAAACCACAGATCAGAGACAACCCACGCCCACAGAGGTTTAAAAATGAGACATTTCAGTGATGTTCTGAATGCTTAAAGGATCCTAAATCGTGTATAAGAGAGAAACCATGGGTTTTGTTTCCCAGGTGGGGAGTTTTCCACACCACAGGCTGATTTGGCTGAGAAAGGCAGAAAAATTCCCATTAATTATAATTTCAGTGGTTGCTCTGAGTGCTGGGCTCATTTTGGCCTCTTTATACCCAGAATTAAATTACACCCAGGTTAAACTGCAATCAGTGCAGCAACACACCTGGAATAAATCCTCCGTGGGACCAAATGCATTCTGCAGGAAAACACCAGCTGTCCTGGAAAAATCAGGATATGGGGAATAAACCAGGACTCTACTTCAGAGATAAAAGAGCTGAGAAATGCATTCAGGAAATGCTTTTCAGCCCAAGATGATGAACTGGGAACACACCAAACATACATTTGGGGTTTTTTTGGCTTTTGGGTTGCTTTCATTGATTCCATCAATGATTATGTATCAAAAATTTATGGATCCCATCCATGTCTTGGATGGGTGATGGACATGTGGGGGTTGTTTAACCAATAACCCCAGGCAGATCCAGCAGAACCCTGAGCTGCCTGTGCCTTTGGGACTGGTTTGGTGACCCTGTGGCACCGCAGGGTTCTGTGCCTTTGGGACTGGTTTGGTGTCCCTGTGGCACTGCAGGAGGGTTGTGCCCATGTCATTAGGGACTGGTTTGGTGTCCCTGTGGCAGCGCAGGGGTTCCATGCCCATGCTGCTGGGCTCTGGTTTGGTGTCCCTGTGGCACTGCAGGGCTCTGTGCCATGCCCATACCTGGTTGGAGCCGGGGTTGGGGACGTTGATGATGCCTGCAGCCTGCTTGGCCTGCAGGTAGCTGATGAAGGCGGCCTTGAGCGACTCGGTCTGACTGACCACGTCCTCCTGGTCCCGGCCGCAGGGCAGGGCCAGCAGCAGGCAGTAATCGCTCTCCACCTGCAAGGAAGGACAGGCTCAGGGAAATGCTGCATGAGGGATGTTTTCCAGCCATCCATCCACTATCCATGGGGGAAAACCCTCAATTTAAACCCCTTGATGTTACAATTTGTACCCCAGAGAAGTGGTGGCTGCCCCATCACCAGAAGTGTCCAAGGCCAGGGCCAGGCTGGACAGGGTCTGGAGCAATCTGGGATAGTGGAAGGTGTCCCTGCCCGTGGCAGGGGGTGGGATGGGCTTTAAGGCCACTCCAACCCAAACCAGTCTGGGATTCTGTGATTCCAACACTTGCTGGAAGCTCAGCCAAGGTGGAAGAGACTAAAAATGGATTGCATGGTCACCTGAACTCCCCATCCCACCCTACTCAGACACACTGAAGCCAGCAGGAGTTTGTCCCCAGGCTCAGGGCGACTTAAAGGTTTCCCAGCTCTCATTGCCTTTTCCCTAAGAGCAGTGTAGGAGCTATTGCTCATCATCTGAAATCTGTGTTCCACTCCCTGGGTTGAAAGACTCAATGTGAACACCAGGATCCCAAAACAGAATCACAGGGATCTCCTGGATTGGAAGGAATCCACAGGGATCACCCAGTCCAACTCCAGGCCATGCACAGGATCCCCACAATCCCTCCCTGTGCATCCCTGACAGCAGTGTCCAAACACTCCTTGGGCATCCTTGGGGCCGTGCCCATTCCCTGAGGAGCGCACATGACAGAACCCCAGGCCTTGGGGAGCCCTGGTGGTTTCCAGCCCTGCAGCTGGTGAGCCCAGCCTGGCTCTGAGCCT
This sequence comes from Chlorospingus flavigularis, assembly GCA_035047885.1. NCBI lineage: Eukaryota > Metazoa > Chordata > Aves > Passeriformes > Passerellidae > Chlorospingus > Chlorospingus flavigularis. The sequence goes on from JAWWMQ010000089.1 coordinate 2,033,187, forward strand.
CCCGAACTCCCTCCCTGCCCGGGCCGGGCTCTCACCATCATCCTGCGTGCGACGCCCTCGAGCTGGGAGGCCTCGAGGCGCATGCGCTGCGCGATGCGCAGGGGCGGCCCTCCCTCGGGCGCCGGCAGCGAGCGGTGAGCCAGGACGTTGTTCCCGGACACAAAGTGCAGCTGCACGGCCGCCGTGTCGTTCTTGAGAGCCAGCAGACCCTGCCACACGATGGGGTATTTCTGGGAAGAGAGGGAGAGAGTATTACACCCACAGCAAGGAGGGTGGGATCTGAAATGCTTGAGTTGCTCGGCTGCCATCGATGCTTCTATCAGAGGTTTAAAGGCTCAGCAGAGATGGAGCAGCAGATCAACCCTCTCCAGGCCAGGCCTGGGTTACATCCTGCTAAATCAGGAATTCAGTCCTTTTCCTTCCAGCTGGCCAGCCTGCCTGGGTGGATCTCGTCATCCCAATCCCTCTGCCGCCCACCCAGCACAAGGCTGTTCTGAATGCTGTGTTCCCTTTTACAAATGGACAAACTGAGAAATAACAGAACTGCTCGAGGCTATAGGGGAGACATTTGGTGCTGAACACAACTCTCAGCTCCTTGCTGGTACCTGGTCCTCACTGCCTCCCTCCTCTTTCTCATTTTCTACACTTGAGAGAGTGGTTTTTCCTTTTCATTTAAATGAAATACACCAACTGTCTCCCCTGCCTATGAGGAAACACTTTCCAGGAAAATGCTGACTTGTAAAACTGACTTGGAACAGTAAACATGTCTAAAATCCATCAGGGACAAAACAACCCAAAACCCAAACAATGCCTTTTCTGCATCTGAATTTTGATGCAAGAAAGGTCAGATTTGGTGCTATGGCTGAGACAGAACCAGGTGATTTCCTCCCAGATCAGGAGCACAACACTCACTGTCAGCAGCTGGACCATGTCCACAGGTCTCTGGGACACAGGGTGAGGGGATGGCTCCTGCTTGAGCGTGGACTGGGGCTCCGGGCGGCTGAGGGGCGGCCCCGAGGTCGTGGGGATAAACATGGATTGCTTGGGAACTGCCTGCGGCTGGTGCGGCGATGGGAGCTCCTGCTTCATGGAGATGGCGACGGGCGAGGGGTACGAGGTCTGGCTCGTGTCCCCCTGTGCCCTCTGCAGGTGGACGTGGGGGTCCATCTGTGCCGTGTGCCTGTTCACAGGGGCGTGGTGACTCTGCTCCGGCCCTGCTGCCGACGGGCCCTTGGGATCCTGCGGGATCTGAGGGGTCTTGCTGCGGACTGGCTGGCTGGGGTGCGAGTGTTCGCCCTCCGGCAGACCCTGGGAAGCAGGCAGGGGGAAAAGGAAATATGTTTAGGCCAAGGGTGTATTTAACTCCATTGTAAGGCTGCCAGGACACCATGAGATTCCTGCTGGAGACATCCATGTCACAGCAGCAGCCCTGCTGTGGCAGCACCTAGGGCAGTCTCCCACTTCCAAGTCCACCTGAGCTGAAATTCCACTCCCTGAATCCTGCCCCAAGCCCATCCTTAGTCACACCATCCACCCAAGAATGCCTGACCCATGCACCACCTTGGTACTGACAATTCTCCCCCTGACACCATATCCAGAAACCTGCAGGTACCTTCCCCCCTCCTGGGTGGAACTCCAGAGGGGTTCAGGAGCTTTCAGCTTCCTCTGATGCTAAGTAGCATTTGAACCCCATTTCCCATAAGAAACAGCCCCAGATTCCAGGGAGACACGTAAAGGGTTTTCTTTCTCACCTGGGACGGGGTCATGCTCCGGGAGGGCAGCCCGATGGGCGAGGCGCCCGGGAACTGCGGATGCCCGAGCTGTGCCGTGTGGTAATTCCTCATGTCGCCGTACACGGAGCGGTAATCGTGGAAGGAGCTCCCGGCGGGGTGCATGATCTGCACCCCATGTGGGACCACCACGGGCTGCGTCAGGGGCAGCCCGGGCAGCTGGCTGCCCGAGGGCACGCTGAGCAGCCGCGGCTCGCTGTGGGGAGAGTGGGCCATCTTGCCTTCCGAGGATTTGGGAGTCTCTTTCCCGGGCTGCGGGGTCTTACTGACCGGCGGAGTTTTGACGGCCCCTTCGGGCGTGCGGGATTGTCGCGTTTCCGAGTGGTGCTCGCCCACGGCGGCCATGTGCGGGTGCATGATCATCCTGACGTCCCGCGGGACGTTGTACTGCTCCAGCCGCAGGCCGCCGGGGTGCATGCGGTAGTCGGGCTGCATCACCAGCACGTCGGACTGCACCGGGGCTGGCCCGCGGCACACCGCCGTGTGGTGGAAGTGCAGCTCCTCCTCGGGGGGATGCTGGGAGGACAGCGGGGGCATGACGATGTCTCGGATGGGTGCTGGCTGGGGCGTGCTGGATCGCTGGGGTTTCATCTCCATCTGGGGTTGCAGAGCAGCTCGGGGGGAGTGCAGCGCTTCCGGGCGGATACCGTAGGGAATGCCGGAGAGAGGAGGGGTGTTCATCCTCACCTCACCTTGGGATAGATGGCCCAGGGACACAGTCTGTGTTACGCTGTGGGGGGGCATGATAACAGATTGCTCGGGATGCATGCTGGATATGTACTGAGGAACGGGAATTCCCGGCGCCAGCATGACCGGGGTGCTGCTGGACAAGGCCGGAGACGAGGTACTGCCGGGGTGACAGGCGCGGGGGAACGGCGACGGCGAGTGCCCGCTGGTGCGCGGCGAGTGCGGCTCCTGCTTGGTGACCCCCAGGTGGGAGATGGCCCGGTCGGTCGGGGTGCTGGGGCCCGAGCTGACGTGGTTCGCTTCCGAGTGCATCTTCCCAGAGAGGGAAGGGTGGTGAGGACTAACCCCAGGACTCAGGTTGGAGGGTTGCAGAGTCTTTGTCTCCACTTTCAGAGCAGCTGGGTCAGAGAGTTTTTTGTTCACGACCATCTGGTTATGGACCAGCACGGGTGGAGTGTTTACAGTCTGCGTCAGGACCTTGCCGGGCTGTGATGCCGGGGTCTGGACAGCAAGGTGGGACGAGTCGGGCTTGTCCAGTGCGGCACGCTCCTGTTTGACAGAGGAGATGACGGGCGAGGTGTTGTAGGGTTGTGTTCCAAGTACCAACGAAGAATGGGTGGAAACAGTCCCATAGCCCGCCGAGGTCTGGGAGCCTTTGGGTGCCGGCTGGGACGGTGTGATAGGCTCCTGTTTAATCTGAGACTTGGATACAGACTGCTGGAACTCGATGTCCACAGCACTGGCTGGGGGAATCTGGCTGATCTTGGCACTGATTCGCTGAGGACCTTCTGTTTTCTGCCCTGAGTAACTCAGGAGCACCACACCTTCCGAGGTGTTCACCCGCAGCCCTGGACTGGACCCAGTCTCTACAGGCCTCTCCTCGATAATAGACATCGATCCTGGATGAAACCTGCTGTTATCATTTGCACTTGACCTCTGCTTGAATTTCGGTGAGGGAGAATTGACGAGGCAGGTCTGGGTTTGGGGAGCTTGTTTCACCAAGGTGATCCTCGGAGCCTCCTCCAGATCCATGCTGTGGGGCATCCTGCTGATGACAGAAGTGGCTTTGGGAGCAATGACGGTGTTGACCTTTTCCTTCTCGCTGAACACTGGCGCTTCGGCCACCGGTGGGTCCAGAGCATTGGTGACAGGAACAGCCGGCTTCTCCTCGGAAACCGGCTTGATGGCCTCCACGGCAGGGTGGAGAGGTGCCTCCTCCAGGCACGGTGCACTCACCGGCTCCGTGTGCGTTGTTGTCACGTGCGTGGAGGTTATGCTCGTCGCTGAGACGTATTTGGGCTCCATGAGTATCTTCCTCAAAGTGCTGGAGTTTGTGTCGATATCCGATGCCTTTGTGTCTGGTGGGAGAGCGGGCGGGGGTGTGGAACGGGCACGGGGCTCCTCATGCCTGACCATCCACTCTGGCACCTTGGCAGCGCTGGAATGAAGGGGGACGATGGTGGTGGGCACTGGGGTGGGCAGCTTGGCCGCCGCTGCCGCGGGGACAGCAGGAAGGGCTGCGTTCGGGGCACTCGGCGGTGTGATGGCAGCGTTCTCCAGGGGCGACCGGATCTTGAATCCGCTCTGACTCCCCTCGTCAAGGGGGACCGGTGGGGGACCCAGGTCCAAAGGAGCTGGAGCAGGCACCTTTGGAGAGGTGCTGCTCTCAGGGACAGCCTCATGCGCAGCTACAACGTCAGCAGCCACAGCCTTGGTGACATCAGAAGCACTTGGTTCTATGGATGCTGTGGGTTTGATTTGCTTCTCCTCCTTTGAGGCTTCTTCAGGTTTTGTCTTTACTTCGTTGGCAGGGGGTGATTTGCTCTGCACTCTCTCCGGCTCAAAGGTGTTGACTTCAGCAACGTCGCCCTTCCTGCTTGTGCTCTTCTTGCGTCTCTGCCGCGTGGTTTTCTGACGGCCCTTTTCCTTCCGGGCAACTTCAGCCTCCTGCAAGGTCTCAGCCTCCTGTGCAGAGTTGGAAGATTCACTGAAGCTGACCTCAGACTCCTTGCTCTCAGTGTCCAACGCTGTCGGGACAGAGCCAGGCACTGGCTGCACCACGGGCTCGACGGCAGCCTCGGTTTCTAGGATATTGTTCACTGCCTGATCTGTCTCAGGCTCCATCTCCTCCCGAGGGGACTGCAGCACCAAGGGCTCTGTGGGGATTTCAGTCTCAGATTCAGCAGGGTATGTTGGCGGTGCAGGGAAGCTTTCTGTCTCCCCAGAAATATCATTGATGATGGAGCCGATGGCTGCTGCCAGCTCCGTTTCACTGGCCTGGTGTGCAGGTTTATCTGCCTCCTCCTCCTGACGGACTTCAGCCACATCTGTCGTTGGCTCTTTGTAAGCAGCAATCGTTGGAGGAGTTTCAGTGAGTTTTGCAATGTTCTCCACCGCCTGCTCGAGCTCAATCTGCTTTGCTAACTGGGCAGCCTCAGGCGACTGCTTGGGCTCCCGTGCCACCTCCTTTTCCATTTCTGGGAATGAATCTTCTACCTCATTCTTAGAGAAGTGGGGTGGCAGGATGTCCTCTTTTGGAGGGCTCTTCATCTTGGGCGGTGACACTGCCACTGGCTCTGCCTCCTCTTCGGTGGGCCTCAAGGCACCCTTGACTTCATCGACGTTGAGGCGTATTTCTACATTTTTGAGACACACGGATGCCTTATCAACAACGGTTTTGGTATTTTTGTACCTTCCCCTTTTGGATTTCGTAACCTTTTCTGGCACTGGCTTCTTCTCAGTGATCTCAACTGTGGGGATTTCTAGCTGATTTTTCTCCACATCCAGTTCTTTCCGATCACGTTTCTGCTCACTTGCTGCTGGCTCTTTCTCAGCGGCTTTTGCTTTATTGCTGTTGTCACTGATGCTCGATTCCTGACCGCTTCTTTCAGCAGCATCTTCGGATTCAGCCATGGTATCGGCTTTCGGTTCATTCTTCCCTTTCTTCCCCTGTTGGCTGGCAGCAGCTGATGAGTGAGTGTGTGTGAGCTTCTGGGACCTGGGAGACCTCCAACCCTCTGCAGGTTTAGGAGCTTCCACAGTATCTTTAGTTTCAGTTTCCTCCACCTCTTGTTGTACCGGTTCGGTCTTTATTGGAGAGATCTCCTCCTCTGGCTTACGGCGGGATTTGGGAGGTCTTCCCCTCCTCGGGGTTGTGGGAACAGTAGTCACTGTTTCCTGTGGTTCCTTTTCCACTCTCTTCCTGGTGGATCTAGTGACCTCGACGGAGTCCTTCACCGGAGATGGGCCTTCGTTGTCCCCTGTGGTAGCATAGACTGACCTCACGTTTCTGCGCCTGGTTCGGCCTATCGGCAAGCTCAGCTCCACGTTTTCTGGCTCTGCAGCAGAACTTGGGGATTTAGCAGCATTCCTTGAAACCTTTTCTGCCTCCACTTTCAATTCAGAAAGCTTCTGGGTCTCCCCGCGAGGAGAGCTCGACCTTTTCAGTTTCTCGCGGTCAATTCTTTCACTCTTCCTCGTGACAGGCTTTTCTGTGACATTAGCTGCAGCTGACTGCACAGGAGTCTTGGACCGTTTACTTTTGTAGGACTTTTTATCTTTTACAACAACCGGAGGTTCCACTTCCATATCATTGTCGGAAACAGGCGGCAGGACCTCAGCAGCCGCCTCCACCTTTTGACTCACACCAGCATCGGTGTTGGCAGAGGGTAGAGGATTTTCCTCTTTAGGTTCTGCAGCCTCATCTGACTTCTGAACTAGCTTGGGCGGAGGTGGAAGCAGCTGGGCAGGCTCAGGTTCTGGATCTACGCTGATGTCTGCATCAGAAAACGAGGCCCCGGGAGTGGGAGGTTTGGTATCCAAGTACGAAGGATGCTCTGTTGCCACAGCATCTTCCTCTGGCGCCAGGGTTGTAGCAATAATTTCTTTACTCGTTTCTACAACTGGCGGAGGTTCTGTTTGCTCAGGAGGTTCCATTTTGACAGGAGCAGCAAGTTCAGGAAAAAGTTTTTGTTCCTCTGCTGCAGCAGCAGGTTCAGAAGGTTTCTCTTCTTTGACAGAAACTGGTTCCACCAGGACCTTTTCGCTCACTATTTTCTCGGGAGCGATGGGAGCTGGTTCCTGTGGGAGGACGGTGACTGAAGAAGGACCAACAGCTGAAGAAGGTTTATGTTCTGTTTCTTTACTATCAGGAACCATTTCTGGGGTTTTTGGCCGATTTTCTTTATCTTCCTGTTTCTCGACTTCTTTTGGTTTCTGATCTTTCTCCTTTTCTTTCTGCTGCATTCGCGTCAGCTCAACAAACCTACTGTGGAAGAGAACCACCGGCTCTTGCACCAAATCTGCTGTGCTGTTCGTCCCATCCGAGGAGGACTGTCTCCCATACAGCCTTCCAGAGATGAAGTCCAGATCATCATCCTTCCTCTCTAAATGCTGCAGGCGTTTGGAGTCCTGTTCAAAGATGGAACTGTGCAAAAACCGAGAAGCGAACAGTTCCTGCCGCTCTTGTTCCTCCTCTTTATGATCCTCTTTTTTATCATCCAGTTTTCCACCTTCGGAATCGGTTCTGATTTTTTTCTTTTTCATATACCAGGATGGAATAGGTCTTGGAGCCGAGTCAACCTTCTCTTTATCTTTATTGTTTCTGAAACTAGCAAATCTTGAATCCCAGTCTAGAAAAGACCAGTTTTCCTCTCTGGAGGAAGAGAGGGATTTAGCCCTTTCAAGCAAGGCCTTTGTGTCAGGTGTGATTGTCTTGTCCAACGCAAAAGAGTAGAATTTGTTTCTTTCTAAGGAACCGGACTGGAGTCTTTCCTCTCTTTCACGGAACTTCTCTTCTCTGTCCCTTAATAAAAAAGACAACCTGGAACTCTCTAACAAGGACGAGGCTTTTGGGGAATGGGGCTTGTTTTCGCCATCGTCATCCGAATCTGAAGGCACCTCCCCAGGTTCCAGGTCTCGGACAGACCGTTTCCGTATACTGTCTCTTTTCACAATGCTGCTTGGAAAGCTGATATCCACTCTCCCAGGCTCTTGTTTCACTTGGGTTTCCCACCTACTTGAGTCTTCCTCAGAACTCAGCACAGAGAGTTTTATTTTAGCCATTTCTGCCATCTGCTCCCTTCTGCTGGAATCATAAGGATTGAATTTCAGCGAGTCCTCCCTCACAGTCATGTTGGAGTATGAAAGACCCTTTTCTTCTATTTTAGGTGACTCTTTGGTTTCCTTCAATGGCATTAACCTTGGAGAATCGAGCGTGTCGTCATCCTCATGGAACGGGAAGTGCCTGATGCTTGGAGAACATGACATCCTTTCAGAGTCCTCACTCACCTGACGAGAACTTCTGTAGTTCCTTTCTCTCTTAGTGCTGATTTCAAAGTCAAACTGGTCAGTTTTTTTCCTTTTACTTGGTGGAGAGTCATCAGTGACATCTTGTGGAGGCTTTCCCACCTCATGAACCAGACTCCGCTTTTCATATTCATCCACCTCTTTCTTTGGACTGCCAAACTTCTCCGACTTTGCTATCTCCATTTCCAGCTGCTGTTTCAACCTGCGACTTTGCTCCATCTGTTTCCGGTAGCTCTGCGTGTGGTCAATGTCGATGCTGATTTTCTCCTCCGTGTCAGCCGACTGAGGTTTCTCTTGGCCGAGTTTATGGTCTGGTGTTTCTTCAGGAAGGCTGGAGTAGTTCTTCCTTGTGTCCTCTCTCTCTGCTCCCTGCTCATCCAGCAGCTGTACCTGTTTATGCTGGGGTTTTACTGGGTTCAGTTTTTTAGGAGGGAGTTCCTGAACTTCCACAGGTTCCTCGGGTGCCTCCATGAGCCTCGCCTGCAGATCCAGGGTGGGACGCATCCCAATCCCACCAACATTAAGAGTGTCCTGAATTTCTTTGGGACTAGTAACAGGAATAAGTCTTTCCAGTTTGAGTTTTTTAGATTCCCTTTTAAGCATCTCCTTCCTCAGGGGTTTTCTCTCCAATTCTCCTTCCCTTAACACTGGTGCTTCTCTAGATGATGCTGTTGCATCAAGCTGTTTTTTCAAAACCATGCGTGCATCCTCTTCATCTTGGCTGCTCCGTTTTACATCCAGTTTTTGCCTGTCAGGTTTCAGATTCGCATCGGCAAAACGCCTTTTACGAGCCTCCAACTTGTCTAAATCCACTGCATTGGCCCCCTCGGAAGTTTGCTCTGTCTTCAAGTGCTTTTTGGGTTTCATTTTTCCCTCCTTGTCCACCACTTCAATGTGACTGGCAAGGGCTTTCTCCTTCTGTATCTTGGTTCTGACAGGTTCTAGTTTGGACTGCTCTGACTTGGCTTGCTCAGCCTGGGACGTCTGGGTTTTCTGTTCGAGCAGTGGAGATTTCAGAGTATCATTATCCAGCTTTGCCCTCAGTTTCTCCAGCGCAGGCTGATCAATCACCTTCCCCTCTTTTTCCTTCACACGGGTCAGCACAACACAGGGCATCAGTTCCAGGCGGTTCTTTGCTGTCCCCTCTTTGTCACCCCTCTCTTTGCTTTGTTTACTGTTGCCCTTCAGTTTTTCTGGGCTGGGCTCTCTCTCATTCTCCTGATCTGTTTCCGAGGACTGAGAGCTGGGCGAATGGATTTTCGCTTTTCGTTTCTGCTTATCTGTTTTCTCCTTTTCTATTTTTTCCAGCTTTTCCTTCCTCACCAAGCGCTTCTCCTTGTCCACCCTCTCCTGCTCGAAAACGCGCTCTTTCTCCACCTTCTCGTTTTTTGCGTATCGCTCCACGCGGGCTTTGTCCAGCTTGTCGTATCGCGGAGGGGACAGCGAGCTGCAGCTGCCGCTGCGATCTGAGGACCTGCTGTAAATCCTCCTCTCCGAGTCGCTCTGCAGCCGTTCCGACTGCGAGGGGGATGCTCCAGGGCTCTGCGGGCGCCGCGAGTGCGTCGGGCTCTGGCTCCGCTCGATCGGCCTCCGCTCGTGGTCTCTGTCCCGATCGGATTCGAACCGTTCCCGCTCCCTCTCCCTCTCCCGTTGCCTGTAGCTGTACTCCCTGATGTCCTGCTCGTACGGATCTCCCCGGTAATCCCGGTACTCGCGAGGGTCGTCGTAGTATCGTGGGTCGTAGTAGTCTCCTTGGTAGGGGTCCCACTCGGCGTAGAATTCTCTGCCCCGAGCTGGGTACTCCCGCCGAGGATCCTCGGGATACGTCCCTGGGGTCCGAACGGTCTCGTAGTAAGTACGGTCAGGGGCGTATTCGTAGGATCCTCTTCGCTCGTCTCTGCTAAACATAAGAATAAACAGATTCTAGTTGTCCTTCTCAACCAGTGTACTCTGTTATCATAGTATTTTGCTACGTAAAGAAACCGTTTTCTGATCTTTTTTCCTACGTGCATCAAGGCAGCTGCACACAGAGGTTTGGCAAGGCATCTGTGTGCAGTGGACTAAATACTTATGTTAATTTATCAAATACCAAATGTACTTCATGGGTATTGTCATAACAGCTCTTCCAAGCATTGTTTCACCACACTCATTCCTGTTTTTGTCAAATTCAAAACTTGCATGAAATGAAGGAAAAACCAACACAGCACCTGTGCACTCACACAAGGCTGGCAGGGTGAAGACACCCCCTTATCCAGAACCTGAGACCTTCATTTGACTCTGAAAACATGAGTCAAATCAAAGTTCAGGCATGGAACCTCTCCATTGCTAAGCAGCAAAGTGATGGTAAGATTTCTTTAAAAATCCTAAGCCCTGCAAGTGATCTTTTAATTCCCAAATTAGCTCTTTCACTGCACGTGACTTGCTGGCGTTGCCTGTTTACAGTAAAACCAAGTCAACAAATACCAGGCTGTTTATAAGATCAGGTGAATTCATTCAGCAAAGCAAGTCAAGCAATTAATGTAATTTCAGTACCTCCAAGTAGCAAAAATAAGTCATTTGTAAGACTGAACATGGCAGGGAGGTGGAATAAAGCTGAAGTTCCAATTCCTCACCATTACAGAGTGTTTTTCACACTCTGTACTAAGGTGGGGTCGGGCTCTGCTCCCAGGGAAGAGGGACACCAGGAGAGGGAACAGCCTCAGGCTGGGCCAGGGGAGGTTCAGCTTGGACACCAGGAGGAATTTCCCCATGGAGAGGGTGGTCAGGAAATGGCAGGGGCTGCCCATGGAGGTTTGGAGTGCCCATCCCTGGAGGTGTCCGAGGAAGGCCTGGATGTGGCACTCAGTGCTCTGGGCTGGGGACAAGGAGGGGAAGGGATCGAGGTTGGACTCAATGACCTTGGGAGTCCTTCCCAACCCAAATGATTCTGGGATTCCTCATGGGTTTGTTTGGCTTCACAGTTTATGTTTTATGTTAAAAGCTGGCAACTTCCACCTTTTATGAAAAGTAAAAAATTGAAAAAGGGACAAAATACAGAAGACTAAGACCTCATACTGCAAGTGAAGTGGGATGTTGTGAAAAGCAGCCATGAAGTTAAGAATACTGATCAGGGATTTTGTTTGTTTTTTCATGTTTTTTTTTTTCCCTTGGGTCCTATTTAGACTGGCTCCAACTACAACCTCAAGATAAAGTGGTTTGTGCAGATCTCAGCACCTCTGCAGGGAGGAGCTTGGAGGGGCACCTGAAGCTGCAGAATTACAGGAGTCACTGCAGAGCTCGCTCCACTGCTCCATGATCCATTATCCTTATGGATCTCCTAATGACTGTGTGAACAGAGAGTGACAGAGAAGGAAAAACCAGACTAACGTGCGCCCAAACACCAGAAATCAGGGTCCTGCTCTGGATTATTCCATGGCAAAGATAAGCCCACCTCAGTCCCGTGTGCTAAAAAACACCCAAAAATGCACTTCTCTTGCCTGAATCTGGCGCAGTTCTGAGGAAATGCTTATTGTTGGCACATCTCAACATCTGGCAAGGCCTGGGGAAGGCACACTTGTATTTCCATTATGCAAATTCTGATCACCAATTTCCAAACTCTGCTTGCTCTTAAATCTGCTCATTTTGCATTGTCAGACCAATCTATTTTGCTGCAAGAAACTGTTGGGTTTATCCAGCTCGCAGGTACACCCAGCATCATGCTGTGCTGACTCCTGGGCAGGCAGAGCCCTAACCATGAGCCAGGCTCTAGAGGGAATAAAACAGGGGTGTTTTTCAGTCAGTGAAGGTAAAAAAGCCCAAAATATGGAGTGCTTCTGTGCCAGATCTTCAGGGACAAATAAGTGGCTGTGCAGCATGTGGTGCCAGCTGCTGCCAAGGGGCAGTCACACAGGACACGGCTTTATTCAAAATAAAAATGTATTATTTTATCAAGTTACAAAAAAAACTGTTGGAAAGAGGGAGGTGGAAGATCAGATTTTACTCTATGCTCAAGGGCTGAGCAGCAGTTTATCAGACTTTATGTACACCCACCAACACACACATTTCTCTGTTACAGATAAGCTGCTCTTTGCATTCCTAAGCCGTGATGAATGACTCCCAACTGCGTCCTGGTGACCCACCAGAGAAACAGGATACTTAAATATGGATCATGCAGACAACTGAAACCTCCACCTCAGCAGGAATTTCACTAACTGGCTACGCCTCGGATGTGTGAGAGCCTGCCTGCTCTAATCTGCACAGCTTTAGTTTGATCACCTAAATTTAATTTTAAAAATAGTGAAGAGGTAAAAAAAAAACCTAAAATGCAGAGGTGCTTTTAATAAAACTTAAAAATAAGGATGAAGTTGAGAGGGAAAAAAAACTTTTTAAGAATTACAGCCTGAAGAAAGTTTGATTGTACGATGTGGAGGACAATGATTGTAAAAGGATTGTGTAAGGTGATGCTGGAAAACAAAAAAGGGAGTAAAAATATTGATACATGCCTTCTTTCTGCCAGCATTTCATAGAAGTCTCTGATATCTTGACCCGTTTTCTCCATGGAATGATAAAATGCCAACTGACTCTCCCGATTAGCAAAGTCCACCTGAAAAAGAAAGGGGAAATCACATTCAGTCACAGAAACATCTCACTTTGCCAACATTTCCCTGTCTGCTGAAAGTGGGAGTAGAACTGAAAATGGGGTAAAATTTAATAAAAAATGTCAAACACTTCCCAATTCTGGCCCTGCACATCCCCAGGAATAAAGACATTTCTCAGTGGAGCTGTGTAACTACCTCCTTACTATGTTGTTGTAAGCTGCCATCCCAGAGGCTTCTGTTGGGCAAAGCAGCAGGAAAAATACACATTATTATCGTGGTATTGATGTTTTTAATGCCAGGACAGTTCCAAAGTCCCTTTTATCTCAGGGCAGTGCTACAGAGGGTCAGGATTACAAATCCATTCTGGACTCCATGGTGTTTGCCTGGGGTTATAGAGCAGGGAAAGAACCAAGGCTCCTGAACTGCAGCTCCCTGTGCCAGCTGCTCCAAGAATTGGTGTTTTCTAGTACTTCAGCTAATGGCATAGTGAAAAAAAATTAAGGATTAGAACAAATTTCATGATGTGTATGCCACATAATGGAATATTTTTAACATTCTAGTTCCTGTTCTTTTTTGAATCAGCCCAGTCCTGTGTGCAACCACAGCAATGGAGCACAGGCCTACAGAGGGGGTGTTGCTTATCCCAAAGTCATTAAGCAACAAGATCCACACAAATTGTGAAACTTTTAAGGGACCACATGCTTTCTGCACTGGAAGGTGATTGATACCCAACACCATGCTCAGAAACTACAGAATAGCCAACTCCCAGCCCTGGGTGAGGTGGGAAGCTGCTGGGACCACACCTGACATCACTGCCCACTCTTTAGGAGAGGAGATACGAGGAGGAGGAAGATAATTCAAAGGGTTGGCTGACACCTCCCATCCCCAGTTAGTGGGACTGATGGGACAGTCAGAACAGGCATCACCACATTCACCCAAATCCAAGATATCCCTGTACATGTTAAGTGCTGCTCCAGGAAGAAAAGTACTTTCTGTGTGTTTTTTAAAGTCATGTTTTCAATTATTGTTTAAAATGTGTTGCAAGGAAGGACAAGAGGATCTTTAAGGTCTTTTCCAACCCAAACCATTCCATGATTCCATGACTGCATGTTTAGGTTAGTGTACCCCAGAGCCTGCACATCAGCCACGGGGCAGCTGGATGTAACCATGTGTTTTCCTGGAGGAACTCACACCTTCAGATTTCCCTTTTTTAACACAAAAACAGACAAAAGTGTGCCTTGGATTGGGGTAAACGAGGCAGTGACACGGACACCAACACTCAGGAGCTCAGAGAGACAAGTTCAGCGAAACAAACAGCAGAATACTGGAAAAGGCTTTGTAAGTAACAGTTCAGGATTCCCTGACATCTTGATAAGCCGAGCATAAAAATATAATTTAAGCCTTTGATATGTGGGACATGTGTCTCCTGCCAAGTATTCCTTGAGCCTGGCAGTCTGCACTGCCAGCATTTAAGGGGGAAGGCCTAAACACAATTTGTTCCTCTTTTTTTGCCTGTTTTGCTTTGGTTTGGAGGTCATTCTGCACACCTTAATTTTATTCCCACCGATTTTCCTCCCCTTGGTCTCTTTTACAGCTGCTTGTGCATATTCAATCTCATTGTAGAGAACCAGGGCCATGCCTTTTAAGCGGTCAAACACCACCTGTAAAAAACAAAAAAACAAAACAAAAACCAAATAAGAGCCTCATCCACAGGACTTAATGTCAGTCCCAACAAAATCCTAAGTCATGAGGATACCAGGAAGGAAATAATTTTTAGCAAGGTGAATTTTCAGACTTTTCTGATGAGGCATATTGGAATGAAGAGACAATAAAAGGACACGGGACTGCTTTGAATTGTGGATATTGTGGCTTGAGGTATATTATGCCTTTATTTTGTTTTTCTGTATTTTACTTTGAATATTTTTTCTTTGTTGACTGAGTTTTGTATAATTTCTTTGTTAAGGGGTTATTTTGTGTGTGTTTTTTTTTTCTTTTCCAATGTGTTTTAGGGGGGAAAAAGGGTAAAGGAAACATTTAATCCCAAAGTGGAACCAGCTTTTGTTATCAGTCTGCAGTACCACTCACCACTTTTTAAACACCCGATTTTCAAATACTGCCTTTCTTTAGCAGCATAAATGTATTATTCAAGCAACAACAGCTACAATAAAGAATGTCAAAGCTGCAACACAAACCCACAAAAATCCTCTGGGGAGGCCAGACCCTGATCCTGCAAAGATTTACACACGTTGCTTAATTTTAAGCACATCCATGTCCAATAAAAACACGCAGGACAACTCCCACACTGAAGTTTAAGCACGTGATAAATCACTTGCATGGGAGAGGCTCCCACTGCATGACAGGGGTGTATTGCACCATTGTTGACTTTCTCTCTTCTTCCACGTACTTTTGGCACTGTGATTGTCCTGACTGCTTTTAAAAAATCTTTTTTTTCTCGGTCTGATGAAAAAAATCATAGTTATGTCTAATTATGTAATTAGCAAGTATGAGTAATTACGTAATTAGACTGTTGTTCTTCCAACTAACATTTAAAAAATTTTACTGGGGAGAGACTGTACTGCACAAGAGCAACAAATGGTTTCCAACACTAAACATCTCGGCTCACTCAAAAGAATTCTTTTTGGTTGCTGTCTATGTTGACAGAGCCCTGTCAGCCAAATTCCACCCCAGAGAGAATTTTTTCTACCTGAGCTATAAAGCCCTGGACAGTGGGGTTGAAAGGACAGGATGGGAAGAAAGGAAGACAGTAACGACTTGGAAGCACATGCCAAAGCCTCCCACCTACCTTCACCACAGGCCCGTAGCGGCAGAAATGTCGGGTCAGATACTGATCCGTAACGTTTGTGGAAAGCCCATCTAACCACACGCAGTTTGTAGGCATGCTCTTCCCAAAACCCAGCTGGACACAAAAGGGCAAAACTTCCATCAGTACAGTGCACAAGGGTTAAACTCACTGATCAGAGCCTGCCTGATGAAAGACTTATCTGGAGAAAGCTGTTGTTTGTATGGGTTTTCTAAAATTAGCATCTGGTGCAGGTGCAAGACAAAAATCAAAGAGCAATTAATGAAAATAATTCTGTTTGTTTAAACAAATACAGTGTTTTACAACATTGGGTTCTTCTACAGTTTGAATGTCTGACAAGTGACAGGTTGACAGTTCTGGGGCCTGACAGGCCCTGTTTGCCATGGGGAGGGGGATGGATTCCCAGCACTGCCCTGCCAAGTGGTCCTTCCAGGCCAGGGAATGTCAGTCTCTGAGTGCTCAATCCCAGGACTGTGTGTGCACAGAGCCTACAAAAATGCTGATTAATCCCAATCAGGTGGTGGTTGAAACCATCACGCTCTGATATGATCTCACATTAAAAAGCATCTCACTTCCATAAAGTACCTCACTGCAAAACATCCCACGACGCAGCAGTGGGAGACACAAGAAGGATACAGTCCAGGGGAGGATTTCTTTACCTTGAGCCGGTTATTTCCAAGATATTCCCCATCCATCTTCTTAATGGCTTTGCAGACGCTGGCGATGTCGCAGTACTGCAGGAACGCGTACTGAGGGACACCGTTCACCTTCTTAATGTCGATGTCCTGGGGACAAGCACAAAACACAACAGCCCACAGTCAGCACTCAATCCCATCTAAGAGGACTTGTTTTTTTTTCAGGGACACGTGGCACAGCAAGCTCTTTAATTAATATTTTCTTCAGAGGAAGGATTTAAACAATAGTAGACAGTTAAAACTTTGCTGTTCTGCTGCATCTCAAAACCAAATCCTTACTGAGCAGGGAAAGCTCTTTATCCCACAGATTTAAAATCCAAGCCTGCAGAACTAAGCCTGACCTGATCAACAAACACCAGCTTTAGGCTGTTAATACTATATCAAGAAGAGACAATTCAGGATCAAAGAAATACAGATTAATTTTCGCTCACAAAGGCTCACGAGAAAACAACCTGCTCCGATCCTCATCTCGGAGCCAAGCCGGGCTTCTTTTCCAAATAATCATGATCCATCCTGTTCCTAGAAACACAAAGTGATGCTGGACTCATCTCTTGAAGTAGTTTGACTCATGGCAAAGGCAAAAAGAGTCTCAACTTTGGTTGCTGTTGCTCTTTAAAACCAAGCCACCACGGGCCCATTCACAAGTACAGCCAGAGGCTCACAAAGCCAAATAAAGGCTGATTTTAATCGATTTAAAAAAGCCCAGCAAGCCAGGAGCTGACATTTGGTTAACAAACAAGCTCAGCACTAGCACTGGAAATGTACCCAAAGCCTCTGAACAAACTCATGATACTATGATTCATTCCAAGCTGAAAATAGGAGGTGGAGGGTTTGGCTTTATTTGTTGGAATAGCAGGAGCTGCCTTTGTGAGCCACATATGGATCTAAGCACAAATGTTCCAACATCCAGGACAGGCTAATTTCATGGTTAATAAATTTAGGGACAAGGCAGCAGTTTGACACAGTCTCACCCAAGAGCTCTTTATCTGGGAAAACAGAAGTAAACAGGGAGATTTACACAACTATTAGACTCCTACAGCCCAGGCCTAATGATTTAAGTGAAATATTAATAGAAAACTACATTTCCAAGTGTCTGAAGTAGCACAACTGCAACCATGGCAAATTATACTTGACCACTCACCCTGGGCAAGCAATTCCTTGTGACAGGCAAATAAAGTATCATTATTGTGCTCATTACCCCTCAGAAAGGTTATAAAGCTGGTCCCTCCTGCACCTGAGCTTGCAAGTTTTCCTGGAAACAGCGAGGCAGCACTGCCTCCCAATTCTGAGCCATTAATAATGCTGACAGGGAGCACCACAGCACACAAAAGCCAATTTACACTAGCACTGATAAGCATCTTTATCAGGAGAGCTCTGCTGCTCTAACACTGGAAAAGGGTTCAAGCCACAGATATGGCACGAATTCATAAATCACTATTGATGTCAAGGATACAGCAAGAGTCTGCATACACAAGAGCTGCCAGACACCATAAAATGGGGATTTTATATTTGTTCACATTGTACATGGAAGCAACCTCCTCTTTTTTGGGGGAGTAGCAGGGATGGGGCTCCTGGAATGTGTGACTGATTCCTCAGCTGCAGCAGACATGTCAGAGCAGAGTGAAGGAGGCACAGCACATTCACAAGCACCCACAGCTGACAGGGAGAACACAAACTGTCTGAAGCCCGGACTCAACAGGAATCACAGAATGAATCCCAGAATGGTTTGGGTTGGAAGGGTCCTTACAGCTCATCCAGTTCTGCCACAGGCAGGAACCCCTTCCACTGTCCCAGGCTGCTCCAAGCCCCCTCCAACCTGGCCTTGGACACCTCCAGGAATGAGGCAGCCACAGCTGCTCTGGGCAACCTGTGCCAGGGCCTCTCCACCCTCCTGGGGAAGAATTCCTTCCCAATATCCTGCCTAACTCTGCCCTCCTTCACCTTAAGCCTTGTCCTGTCACTCCATGCCCATATGAAAATTAATTAAGTAGGATAGTTGCAAAACTTTTGTGGAAAATTTTGTTAAATATAACATTGATGTGACTGATAGAAAGTCATGAGCAGAGAAGCAGGGGCTGCTCTACCTCATCTGGATACTCCCTCTCAGCTGCAAACACAAATCCCCCACATGCCATCACTGATCCCTCTGCTCCAGTCCCCTTTGCCTGGGCACAGGGCTGCCTCCACACACACTGACCAAGCTCCTTGTTCCAGGAATCAACAGGAAACTCAGATTCACACAGTTGTAGGAGTCAATGTGACAACATCACCTGGCACATTCACATCCCAAATACCCAGTCAGCTTTGGAGCTACCAGGAGAGAATTACCAGGAGGGACATTTGTTGTAAACACTCCTAGGACTGTTTTTCCTGCTAAGCTACCCGTCAACATTCGTACGCTGAACTCTGAACACAAAGAAAAGCTTTCAGGTATATTCCAGCAAGATGAGTGACTCAGATTATTACAGAAAGACTGAATTATCTGTCGTTGACAGATTTAGCAGCACTCAGAGCATTTCACAGGTCTGTACAGAAAGGGGAGCAGGGCCACCCCACACAGGACACCATTCACGTACCACTATTCCCCCAAAGCGCTGGAAGATGTTGCGAAGGTCGTGGTAGGTGGTGGTTTTCTCCAGGTTGCCAATGAACAGAGTTCTTGTTGCCTTTGGGTGAAACTCATCTATCCTTTCATCCAAAGGACGAAATTCATTCTCGCTTTCGGTTTCTAGGATAAAAGAGAGCAGGAAATTTGTAATGACTGGAGATTTGGATCATGTTGGTTTATTCAGGCCTCCTTCTTGATCTGAACAAGGGCAACCACTGCCTTTGAGAAAAACACCCAGCACTGCACCCATGACTTGTTATTTATGTGGGATTGAGAATCTTTATATTCCACAGAGGAATCTGACCATCCTCAGGTGAAAGGGAGCTGCACCTTTCAACTGCTTCTCTGGAAATTTACCAAGTATCAATGCTTGAGTGCATGAATTCCAGTAAGGCTTCCCTGTGCTTGGGGAAGAGCACGTGGCAGGAGTTTGTTTTCAGGAATCAATTTTTAAAGAAGCCATTGAAGTGCAGCCTGAGAACTTCACCACGTGCTCAGGGCTGCAGCTCTCACTGGTTGGTCACGTGGGCTGTGCTGCCACAGCCTCCAAACGCAGCACTCGTTGGCTGTTTTAATTAAAAGGAGACGAAATGAGGCTGGGAGGACTCAGTGCTGTGCTCACACCACCCACTGGCAGCTGCTCCACCGAGACATGGCAGATGAGATCGTTCCTTGCAGCAGATCTCACTCTTTGGGAGGATGGCAGCTTTCCTTCTCTCTTGCTGTTTAATCCAAGAGCATCCACTCTTTTTGCTCCGGAGTTTATCGTGGTGTTTCTTTAAAGTATGATGCCTACTTCTATTCAGCCTCTTTACAACAGCTCCTAAACACACCCAGAGTCCCATGGGAGAAGGGCATGGACCTTACCTGGTCCTATCCAGGCTGTGACTTCAATCTGCATGCCAAAGAAGAGCTTTCCTTTGGAGGCATTTAGTGCTTTCTCCTGGTCCTCCTGCTGCCGGAAGAACACGAGCCCATAGCGCTCCTCGGACGCGCCGTGGATCTGCACTGACGTCACCTTCCCGTACTTCTTGAATTCGTGGAAAAGTCCATCTTTAAGGCTTGTATCTAAACCAACAAATAAACATTAATACTGCAGAAACATCACTTCTACCAGCTCAGCAGCACCATGAAAGACTCACCATGAAGAACTCTGACTGTCTTTCTGAAATGTGACTTCATCCCACTTAACTCCGTGCTCACACAACTGCCCTTTTTTATTTGGGATGTTAATTTTGACAGTGTCCAAAGTTTCTTGCTGATCATTCTCTTTTAAACCCAAGAAACTACACACATGAGGTTTTACATGGCTAAAGCTGGTGGTGGATGGTTTTTGCTTCTAAGAGAAACCCAGCTCCAGGCAAAGAAGAAATAACAGGGATACTCGATTAAAAATCCCACAGGAATATTATGCACAGCTGGGATGAAGTGTCTGGAGTGGAGGCTGGAGTCACACAGCGTTCAGTTCAGTCAATTCAGAAATATAACCAAGCAGATTCATCAGATTTTGCAGCATCTGACTCAGCCCCACACAATCTGTCTGGGATTCGTGCGATATTGACCTCAGCTCTGTGTCCTTTCAAGGAATATGACAGGCATTAAATCTATAGGAAGATACCAACACGTGAGGTAGTCTGCTTACAAGATTAACAGATTATTTTAGCTCAGCCAGTACTTCTGCATCCATGACTTCTGTTAAAACAATTTCACAACTGATGCCATGCTGGTTTTTCCTGTGGGATCTCTCCTGTGCTCAGCACAGGGAACAGGGAGCAATCATGGGCGCTCCTCAGCACGTGGTTTCCTGGCTTATTTTCCATGCAATATGCATTGCCTTCACAAATATGCTCAGGGGTGTTTTAAAGCACTCAAACTGCAACAGAAAATCCTTGACTTTTTGGATTAAAAAATAAATTGAAGCAGGGTGAGATAAAACAATCAGTTTTAAGTTAAAAATGAGGATGTGTCAGTTTTTTCCTGGGGAAAGTCCACATTACTGTTGGAAACACCAGTTCCAGGAGCTGGAAATGCCCAGTACTTGGAGCTGGGACCAGCAGGGTTTCTCACAGATGGTCACTAATTAAGCAATTTTCCCACTGTCACACAAGAAGGGAGGCAGAAGCAGGGAGAGAATCCCATCCTGGGAGGCAGCACGTGGCTGCCGTGTGTCAAAGACTCAGTACAGGTTATCCCACCAGTCCCACCCCCTTTCCTGAGTGAATTTACCTGTTGAGCGCACTGGAAGATTTTGCACCTTGATCCCAAAACTCTTCCTGGGCTCATCCTTCTCCAGCGACGGGAGCAGCTGGGACGCGGGCGCGGGCACGGCCGTGGACTGCACCGAGCGCGCCGGGGACTCGTCGCTCGAGCTGCTGCTGGAGTCACTGCTGGGAATGGCATGGAGGGAAGGACAGGTGAGTGCACAGGGCAAAGTCACCCAGGAAATGGTTATCTTATGAAAACAGCAAAATTTCAGAGTTTCTGCTCATCCACAGGCCTTCCTCCTGTTTGTGCCTGGTTCTGTTTCTGTGCTGCCGCCTGCTATTCACACAGATTTAAGTGTCTTCCTACCAATATCCCCCTCCAAAGCCCCCAGAGGAGACAGGCAGGGAAGTGGAATGTAGGTAAAATGTCAGGGAGATCCTGTTACCCACCCTGACAATGGTGGAGATTTAATTAAGTGTAATGCAACGTTGGACCAGCTCAGGAGCTGTGTAGGAAGAGTGGAGAAATACAGGGAGGATGTACAGGTCTGACAATACCTCAAAACCCCTCCCAGCACTCTCATGTACAGGAAAGAAATATTATTGTGCTCTCAGGCATCTTCCCTGAAAAGATCTGTACTCCAAAGAGACCATGTGTGAAAATCATGGCAAACATTTGGGTCAGCTGCTGGGAAACAACCTGGATAGGTGGGGATGTCCATGTCCCTGTCCCAGCCATGGCCCAGGGTGGAACAAGATCATCTTTAAGATCCTTTCCAGCTCAAACCATTCTAGGATTCTCTGTGAACCAACAAACACTATTTCCAGGCTCAGCCTCAACCTCCAACTGCAGACATGAAGAATCCAGACCCAAGAACACCTTTTATAAACAATAATTACAGCGGAAGAGGATTTGCATATTAGATCACAGAGGGAGCCAATCTAACCCACAGACTCAGGACCATTCGATGCTTCGAGGAGAGGCAGAAATACAGAGAATATAATGTTATTAAAGCTTGCCCAGTGGGGACACGTCATCCTGCTTCAGTGGCTCATTTCTTCCCCGAGGCACGAGGGCTCAGAACAGCGCTAAAAATAATTTTGTCTGACATAACCCCGGAGACTTTCATTCTCCATTACACGAGCAGCCTTCGAAAAAATTCTGCTGGAATTTTAACTCGGAGGCTGGAGGGGGGGAGATGTGCCACGTACTAAAATAACCCTGTCAGTCTGAAATTTGCTGCTTGATTGAATTTTTATATTCCTCTCCACATCGTATTAGAAAAACGATACGCAAGTTTATCTTTTTTTTATCTTAAATATTTCATACCCTTCTTACAAACCTTCTTGCCATTAAACCACTTAACTTTTCCATTTCTTTTCTCAGGGAAACTATTTCAGGTTTCTAGTAATTTCCAAGATTTGATTTTGTGAGCTCTTCTACTGCTTTTTTTGTGGGTGTTTTTCTTCAAACGTTCAAAAAAACCTAGTTTTCTTTCTGAACATCTTGGTGTAACAAGCACCATGGCACGTTCCCAAAAGCCCTTGGGCTCTGTCCCCATTATATTTGGAGGCGCAGAAGGGAAGACAATCTCTGTCCCAAAATACTTACAAACAATCCAGAAGGATATAAAAACAGGCCAGACCAAAATAAAACACAACAAAAAGAGTCAAAAATGCACAAGTAATAATAAACATGAGAAACTCTGTTGCCGGTCTCACCCTCTCATTACAACCCTCCCATCCCATGCAGCCACTTCACACGTTGGTGCCTTTCCCACACATTCTCCTCCTACTCCTCCGGCCCCGAGGAGGAAGTTCAGCATCACTTTGGGAGAGGAGTGAAAATAAAGCCATGCCAGGAATGGAGTGAAAAACTGAGCCCTTCCCCCTGCCCTGCTCTTGCCCAGGGCAGCTGCCCTGCACCACCCAACCTCTCACTTCATGGATAATAAATAACATTTCCCTTCCCAGCTACAGTCCCTTGTGCTTTCCAGCAAGGAATCTCCCACCATCAAGATGTCCCTTCACAGCCTCATTTTTCTGCTAAATTGGTAAACTGCCTTTATTTCTGTCTCATCTGTACACCCTCCTTTTGTGCCTTCTTCATTAATGAACTATTTCATCACTGAAAGTGAAGAGTGGAGCATTTCTTTCTCATCTTTATTCCATTCTACTAAATCACCAAACTGAAGTTCTTCTCTACAGCATTTTGGGAGAAAAACAAACCCAACCCCACACAAACAGGTCCTCAGTTTTCTCCAGGAGTAACATCAGCCATCGCCTGCTACTGGGAAATAAATTGGCAAAGAATAGAGAAACTTCTTTAAACACAAATATAGGGCAGAGAATGTGTGTGGGGAGAAAGTGAAAATAATTCCCAAGCTGCCAGCAGCTCCGTGTGCTTCAGCAGCCCCTGGGAAAGGCAGAAATAGCATTTTAGGGCTGCAGAACCCTCTGCCCTGTGCCCATTTCCACTTTCCCTTCTCACATCTTGATGATCCTAAAGCCCTTAGAATTCCAGTGGGCTGAGATTGCATCTCTCGAGCAAGAGGCAGCACTGAATTGATTTGAGCAGTGCTTTAGAATGGAGATAGGCTATTTTTACAGTTTGGGGTTCTTTATGATATTAAAAATATGGAGCATACTGTTAAAATCACAGCATTCCACTAGAGAAAAAATATTATCTCGGGATAATACCATTAAATATCCAAGTGATGACACAGCAGTGCAACAGGGTGATAAATTCTACAAAGGAGCCTGAATTCTGTGCAGCTTTGGGAAACAAGGATCATACTGGTAACTTCCATTTCCCCAGGGAATTTTAAGGATATGTGTCCCTTAGCAAAGCAAGACTTTCTGAGACATTCCAGAAAAAAAATAAAAAGTCATTATTTCCTGACTATTTTTAGACAAGAAAAAAAAAGATTGCAAGAACAATCCCCCCTTTCTTTAGGGAAATCCCCATCACTTTTCCAAGTGAAGAAACATGGATATAATAATTCAAAAGTAAGTCAAAGGTTTGATGTTCTGTGAATGGGAGAATGATGGAAGAGTTAATTATAGCTGCTGTGTCACCCAGTTATAGCTCACAGCACAATCAAAATAAAGCATCTGACAGGGAATTATGTGGAGTCTTGAGCAGCAAAATACAAGTCTTTTTCAGTTTTAAAAATATACAGATCTGAAGCCTGAAAGCTGCTCAAGGACAAGTTCCCAGAATATTAAAATGAGAATATGGCTTTGCTTTTCCCTGTGAGTAATTTTGAAAACAACCACCCGTTGCCAACGCAGAAAATAAGTTATTAAAAATTCTTCTGGCAAAAGTGGGTTCATAAAGCTTTTAGAACGAGCTAGGGAAATTTTAACACGGCAACATAACAGGATAAAACAACAGCTCTGATAATCTCCTCCTTTAAAATATTCCAAGTATCAATAGGTTTCGGGGCAGGTCAAAAACGGCACAAAAATAGCTCCGTAACTTCATTTTGGGCTTCCGCTAGCAGCATTAAAGCCGGGGTGATTTTTTCCAGAAGCAGAGCGTGCTCTGGCACTCAGCCTTTTCCCAACACGGGAGAACCTGCTCTTCCACATCGCTGTGAAGTCAGCAGAGCAGAATGCCAGCACGCCGAGGAACTAATCTCCAGAGCTGTCACAACACACGCGCGGCGCCGGGAGGGAGCTGGGAACCGACGCTGCTCCCGGAACGCGGCACCACTGCGGAACAGTCTGAGCACTTAAACACCATCTCAGATGCTCTTTTGTCCAGCCCAGATACTTCTAAAATCACTTTCACTCTAGGGCATCACAGCATTAAAGAATAATTATTTTTGCATTTTACTGTCGGCAAAATCAGATGGGAAAATTGAGCAATAAGAGAGATTGTTCTTAATTAAACAAGGGGTGGACATAAAATAAGCAGTGCATTGATTTTTTCTGATTTTAATTACTGGAGAAAATGCAATATGAGTTGTTTATCCAGAATTAATATCACTGGATATAAAAAGTCTACAAACAGAAGAATGTGGAGATTTACTTTTCTAGTCCACCTCAATATTAGCTTGTGATTTTCATGCTGTAAAGTTATAAAAACTAAATCCAGAATTGAATTACATGCCTTTCAAGCAGAATATAAAATACAACTGACAAAAGAGTGGATGGAATGGAATCTACATGCATTTTACTACAGGTGTAGTTTACAAGCCCTTTTAAAACACTTATTGGCATTCCATGATTACATATAAGGATGTGTGTTCTTATTCACACTATTTATGTGTCCATTTTTTATAAATCATAATAAAATCTATTAATAACTTAAAATATTTATCTATGTATCTATTTTCCATTAATCAAGATTAAATTTGTTCGTAATCCAATCTAAATTTTATCCACATGGGCTGATTCTCAAAGACTCAACGTGCAATAATCCAGCCATAAAATTCAGACCCAAATACATCTGGTTTCATGAAATATCCTGTGTTGGAAGGGATGGGGCCCCATTCCTGGTCTCATTTAGCACACAGAATTCTCCTTTGCTCAGTTCTAAATGCAAAGATGACATTTCAAATCCTGATATCCCACAAACCACTCCTCATTTCCAGAGAAATTTCTCATTTTCAGGCAATTCCAGTTTGCAGGCCTAGTGGCGATGAAGTTACACTGGCTTTACGTGTGAGAAATGAAAGCACTGAGCAGACAACACAAAGCCAGCTGTCCTTTGTTCCCACAAAAGGAGATAAAAGAGAGGCTCCAAGCCCCTGGATGGAACGGGAGACCTGCTGCTTCCCGTCAATGGCAGCGGCGCTGAATCAAGGGATCTCACAACCTGCCCTGCACCCTCCTCCTGCAATTCCAAAATGTGGCACAATTGTCATTTCTGCCCGTTGATTTATTTGAGAGCAGTGAGTCAGCTGCAGGCTGGGGACTCCCCAGGAGCGGCAGGTGGGAAACAAAGCTGGAAACAGGGCTGGAAACAGGGCTGGAAACAGGGCTGGAAACAGGTTGGAAACAGGGCTGGAAACAGGCTGGAAACGGGGCTGGAAACGGGGCTGGAAACGGGGCTGGAAACAGGGTTGGAAACAGGGCTGGAAACAGGGCTGGAAACAGGCTGGAAACGGGGCTGGAAACAGGGCTGGAAACAGGGCTGGAAACAGGTTGGAAACAGGCTGGAAACAGGGCTGGAAGCAGGGTTGGAAACAGGGCTGGAAACAGGGCTGGAAACAAGCTGGAAACAAGCTGGAAACAGGGCTGGAAACAGGCTGGAAACAGGGCTGGAAACGGGGCTGGAAACAGGGCTGGAAACGGGGCTGGAAACTGGGCTGCAAACAGGTTGGAAACAGGGCTGCAAACAGGCTGCAAACAGGGCTGGAAACAGGGCTGCAAACAGGCTGCAAACAGGGCTGGAAACAGGGCTGGAAACTGGGCTGCAAACTGGGCTGGAAACAGGGCTGCAAACAGGGCTGGAAACAGGTTGGAAACAGGGCTGGAAACAGGCTGCAAACTGGGCTGCAAACAGGGCTGCAAACAGGGCTGCAGACAGGCTGCAAACAGGTTGGAAACAGGGCTGGAAACAGGCTGCAAACTGGGCTGCAAACAGGGCTGGAAACAGGCTGCAAACAGGGCTGCAAACTGGGCTGCAAACAGGGCTGCAAACAGGGCTGCAAACAGGGCTGCAAACACGGCACCGCCGCGGAGGATAACGCAGGGTGAAGCTTTAACATCCTGCGGGCGCTGAGCTGCCAATGCAGGTTTAAAAAAGCAAAACCAAACCAACCTGCTGTTGCCCAGAAAAGCTGTGATTGCCCAGTCCCTGGAAGTGTCCAAGGCCAGGTGGGACAGGGTTTGGAGTAACCTGAGGCAGAGGTGGAATGAGATGGGTTTTAAGGTGCCTTCCAACCCAAACCATTCCATGATTCTGTCATCCCATGATTCTAACCTCTATAGCTGGAGTAAGTTAAAAACAAAGCCACCTAAAACCAGTTTAAAACCCTTGCATTTTTCAAGCCATGCTTCAGCTGTGAAAAATGTAAAAATTAATACTTAAATTTTTTTTTATAGCTGCCTTCAAAAACTGTTTCACCAGACCTGGTGAAGCATCCAGAATTTTTTATTTTTACAGGAAATATGCAGAATGATCACTTTTTCCCTGCCAAAATTAACTTGAAATCAGGAACTCTGCCTGGCTCAGCTCGACTCAACACCCTGTCAGAATAATCTCCGAGTGCAGATTATCTCCTAGAAAGATCTACTGAGGACAGGCTCCATCCCTGCTGACGGCGGGTTATTCTCACGGCTGATGTCAGCAGCAGATTCCCAAGCCGGGTCAGGAAATCCAAAGTTAACGTTCAGTCATCTCTGAACAGAAGAACAGGAACCCTCGAGTTTTCTCCCTGTCCCTCCCTTTCCAGATCCAAGTTAAGTCACCACAGATGATCTCCATGCACAGAACACCAGCAGTGACAGTGCTGTGTGATCAGCTCTATCCAGAAGACACAAATCCTTGGGATACTTTATAGTTTTGGAAAAAAAAACTACTGGTTAGTGTTCCTCAACTTGGGAAAACAGCACTAGAAAATTGCTCCAAGTTTCCTGAATGTACTGGTGTGTTGTTTGGGAATAAAAAGAATTAAAAAGACCTGATTACTGCCAGCCAACACCCATAAAAAACTGATGGCAACTGCTTAAAATAAAAGCTTAAAATATGCACTGTATTGCATTCTAGCAATGGACTAAAGGATCTTCGCCTGAAACACTTCGACTTCTGGACGGAAAATTATACATTGGAGCAATATATGCACAAGGCTATTACAGACTGGTATTTCTGACCTACTCATAACTAAGAAGATATTTTAACTAGAATTTCCCCTGTTTTAAGATATTTTTTAAGATATTTAACATACATAACTAAGAAGATACTTAAATAGAATTTCCCCTGTTCTCTATACACACGTAAGTAAAAAATGCACATCAAATTACACTTTCCTTCCTAAGGACAGTAGTCCTTAAAACAAAGCCCACAAAACTCCTGACACCACCCTGTTAATCCAACAATCCAGATGGTTGTTCTGCCACACTCAAGCAGGAATCATAGAATCCCAGAAGGGGACCCTAGAGATCATCTCATTCCATCACAGGCAGGAATAACCACAATGAAAATTACAGAGGTCCGGGCACACCGACCTTAACTCCTTATCAGAGCTGATTTCAGCACTGACCTAAATATACAAGCAAGCAGCAGGCAGTTGTTCTGTACACATGACACGTCCCACACCGGGGGCATTTGTATGGGAAAAAAAACATTTCACACACCTGCGGAAATAAATACGAGGGGTTTTTCCCTCCTTCAAAGGAGTTGTTGAACCTGAAGTTGAAGACGTCAGAAAACCAAGTACAACCTCTGAGGTTGGTTTGTATGAAGAGATCAAGAGGAAACGAGCAGTCACCACATTCTGCCAACTGCAGGCGAGCGCTGAAGGGGCTCAGCCCACACAGGGAAACCACGAAGAACCTGAACCCCGTTCCTCCATGTGCAAACACGGCTTTCCACTGGAAATATGGATGTAAGAGGAAGGGCAGAGAAAGCCACCTAAACATTCCCTCAGAGTAATTACCCTGTGCCCATCACCCCCGCCCCTCCAGAGCAAAGCTCGCCGGGATGGGATTCTGTGACACTCCTGGCACCCGTTCAAGCCGCTGAGAACTTGCCACCCAAGGAACTTTGGTTTGTGCATGTCACACACTGTGCAGTATTTAACAGCACTCAGCTATGATACAACAATCCACCGAGAGGGGGGAAAGGCCAGGGCTGCACGGAAACAGAAACAGCCACAAAAAGCATGCAACAGATAAAACCAGCATTTACAACTCTAAAGAGAGATCATTAAATACTGCAGGCTAATGAAACAAGGACAACCTCCTTCCCTTAACGTTTTCTGCTTTACCACGCCCAGAGAGAAGACTACAATGATCTCCTGCTGGGCTGGAATTCTAAATCCAAAGGAATGAAATTAAACGATGTTTAAGGGCCATGGGAAAGCAACACAACTGTGACAACTCAACGTCCTTTACATCACCAACTAACACACACTGCTGCTGTATTTATTTCAGTCTCTGACCAGCAAGTTTTTGAAGACACAGCCTCCAGGTACTATTTACCATATATTTATCCTAAGCCAAGTGAGTGGCTTATTAACATTCCATTTGCATTTCTGTGACAGGCCATGTATAAATATATATAAATATATTTACATCAGTTATTTTATCCTGATGTCTGACACCTGATCTTTGATGAAAGTCTGAAATGAATCATGGAGAAGATGGAGATGCTGCTCAGAAGAGGATGGACTACTCCCACCTCCAGAACCACCTTCCCCTGCAGCCCTCAGAGTTTCCAGACAGCCTTGGGATCCTTTTAATTCTTCCCTGCAACTAAATAACCCATCATGATTGCTAAAAATATGAATGTTTATATTAATCTCTGTCTGGCTGACTGTGCCCAACCCACAGTCGGTGTTGTCACCTCGCTCCTTGACCTACGTCCCCCTGTCCTTGGGCTTGAACTTTGTGCACCAAGAATTAAAAACATTAACCTGGGGGAAAAAAAGTGTTGGTTACAAACACACTGGCCTATCTCTGGAGCAAAGAGCTGACTCAGCACTGACAACAGCTTCCCACTGCTGGGAAGAAGCTGCTCAATCCCTGCACTCCCCACGCTGGCAGGTGGATGTGGATGGGTTTGGTGTTGAATTTGGGAGCAGCTGGAGTTACCTGCCTGCCCAACCAATGTCTCTTTGAACCATGGATGCTCCCTGGGAACAGTGGGATTGCTCATGCTCCAAAAGAAACCCTGGGAAGCTGAAGGAAATGCTTTCTCAGCAAACGGCCACGGTGACGGAGTTCGGCGCTGGGAAAGATAAAAGTCATCGAGGCCTTGAGGGTGAAGTACAAAGCAGCTCCTCAGCTCTGCTTTCCCACAGTTAAACTTGCACCGATGCAAAGAGGGAAGAAAGAGGGTGGGTGTGAGAATGGGTGAGCAGGGTAAGTCTCTGTTTAACATCACCTTCACAGAGCAAAGCCCTGGGTCAAGATCCCTCGTGACAAGTCCTGCTGAAGCCACACAGAACTGCCACCTCCTCCAGCCATGCTCCAAATTATTCCAAGCACTGCCAGCACATGCCTGAGGAAGAGCCACTGCTCCAGGCATAGATCAGGCAGAAGTTGGCCAAAAGCAGAGTAATTGTGTTAAAGGGAAGAGCTTTTGCCACCTATCTGCTGATGATCTAAATTAGTAATTTGTAACTGACACTTCAGAGCACATGAAATCTTTGGACAAAAGCTGTATTTTAGTACCAGGTTCATGGGAGGCTGTACATCTTAACATGCACTGCAGATGGAAAAGGAAGGTATGAAGAGGCCAAGGCTTTGCCCAAGGTCATTCCATGAATCACAGAGGGAACAGCCTGAGGAATTTGATCTCCGGGCTCACGGGTGGCCAAGTCTTTCCAAAACACCAAGAAAGCAGCACAGAATCATTTAAGCTGGAAGACAACTCCATGATCATCAAGCCCAATATTTAAAGGCAGTTTCCTGAACAACAGCACTGCTTTCATGAAGGCACCTACTCAGCATCCTAGGAAAAAACACCAAACTCTACTCCAAGTGCTGCCTAAGAGCCAGGAGAGTCAAATGCCCTTGAAAATGCAACCACCACTGCATCCAAGTAGGCTACTACACATTTACTCAAGGAGCAGAAAGTAACCTCTTTTGCCTTAAGAGCCCTGTCAAATGAATTCCTGGGAATAAACACTTCTAAGTACAATTTTAAAACCATGTGGCACTGACTGAGTGTTGAGCACTGGGCATCTTTCAGAAGAAAAGCCTTTTTCAGACATAGGCTAGAACAAAAAAAACCCGGAGCACTGATTCACCTCCAGATTGCTGCAGTTACTTTTTAACATAAAGCTGCCAGAAGATCACTGCAAACAGCCCCATAGAATTAAATCTGTCTTCATGTTTTAGAAAAGCATCACACCTTGCCTTAAAAAAACCAAGCCAGGCACTATTTGCATGCACTGCCTCCTCCCAACCCAAGGCATGGGGTTTTTTTAGCAATACACAAAACACCATTTGTTGAAATTCCTGATTTGGAGCAGTTTTGAAATGGTGCATCCTCTCCTATAAACAGAATTGTTCCTGGGATGGGAGCTGCAATGGAAGGCATGCCAAGATACACAGCTGAGCTACAATGCCGCTTAAGTAAATTTGGGAACACGCAAAGCTTAATATAGAAATTCCCTTTATGGCAGATAACGCCGTGGAAGTTTAGTACTTCTAAAAATGGTCACTATTGTCCAAAGAGAGAAATCCAAATGGAAATGGACAGGGCAACCCTAGCTCTCCATTCAAAATAAATCCATTTATCAAGGGTGTTTTTCAAAGAGAATTTCTATTCCCTTACATCTTAGAATCATAAAATACTCCTTCTGATCTAAGATTCTAATAGAATCTTCTACAGCCTTTCAAAGAAACACCAAAGACATGAAGGGAAGAATAATTTTGGAGGCTCTTTTTTTTTAATGCCCCCTTTTAGACCGACAACAGTGACTGGAGGAATCACAGGAGAGCTCTGTAAAACCAGAATGGGAGCTGCTGTTCTGGAGTAAAGGACTACTTAAAATGGAAGGCCTGGGAAGAAAAAAAAAAAAAGTCATTTCTGTGATCTCAGGCACATAAATTATAGAGAGAAGACATTTGATGAGTTCTGTGCTAAGGATTAATTTGCCATTTAAAAATGCAGGGAACAGATGGATCTCTTGGCTAGGACTATATTTGGGAATTACTTCATTTTGCTGCCCACATGCAAATAAAAATACAACTAAAAGTAGAACTTTTTGTGAGCTTTCACATGGGTAGAAAACAGTGAAGTAATGAAAATAAAACCAAAAAGAAAATATCTGTATGAAATAGGTAAAGTGCCACAGCATCTATTGTGGATCTGCAGTAGGCTGGGGGAGAGAATGTGATTTTACTTTGTTGAACAACTATGGAGAGTAATGCCAGGCTTAAAGAGCAAATTTGAGAGAAAAACAACTCCAAAGCAACCCAGCAAAACCCGTATCATATGACAGTGTTTGCCACTTCAGAGTAACTTCTGAGAAAGCACCTTGCTGTAACTTAATTCCATGGAATTTGTTAGGATTTAGCGATTACATCTCCACACATGGTCACAAGTCCAGGGATTCTCTTTCCCAAAAGCCTGGGCCAGTTCCATCACACTTACCAGGGATCACAAAGCACGGGTGAGAACTTAATTTGTGAGAAAAATGCATAAGCAGGGTAAAATCCAGAAGAAAATGCCTTACACCTCCCTGGACCGAGCACAGCCCTGGCCTCCACCCGGCATGGCAGTGGCTGGGGAAGGAGGAGCAGCCGAGGCAATCCCGCTGGCACAGCGAGAGCACAGCACGGAAGAAAAGTCCTCTGAGCAATTCCCACAGGCAAAGCCTGGGAGCTTCCCTTATGGGAGCCAGTGCCTTCCAACCCCCACACCATGGCAGCCACACGTACAGGGTAATTAAGCACCTTCCTTTTTTCCATGTGATTTCTCCAAGTTTGAGATAAACTGCATATTAAAAAGCAAACCCAACATCAACTCCTGAGACAGCTGTTAGATACCATCTCTGTTTCTCCTCTAGCAACACAATGAGCCTTTCTGCTCCCTGTCTCCATTTTAGAAACAAACAAACAAACTGAAAATTTCACCCAGCAAAGCCTGGACCGGCGCAGGACGTCCTCGGCGTATTCCCAGACTCCGGAACCGGGATAAGCACAGCTCCGAGCGCGTTTAGAAAACCAAGAGGAACAGAAAATCTGTACTAACCCAACAGCCTCCTTTCTGTGACTATTCATCCTTCACAATCCAACAGGACACACCAGCCAGTAAACAAACATGGAAGGGAGGGACCAACTTCAAAGCAAGTGTGTAAATCTTACATAATTTGAGGGTTTGAGATCTTGCAGCAACCTCTTACCCAACGAGGTGTCAGATGATCCAAGGAGGTCAGACCTGTAGCAGCCACGGTAAGTAGGACACTCTGCATCTCACTCTGCCCAGCCCGGCACCGTCTGTCCACAGGGACCTGGGGCTGGGCATTCTTGGGAATTCACTTTCAGGATGAGAACAGTGCCTTTCTTTCATGTGTTATCATGCCAGAAAAGCTCTCTGCTCTCAAATGGATGAAAGATAATAAATACGTGAATGCCCTTAGAGCCGGGATCTGCTGGAGATGTGTCTCAATTATTTTTGATTTTTAAACTGTTTTATGAGGTTCTCATATTTAAAACCGACGATTTCTGGACATCTGCAGAGAACACCCCACAACCATGGAAGAAATGAGGATACAGGCCTGAAAACCACTTCCTTCTCATAGAAAGGATTCTCTAATAGGCACTTTTCCTGCCATCCTGGATTTCCAAGTGTCTTCTAGCCAAAACCATCGCTTTGAGCTAAATAAAGCAACTGAGCACTGAAGCCCAGACATTTCTCAAAGAGAAGGAATTAAAAGGCTCCACGTCTCGCTTCTCCAGACAGCACAGTGCACTCATGGCTGGAAGGACCAGGAAACAAAGGAACAGGTCCCCTACCTTTGCTATGGGCCACCTGCGAGGAGGGATCACAGAGAAGTCCTGTTTCTTAATGCCAAAGCTATTTTTGTTCTTATATTAGGCACTTAATGAATAATCATGCGAAGACTTTATTCACATGGCATTTACACAGTGCACGTCTCCCTGCTCCTCCTTTTGGAAACTCAGCTTCCCTTCAAGATTTAAACAAAATCTGGACCACATCCCAACACACATAAATTTTTTCTCCTCTACACAACACATCGAAGCCCTCACCTCTCTGCCGAGCCTGTGATTT
Organism: Chlorospingus flavigularis; assembly: GCA_035047885.1. Classification (NCBI taxonomy): domain Eukaryota; kingdom Metazoa; phylum Chordata; class Aves; order Passeriformes; family Passerellidae; genus Chlorospingus; species Chlorospingus flavigularis. The sequence goes on from JAWWMQ010000089.1 coordinate 2,066,795, forward strand.
TCCACTCAAGAGCCACGCTGCCTTCTCCTCTCCGAGCAGCATTAGGAGCTGACCGCAAGGATCTGCACTGGGATCCCTAATCTGCTGCTAAGAAGATTTGCACTTAAACCCTTGATGCCATCATTAGTGGTTTCGGCACTCGCCACGTCACAGCCACACTGCGCTCGGTGCCGGGACGATGGGGGCAAAGCTAAGCGCATCAGGTACACGGGTAATTCAATGGGCAAAGATTAGGGGATGATACTAATTTTTATTTTTTCCCCAATAAGGCTTATTTATTATTAATTCCCATCCCTGTGACTGTATTTAAGTACAGCATGTTGCAGCTGAGATTGTTTGTAAAGTTAACGCCCTTGCTACGCCTTGAGGAGACCTTTCTCCCAGCCCTCAGGTTTTACAGGGAAGGTTCTCCTTCTGCATCCATGTCTCAAACATCCTCTTTGGGAAAAAAATACCAAAACAAAGCCAACAAATCACTGTACTTGCAAGTTCAAAGGGAGGTGGTGTCTAGGCTTTAATTGGAACACGTATGGCAGAGCCCAGGCAGTGGCTGGATTTTTCCTTTGATCACTGTAATGACTGGTATTTTATCAAGAAGCGCTCCTCTCCTACTATTCATTCCTCCATGTGAATATTCATCAGAAATTATTAAACTGCCCTTTATAGCAAAGGTCTGTGCGATGGGGATGCTCTCCCCCAGCTCTGGTGCCTGTGTCTCCATCCGAGCCCACTCCACCACCGCTGCAGATAAGCACTTCCAGGCTGCGATCCTCTAATCTATTTCAGCCATGATTCACACCCTTGGGAGCTGTGTGTCTCCCAAGGAAAGGCGAATCTGGACTGCTGGTGCAGAGGGAGGCAGCCACCACAGCCCACGGCACCACACGTTTCCCTGTTTTCCTTGGCTTTCCCGGGGCTGCTTTCCCCCTGCTCTCCCAGCGTGCAGCAGGAAGGGAACACATTTCTCTTCCTGCCTCCAGGATCCCTCACACTAAGCCTGGCTTCTGAGCAGTAACACGGGCAGCTTCAACTTCCCTGACCTCAGCTAATTCTTTCCTTCCCTCAGTCTACTCAAGATGATTAAGCAAAATACTTGGAAGGAAATCAAAGCCTTAAAAATGCAATTAGAAGTGACCATTTTGTTAATACGCACACGCACAACCCCAAAGTCAAACCCAATCCAACAGCACCTGACCTTTGGGAAAATAGCAATTTTTAGCAGCTCCCATGGACTTAAGGAACAGCCCAAAGTCTCCCACAATGCTGGTGGGAGCAGTGCTGTCCACACAGCTCAGGGTTTTCCCACTATTCCTAAAAAAAGGAGGTTAAGAAGACATGAAATTGTGAATTCTCACACCAGACACTGGCTCCCACAGACCTACAGCTGTCCAGGGGTGACTTAAAAATATCATTTTTATCACACATCCAGATCTTTCTCCCCTAGCTGAGGAAAAAGAAGTTCACCAGAAAGTCTAGAATAAGCTGCCACAAATCCTCATATTCTCCAGCAAAGATTCTGATCTCATTGCAAGAAACCTTTAAAGCATTGAAATAACAATAATCTCTTTAACAACAATAAAATTGTTTGAAATCATCAAAAGAGTTATCATAGTAATAAAACAGAAATATTTTTCTAGGGCAATTTCCACTTCACCCATCCACAACATGATGTATTTTTAAGACTCTTTTCCTGAAATTAACTTGAAAAAAGGTTGTGTTTTTTTTTTTTCCTCTGCTTGTAAAGAATCAAATGCACTTTGAGAAAGCAGCAGTTGAGCTTCTGGGCCCTGACACAGAAACAAAGGCTGACAGCCCAGATTTAGATAAACACCTACTTCTGCACATTTAGGAAGAGCCTTAATTGCTTTGTCACTTAGAGCCAGCAATTACCAACTATTACTGGAGTGCAGCAGTGGTGGGGGGTATTAATTGCAGCCAAATGTCCATTCTTTTTGGGCAGCTCATGCCAAGAAAATTAAATACTAAATAAAAAAGAAAATAAAACCCCTCTTCGATATAACGTTTTAAAGTATTTTATTGCCTATTTATATGTAAGGGGGGGAGGTGGGGGTGGGTCCTCCCAGAGGGGCCAACAAAGATAGAATTTCTATTTAATTTTGAAATTGTGTCAAATCACGGCAGAGGTGGTATTAGGATGTTGGGGCAGGCTCTAAAATCGCCCTTTTGGGGGATTTTTGGGGCTGTATCCTCCAGCGAGGAAACCAGTGCTTAACTTCTAGAGCGAGCAGAGCATTTAAGGTTTAAAACAAATAAATAAACAACCTAAAATAGGTTGAGAGGGAAAGAGGGTGGTTTTCCCCCCTCAGATCCGGCTCTGACACAGCCGCTGCTACTTCATTTCTCTGCGCTGTGTGAGGGGAAAACCTTCACGCAGGAGCGAGAGCTGCTCCAGTGCTAGGGTGGGGGAGGGAATCTATATATTTTTTTAATTTAAAAGGGTTTTTTTTGTGGCAATGGCGGTGTTTTTCCGCGGGGCTCGGGCGGCCCCGCCCCGGGGGCGGCGCGGCAGCCCCGGCCGGCTCCCGCCGGCTCAGACCGGTTCTCAGCGCAAACAACCGCCCCCCGCCCGCCTGGGCACCGCGGCGGCGAGCCCCTGCTTATTCCTGCAGAAACACCCGCTTTTCCAGCAGAAACACCCGCTTTCCTCCACAAAACACCCGCTCTTCCCTCAGAAACACCCGCTCTCCCCGCCCCCCGAAACAACCGGGTGAGGCGACTCCGTGGCCGCGCCGCCATTACAGCGGCGGGCGCGCTCCGCCGGCTGTGAGGCGAGAGAAAGCGGCGGGGTTTCGGAGCGAGATAAAAATCTTATTATGCAACGCACATTTTTCATAGATTATTGCCGAGTCCAGGGCTGAGGTAATGCGGGCTGTCAGCAGCTGGGGCGAGAGGCTGAGGGACAAGCGAGCTGCGGCCGCTCCCTGCCAAGGGCGCCGAGGCACCATTGCTTCACCATCCGTGAGGAGAACTTTGATATATCACGTTATTTATTTTTCTACAGAAGGATCTATTTATGTGGTTACACATGCACAGGTACGTCTTTTTCGGCATATCTCGAGTATAAAGGTTTGCTTTCTGTATGATAATCTCTCCAAAGCCATCTAAAAACGTTCTGCCTGTGCTCAATCTCAAGAAACCCGATACAGTCCCAAGGGTAAAAAAAGCCACGTTTAAAGGATGGTCTCGGTTATATTTAGCTGAGCAGCAGCACAGGCTGACACGAGCAGAAACACAAGGAAGAACAAAGTGAAAACGCTCGACAGTTGTTAACAAAAACCTGCAAGTAAGTATCTGAGAGGTGCATTTTTTTTCTAAATTTTCCTTTCCCTAATTCACATTTTGCCGCGCAGAGAGAACATTAAAGCAGCACATGGGTTTATGTGAACAAAAGGTAAGAATGAGGTGTTTCACCTGACTCCTGACAGGATTTACTGTTGCCTTTGTGCAATGGAAAAGGCCTCCTACTCTAAGAAATTCTTTAATTTTCTTTTATAAACCTTAACCTAATTCTTTTCCCATACAAACATGAGCCTTCTCAACCCTGTCGTTCTACCAGAAGAGATTAAAAATTTTCAGCTCATCTCTGCAGTACCAAATGGATGTGGAATTATTTAACCTCGACAAAAGCCATCTCACAGATGCTTCAATAAAGACTAAACAGCTACATTTAACCTCATTGTTCCTGATTTTTCATCTGTCCTCAGCACAGGCATCTCCAAACCCACTCAAAATCCCAAATCCCAGCTAAATCAGTGATTCATCACTTCTGGCAGCAAACGACACGGAAAGGAGG
>JAWWMQ010000089.1:2079561-2099459 GCA_035047885.1 Chlorospingus flavigularis
TTTCTATTTCCATTACCTCTTGCTCGCAACAATGGAATTTTGAAAGCTTTTTCTGAATCTGGCACAGAAATGTGGCTCTGTTTTGGTTCTTTTTTTCCCCTTTTGAAGGACCAAGATCAACAATTTTACAAACGATTGCATTTAGCATCCTACAAAGTGTTAATCAGTGAGAGCTGATTTAATGAGGTCAGAGAAAAAGCAGTATTTTCTAGCAGGTTACTGCTACAGAGCTGACAGAAAGAACAAATCCTTATCCATGAGAAGGACACAGAAGACAGACAGAGGAAGCAGAGCTGAACAGCTACTGGCTACAGTGCTTTCTTCATTTATCTATTAGTACTAAGTGCTACTGGAGTTAGTGGAAAGAGAGGGTTTGACTTGGGTTAGGAGAGGGGCTAATATACACAGGGCAGGACATACCAACCTTTTCCAAGTGTGGAAACACGACCTATATTCCCAATTAAATCTAGGGAGAGAATTGTGAACATAACTTCCCCAATTTTGGCCCCTCTTACAGGGGTAATCCACCTTCTTAATGGGCAAGGGTGTCAAATGATATTTTAGATGAACCAACAAGAAAAAAAAATTCTTAGTGACAAGACACAAAAAAAAAATTCCACTGGACGGAAGTAGTCCCAGACTGAAACCGTAACTCTGAAACCCCCAGACTTCTTTCTTGAGACAGAAGGCACTTAAATAGATCCATAATTTTAATTTCCAGCCCTAAGTCTGAATCAAGCAGCTGGTAGAAGATCCCCCGAGGCCCGAGGGCCCTGACGCTGCTGCCAGCAGGCATCCTCTGGCCGCCTTGGTAACCATCCAGCCCAGTCACTTCTCACTGGTGTATCCACAAACGGGTATTAGCACCACGTCCTTAAAGCTAAAGTATGTTTAATGTGGAGCAGCAGAGCTTTTTAGGAGGCTAGATAGTAATCCACTCCCCATGGCTACTGGCGTCTTGACTGTATACCATCCAATAAATTCAAGGCAGTAGTTCTTATCCCAGCTTTAAAAAAAAATAAACTATAATTTCCAAAATTTAGTAATGTCCGTCATCTCTTTTTGCCAATACCATCAGAAAGAATAATCCCAATAACTTGGAAATGATGTAGATCCAAAATGGAACCATCACAAGCTGCCTTCGGTCTTCTCCATCCAAGCGTTATTTCCATCGCTCAGAGTTGTCGGTAGAATCCAAGGGGCCGCATCATTAAAGTCTACTCTGAATTTTGTGGTGACAATCCAATTAACATACCCGCTGCGTATAGTGAGAACTGAGAGCTAGGCATCAAGCTTTCACCGAATTCTAGGTTCGAGTATTCCGAAGATACTCCACAGAGAACTTCACCACATGTTGTAGAGTAAGATAGCTCCATCTGGCAGCAGGGATACATCCAGCAAGGCCTTAATATTATCCAAGAAATGGGATCGCTACTTCTAGAAAAGAGTAACTCCAATATCGATGCTGGCCAAAGGAAATCTTCCATCTTAAAACCACCTTATTGTAAGTGTAGGTAGATATCCAACCAGCTGCAGGACACATCCTCTATGGATCCACAAGGTACCAGCCACTGGGATAGAAATCACTTCCGTTTCCAACCCAAAATAGGAAACATAGATAATTCCCAAAATTTTAAATCCATCTGGGGGCCCTAGATACGAGTTTGTGTTTCTCACCATATCAAATACAAAATACCTGCCTAGAGAAACCTTGGAACTTACCCATCAAGTCTCCGCTCATAACGTCCTTCCCGTGCATGAAGTGATGGTGGGGGGCCATAAGTGGGCCCCCCACCACCTCCTCTGAACCCAGAAACCTCTCTACTACGAGATGCTATGGAAACTGTATCATCCAATCCCCGCGCAGCACTGGGAATGGTTCCTGGCTCATTATAATCCGTCCGTAGGTCTCTATCTCCCATTTTGTTGACAGAGTTGTGTGCCTTCTGGGCACTTTTGATGTCCACAAAATCCACAAACGCTGCCACTCCGCCTTCCGACCCCCTCTTAGGGAGGATTTTGACACTTTCGACACGTCCATATCTGGAAGAGAAGCGAAGCAGAGCACACACGTTAGTGCTGGTGGGAAGAGACCACGTTTAATAACATTGCCTCCTGCAAAATCAACATCCAACCCTTCACCCTTCCCCTGTGCCAGGAAAATCAATCATTGGGAGACACCAGGAGGGGAAAAGTCATTTGGAGAGAGAAAAAAGCCATTTAAACTTTCCATGGTTACATTTAAACTCCTTTCTTGAAGTGTGGGGAGCCTACCATGGGATCACCCTTTTTATAGCAACAGAGCAGCAGCAGCAGCTGAAGAAATAGCAAGGTGTTCACAACCAGAGCACCCTGCACATCGTTAGTCTGACACAATTAAAGAGGCACAATTAAAACAAAACCATGTCAGGAGGAAAAATACAGACAGCCATCAATTTTCCTAGGAGACAAACGACCTTGACACAGCAATTCCACCACTTCGATCTGTATTTAACCCAGAGTCTCCACTGTGATCCTCACTCCTGATCCCAAACCCATTTCCTTCCACACCTGGCAGGACACAGGGACCCCCAGACCTGGGGTTCAGCCTCCCAGCCCCACTGCAGCCCCAGCTGCCCAACAGGAGCTGACAAATGCCGGAGGGAATGTGACACCACCCTACGTAATGTATGTTAAGTAACTGCAACACTGGCACTTATGGATGAGTAAATGTCTATGCAAAATAAAAATAAACCCAAACATGTTTGTGTACACAAGGAAACAAGATGTAAAAACATATTTAAATAACTTGCATCCACTCACAGTAGAAAGGACAAGCTGGGCGGGATGAGCACAGTGACATTTTAACAGCCAACAACTGCAGGGTTTGGGTGCTCAGTTCTCTCTGCCAAAAGATTCTGAGCAAAGCAGGGAAAAGCTCTGAACTGCAGCTGGTAATCCAGGACAAGAGAAGGCAGAAAGTGTATTTCTGAATGTGCCGACAGAGAGGAAAGGGACGCACAAATAAAAAACCTAATCAGGAAGTATTTGTAAACTCCATGAAGAATTATTGTGAAAAAATTTCTATGCACAAAGGCAGCACAAGGCCGGGCAGATGTAAACAGACCTTACACAGGCAAAACTGTTCTCAGCCACACACACAGGGAGAAGGGAATACAACCACCAGGCTGAGGCACACGCGCTGTCAGATCCCCGAGCTGCCTCGGTTTCATGCCTGGCTTTTCCTACACCTTACAATTTCATCATTGTTGTTGGATGACTAATCCTTAAATACGATCTGAAAACCTGCCTCGCTGACTGCTGCCTTCTCATTCCAGCCTGACCTACTACACTTATATATAACCTGGTTTGGATTTAGAGCCCTTTTTTCCCTGGTTTATACTCCACTGAACACGGCTGTGTGCACAAACAAGAGCATCTTCCAAGAAAAAAATAAAATAAATGCCTTGTTGGGCATAAAGAGACACAGTCACACGCAAGACACGTTCCTGCCTCTCAGCTGTCCAGGGCTGAGCTTGTCACAATAAAAAAATAACCAGAGCATTACAGATTAGGAAACTCCCAAGAATAATTCTTGGGAGTTTCCTAATCTGTAATGCTCTGGTTATTTTTTTATTGTTTCTTTGTATTTTATTTAATTAAAGGCTTCAAATAATGGCAAATGGAACTGCAGGAAAGCTGCTTCTCAAAGCATGCTCTCTTTGGAAGCTGGATTTGGTTATCTTGCCTTGCAAGTAAGATTTAGAAAGCCCAGAAGAGTAGAGGAGATGGTTAATAAAATCTGTGTGAGGGAAAAAAAAATGGCCTAATTGGATGTGGCAGATGTAGAGAGAGCAGGAGAGGGAACAGGAAAGGAAGGAGAGGGAAGGAAAACAGGAAAAAGCCTATTTGAGAAAATGTTCGTGCCATGAATGAATGTGACAAAAAATATGGAAAGTAATTAGGAATCCTAGTTAGGATCACCATTTAACTCCAACCCTCACACCTAAACCATGTAGCTCCCAACCTGACTGGTTAGAACACACACTTTCCCTTTGCTCACTGTGTTTATACATTCCGTTTCTGGCAACGTGAGCCTGTACTTGCCTTCAGTCTTTACGGGGGAACAGGATTAAGATACTGTTGATAATGGTATCAATATCCCTAAAATCGTAGCTGTCCTTTGACTGCAGCCACCATGGCCCACCCCACATGAAGCACTGCCTGCCAATGACATCTGAACAACTGCCTGCTCCTCACCTTGACAATTACTGCCTAATTCTGAAATCCTAACACGTACATGTTATTATACATACACAGTCAGAACTGTCATTCTTTTGCTGTAGAAGATGCAGAATGTGTTTAAAATGTTCAAGTATCCAAGCTCACGCTGCCCAGAAAGCAGACAAGATACAAAACACCAGTGTAATAAGGTTCCCATCTACCACAAAACCTGCCTAGCAAAGCTGTGACTCTTCCCAATATGAATTTTTATATTGGAAGAAGTGTACTTCAGCTATTAATTATTTTTTCCTAAATAAGAAATGTATGGGGGAGGCTACTACTGTATTGCAGTGCAGCCATGGTGGTAAATCACTCCACTCCGAGACGGCGCCTGTTAATCCCCCGTTATCCAGATACATAAATATACGCTGTGCCTCGCTGTCCTGCCCCGCACCCTTGACAGGCCCTGAGGATAATCTGTGGCAATCGCCTTTGCTGAAAGCGAGGGAGGCAGGCAGGAGGAGGAGAAAGGGAGCAGAAGCGGGGGATGAAAGAAACCCGAGGAGGAGAGAGCCCTGGGTATTGCAGGGGAGCTGCTGGAAGAGGAAGGTTTGCCTCAGTCCTGTGACTGCAGACATCCTTCGGTCCCCTCCGCCAGGATCAATGTGCCGAGTGATCCGGCCCGGCCGCACCCATTGGCGCCTCTCCGAGCTGCTCCTGTCTTGGCAGATGCTGCCGGGAGGAGACCACGGGGAGAGGAGGGAGATCTGCAGTGCTGCATCACCACACGGCTTCACTGCAGCACAGAAACGCTACAAGGAAAAAACCACGACACTTTCTGAAGGGCCGGGGGAGGAGAGGCGGCGAGAGCGCTGCGCTTCCTTACGCCGAAGCAAGGCAAGATGGAGGTGAACGTGCTCCGAGGAGCAACCTTTGTCCAGGCAGAGGGCTGGGAAGAGGGGACAAAAGGCCAGGGGAGGCATGGCCACGACCTTTGGTAGCGCTGCCAGAACAGCTCCTCTCAACCTTCGCCTCATACCGCTACACCTGTGCGTCAGCCCTTCCCAAGGCTGCGTTTTGCAATCGCTGCCAGTCCAACAGAAACAAAGAGGTGCCTTCGCTCGGCTCCCACTCCGCAGACTCGAATGAAAACAAGGCCTCTTAGTGCCTCTTCCCGTCCACAACTCCTGCAGATTAATCATTAGCTCCACATCGTAAAGAAGCGGCCGAGGCCGTGTTTTCGGCGGGGTTTACAGTTCAGCCTGAGGCGGAGGAGACAAGGACGTGGGCAGCTGTTATGTCACCAAGCCCCTCCACCAGCACAGCACGACCGAAGCACCCGGCTGTAAACACACATTGAGCAGCCCTTGCAGAAAAAAAGTTGCCCAATAATCACTGCTCGAACAAAGGCACGCTAATCCAGCTTTTCAGACAAAGAATAGGAATTCATAATTTAAGCATTATCGGTTTATTCACTGTAGATCAAAGCACCTCTATATTCAAGCAGCTGAAATGTCTCTGGGCTCTTGGCACAGCTGCTCAGCATGTTTCCCTCGCTCTGCAGCCCTTCCTCCTCCTCCTCAGCTCTTCCTCCCAAACCAGGAGACAGCACAGCCGGGTTGGGAGGCGCAGCCTCTGCCAATGCAGGGCCGGGCTGGTTCCTCCTCCCCAGGAGCGACGTGTCACCCAGGCACAGCCAAAGTCATCCCACACCCTACAGCCTTCCCTACCCCGGGGATTGGCACCTCGGCTTTCCAGCTCTAATAAACCATCTCAGCTCGGCTGCTCATTCTGAACACTCTTCCTGCACATTCCCTGCTGCTCCAAAAATCATTCTAAACAAAGCATGGGCTACCAGAATGCCAGCCAGTAATTGTGTAGTGAGCAAACCTTACTATTTAGTTGCAATATTCTATAAACTGATTAGGATCTTTATAGGAGGATCTGTACATGATAAGAAGAGGTGGGTTGAAGTGAGGGAAATTTTTAATATAAACCAAGTTCCACCTTAAATCACAGTATCTTCCCATTTCTCTTGCTGTGCTTCCCACAGGTTTGTGAAGACCTTTCATACACAACCATCTTCATCACTGCAGAGTTCTGCAGGTCAGCTACATTCCAGCCAAAGAAACTTCAGCCCATTTTCATTTAGAAGCTGGTGCTGTGCTCCATTCCACATACTACTAAATGCAACAGACACTGCAGGACCCAAAATAACACAGGAGCTTTTTCTGTGTGTTTCTGCACCACCCATTACAAGCATGATTTGACAAGCTGCTCCGATACAGCAGAACATCCCAGTTTTTTGTATTCACTCAGGTCCCCTTTGACTGCAGTCAGGTATCTTTAGCCATCTGAAAAGCTCGGCTGATTTCGCTGTGCCACACTCAAACTCCTTCCTCCTCTGTGATTATATAACCCCAGCAAGCCCCAGCCTGCATTATTCAGTAAAACGCTCGCACAGCTTGAAGCTTTCCTTGGCCAATCACATTCCTCTGGCTTTGTTGTTATTTCATAACAAAATAATGTGTCCTGAAATAATACTTCACCAGATGTTTGTGCCTCTTCTCCTTACTCCTGACACCAAATCAGTCCAAATACCCCACGCTAGGGGTACTCCAGCCCTGCACAAAGCAGGTCTGCTCTAGGTACAGGGAAATCCAGGATGTGCAGCTACTAAACCACCATAAAGCAAAATGCCATCACCCTCCATGGGGGTTTTTATCCAGGATAAAGGATGTCTGTTTAGTCCATGAACATCAGTTCTAGGTCTTCTGCTATCATGGATGCTCATTTCACAGCCTGAGAGACTTGGCCCACCACAACAGCACGTGCAGCCACTTCCCAGCCATAGAATACACAAAATAACACAGCAAACAGCAGCACCAACCACACTGGGATCTTACCAGCAGCAGGACACCGAGCCACAGGGACAGCTATCCTGCAGAAATCCCGTTTGGAGTTGAGCACCAGCCTCCAGTACCACCAGCTCCCAGCAGGAATCGCACAGTGAGCGTCTCCCGCCCGCACCGCTCACAAAAGGTGTTTAATATTCACCACTGAGAGAGTTCCTGAGCCAGCAACACAAAGGGAACTTGTGTCTCTACACGGGCGTTTGCAAAGATTACGGCACTACATCTGATCTCAACGAGGGCAGTGATACAATAAATGAAATACACAGCAGTTCCAACACACTTATCCGAAGGAAATGACATTCTGCCATCTTCCAAGCTTCATATGCATTATAGCCACCTGCTTTATTGCAATAAAATTTATATATACACTTATATTTTTTTTTAGAAAGGCAATTTCATATGTAGAGCAATATAAGGTGGTATTTCACCATCTTCACACCTGAGCAGCACATGTCTTTGGAATTAAACTGTGCCTCAAGTAATGCAGAGTATTACTCAAAATTTGACAGTATCATCACATGCCTGGCATGGAAGGAGACTTAAGGACTGAGAGACACAGAAAAATCAAGACATCTAAACAAAAACCACTCAAAATTGCACTGACTGTTTAATAAATACAGTAACTAATGTGCAGCAGACACCAAAATCAGGGACAGACCATTGAGAAGAGTGTGCACAGGACTGGGATGAAAATCATTCCAATTCACTGAGACAGATCTTGATAGAAACAAGCATAATTCCACCATCCTGGAAAACTACACTTAATTTTAAGTCTAACAAATGTGGGGAACTGTCACCTGTTGAGCTACAATCATTTCACTTGGTAGGACTGCCTGGGCCAGCAGTTGCACTCAGGGCAGACCAGGAGCAGTATTTATTATGGACAACTCCATACCAAGTCCTGGTTGGCTCCCTCACCAGTTGTGTCCTTCACACACCCCACAAACCTCCCAGACTGCTTCCTCTCTGCTATGTTTCCAGCAGACATGTGGTAGGTTTAAGTCCCCCACAAGAACAAGAGTGATCATGAGACTTCTCCCAGCTGCTTAGAGAATATTTCATCTATCTCTTCAGATGAAACTGGTGTCCTGGCTGGGTGGTTTAGAACAGACTCCCATTGGGATATTTGCCTTGTTAGCCTTCCCACCATTCTTTCCCATAAACACTGAACCCTGTCACCACTATCATTAACCTCTAGACAATCCAAACACTTCCTGACACACAGGGCTACCTTACCACCTCTCCTTCCTTGCCAATTCCTTTTGAAGTCATAGCCATTCACTGCAGAACTCCAGCAGTGTCAGCCATCCCCACCATGATTCCATAATGGCAACTCACACCATCATCTCCTGCTGTGCAATGGTTTCCAGCTCCTCCTGTTTCTCACCCGTGCTGGGGGCACTGGTGCAGATCAATTCCTGTGTCCATAAAGACAAAACACAGCGAGTGGCTGGGACAGCCCTCCAGACCATCACAAGTAGGAAAGCTCATCCATGAGTGATAAATCCAGGAGATGTGAAGCTTTGAAATCCTTCACCTTCCCAGTGCCAAGCAAAATAAAAGCTCCTTGTATCACAAGAAGCTCTGGTTTTCGAGCCACGCCAAGAACAGCCCTTGTGACAACAATGATTCAGAAACATGCCCTAATTACCAAGCTCCCATCATTTTCTAGATTACAATCTGAGATGCTTTAAAACCTGCTTAGAGTGATCTTTATTGGCTCTGTGACCTTTGGGGGGAGAAAAACAACGTTCTTCAGGGCATTCTCTGCAGCTCTTTTTCTAGTAATAAAGATCTTCAGGGAAACATCAAAATCCAGGAACAGAAACAATCACCCAGGTTACAGAGCTCAGCCAGACAATCCTGGGATGAATCCTGAGCACAACTCTCACACTCCTACACTCCTGCTCCAACACCCAAACCACTCAAACCCAGACCCCTCTGGACTTTGTGGCTCCCTCTGGCCCACAGCAGCACTCAATGGGAAATCTCCCAACTCCCAACTACAAACAGGGGTTTTGTTAATGAGATACAGCACGTGTTCCTGCCACGCACAGAAAACAGCCAGGGCTTTGTCTGCACTCGTAATCCCTCCCTAAGAGATGACAAAGTAGGAAATTAAAAAGCTAGCATAGGCACATTCACTGATACTCCTGATACTTCTGGTATTTAGGAGCGAAACGCTCAACAGATCAGACAGTCCGGAGATAAAGCCATGCTGGAACAAGTGCTCACCTCTTTCTTTACAGCTCAGCCAAATGTTCCACTTTAAGACCCCCAACAAGAGTGATTCCTAATGAAGACATTTTATTTATGTCTTTACTGTAAAGTGACCTTTTGGATACTGCTGAAGTATTAATATACAAATGGAATTGTTATGTACCGTAGAAGGAAGAAACAGAATATTTAAACCTGGTTTTTCATAGCTCCCACTTTTGGCAGCAAGGATTTCATCCAAGAGTCAACACACCAAGAAATTTTTCTGCAACCCCCATGACAACCAGTTCTGCCACTGATCAGCTGTTGCAGCCAACACACATCAGGTCACATTTGAATATAGGTGCATCCATTCCTTAAAACACAGACCAGCTCCACTGCAAGACCCCCAGGACATGGAACAGCCCCAAGGAGGAGTCCCAGCAACCTTTCAAACCAGGGCGAAGAGGAGGGCGGGGGAGCTGAAGCCACGCTTTGGACATGGGGATTACACGAAGCTGGATGAATAAAAACGCCTCTCAGCACTCCATGCAACATCTCACTGGGCTACATTTAATATCCTCCCCACCCCAGTCAGCAGTTCCGCTGCCGGCAGCACAGGAGAACCCAGCATTGCATCAGCCCAGCCAGAGCTCCACCACGCTGGAGAGAAGGGCTCGACACAACATCAGCCACTTACAGCTGCCAGACAAGGCACAACCACCTCAGCCAGGACAGAGAAAGTCTCTTACTAAGGCACTTTTCCTAGTTGTTTCTTTGGAACGATCAAGGAAAAGCACAGAAGCACCCATAGCTTATTGGTATATATATTATTTAAAAAAAAAAAAATCAAAGCAGCTTTGTGAGCAGAACTAATGAAGACTCATTTCTTACGGATGCATGTCTTGAGGTCGAATTCTCTGGCGTCCAATAACTGCCAGTTCCCACTGCAGCTTTTCCCACGGTCAGGAACACCTCTCTCCCATGTGGATTCTTTAATGTCTAATAAGGGCTGTGCTCTCACTGCAGCTTTTCTCTCCATGGGGTCGCTAATCAGGTCTCTCTCCTCTATTAAAACCGCTTGTTTTCACAAAACTCAAAGGAACGTCATGTCTCTGAGACTGAATATCCCCTTCGCCCTCAGGTTTAGCTGATACTGGCAAATGGGTTCAAAATTGATTAGGGAAGATATATATACACATAGCAGCAATACTTCAGTCTTGCTCTCCAAGCAGATCAGAATAAATACCACTATTTGTAGAAGCACAGAAAGGTTACAGAAATATGTAGGAACTCTGCATGTTCAGCTGTGTTGTCTCAAGCACAACGAGCTGTGATTCTTTATCCCCAACCTACACAGATGCGCACAGTCACGTTCCTACACGCCAGGCACAGCCGCCGAATTCCATCTCCAGGGCATTTTTTTCCTTCCAGCTTAAAGCATAATCTGCAGATTTGCTTCAAAAACACCAGTGGTGATAGCCTACGTTCAACACTTTCTGCAAGGGAATTGCTCAAGCCTGTTCTTTTGCGTGACTGATTTTAGGATTTGTTTGGATTTGATGTTAAGAATGCGCTGCATTGCAACTATAGGGGAATCTCTTGATTAATCGAGTTTTTTTCTTACATGAAAGGGTAATTCCCCATCTCACTTTTGCTTCTCCAAGCTCTGCTTTGCATGTATTCAGCAGCAGATGGAGGAAAATGCAGAGTCACAACATTATGGTCTCCCTGCCACGCTGCAGAGCGCTTGAGATGTGGATCATCTTGAAGTTTGGAAGTCTTGGCCCCACTGGTACAGACTTCTCCAGCAACAGACATTTACAACCTCCTCTCCAAGGTTTTGTATGCTTTCCAGAAAATGGTATTTCAGAAGAAAAAAATGTTTTTTTGTCTGCGGTCCCTGAGACCATCTCAATTGATGGAACTCCTCTCCCCCCTCAAACTTCAAGTGGGTTTGAACTAGTGACTGGCATCAGTTCAGCCCACGGGTTTGACAACTTGAAATTCATTTCTGACAGAAATCAGCCATGGATCCAAGGACTCTCAGTCAAATCCCCAATCACAAAAGCTCACCAATGCTAAGAGGTTATGATCTTGACACCAGGGAGGAAATCCAGCCAGTTCCCAGCCAGTCCAGCCACTCCCGCTCTGCCACACCAGCCAGTCACCAAACACAGATGTGCAAATGTTATTTCGTTGCTTCATGACTCACCGCTTCCATCGCCCTGGAGAAAGTGCTTGTCCCTGTGACTAAACCAACTGGCAGCACAGTCCTTGGCGTGAGCCAGGTGTCAGCCCAGGGAAAATAATATTCCCCACTGCCAAGCGCCCGGCAAGAGCCTGGCACACACTTGGGTGTGTTTTGTCTGCAGTGACTACCTGCGCTCCAGGCACTTTCTCCACAGGAGAGAGCCTGGGACTTTCCAGAGCCGAGCTCCTGAACCAGCCAGACTTTAATGGCTTTCCTTCTAGTGCAACTCAAAGTCGAGGTTTTGCAAAGCTGAGCTGGAAACTTGAGTTTCATGGCAACAACAGGCGAGGTTTCACACCTCGGTTTCATGAGCTGACTTAAAGGAGGCCTCCCCACACCAAAGACTTGAGCAGAGCTGTATCTGGAGGTGAACATGTACCACCACACCAAGAGGGCTCCTCCTGGGCTTCAAGGATACACCAATACCACTGCTGGGAAAGCTGCTCCCTCATGCTATGCTGTTTCAGTGATGAACTTCACCTTTAAGCTGCAACATCAGACTGACGCAAGCCAGGCAAGAGCATTAACTGCAGCCAACCAGGGGCTGTAAACTCTGAAAGGATGCAGAGGAAGAGATGCTTCCTGAGCTCAACTGCTGCCAGAAATGGTGTATCTCACCATACCCACAACCAGCCTTATCATCTACAACATCAATCTTGAAGCCACTTCTATTTTTTAAATGTGGCAAAGATTCTCTGCTGCTAATTCTTCCAATAAGTTTTTTCAGAGTCAAGAAAAAGACCCAGGGTTTAGTGAGACTTTGATTACAAGGCAGTGACTGTGCTGGCCATTGGCTGTCTGGATACATATCCAGTTGCCTTCCTACGAGCAGCATCTCACAGATCCCGTGAAATGAAATCAGATGTTGATTACATATACAAGGGAGATACTCATCCACTCTGAGCTTTTATTCCCCTCACAGAAAGAATGCTAATGAGGCCGGAAGGCTTCTTTCCCCTCCAAAGATGACTTCTTTAAACATACAACTTGGCAATTTATTTTTCTTATTTTGCCCTATTAACCATTACAGGTCACCCGCAGCTGCCACAGAGAGCCTAAAGAGGGACATTTAAAGGAGCCTCTGTGATCTCTCTGGCAGCCATCACTGTTAATGAGGACGGGAGGCATTCACCCGGCAGCAGGAGCAGATGGAGCGCGGCGCGGAGCTTTGTGCCGTGCGGAAGCCGTGAACACCTCGGCGAGGACACAGGGAAAGCTGTGACAGGAACACCAAGTTACTCTCAATGAATCCCATGGATAGCAAACACAACCAGGTCAGTTTTCTTCCTGGAGAAAAACTGTAGGTGATTCACTGCTTGCTTAAATAAAATCATTTACAGTCTGGCCGTTCTTTGTGTTGAGCTGAAAGATGGTTTCAAATCCAGCTCTGACTGGGTACCTGACCACCTTCGTGACAGGAACTTGGTCTGAACACAGCTCTCATTTCCTACCACACTGGGAATAATAAAAGACATGGAAGCTCCTCCATTTGGACAGAGGAACACACACAGGTCAGAACTACCTCACCAGCAGTATCCAACAGACAGCCCTGCAGATCATCCTTTCACCCTCCTTCTGGACACATCTGGATTTCTCTGGCTTCTCAGTGGAAAGATGAGAGCGCTCTCACGGCATTCTGATCAGATGTGGAAGCTCCAGATCAAAGTGTGCTTGTACAAAAAAAGCCCTTTCAGTTTTTAAGTTGTTGAGCCTGATTAAAAAGGGGAAGAGAAAGGAAGCTAAAAAAGCTCCCTTTTGTTCTTAAAAATGTCCAAGCCTCTAACCAGAACACGGTTGTTGTGAAAGACTGCTGCTCTCCTCCCACCATCAGTTTGTCTGAGCAGAAAACTGATGTTCCTTTCACATCCAAACTCTGCTCCTTCTCACCCCAATGTCTGCACCTCACACAAGGCACGGACACACACCAACAGCTACAGAATGCATTTCCAAAAAATCCATCCCAGGAAGGACGTTGTTTCCACCAAATTCAAAGGTGCTGCCTTCACTCTTTCCTGCTGACAGACCAGGCTGCAGCAGGCCCTGGGATGTATCTGGTGTATTTATAAAAAGCCTGGAACAATGTTTGTTCTTTTACTGAAGGATGTTATCTTCACACTGCAGGATTTTACAGATTGCAGGAGATGATTACAGCAGGTTAAACAGTAACTACTGAAATGCACAAACCACAGCACTTGCTGTGTTTTACTCATGGTCCAGGAGCCTTCATCACCTCTGAATGTGCTGCTGCAGAACAGTGGTGGAGATGGGTTTCAGGAGATCTGAGCTGCCATTAGTCCCCAGGCAGAAAGGTGAAACCTCCAAATAACTGTGTGTGTACAATCACCAGGTGGGAAACACTGCTGACTTGTAGCCTGGGCGATGAAAAAAGCAACTTCTGTCTGATTTTCATTAACTGTCCAAGGAATCTTCAGAACACCACAAAAACTTGAGAAAATGAAAGCAGCAAGGCTGGTTGTACACTGTGAATTTCCATCCTCAGGCTCCTGTTCCTCCCACAAGATTCCTAAATCAGCATGCCAAAGATGCAGCTAAACTCAGAATCTTATTATGGAGAGCAATCATTTTTCTAGTTTATTCCTCAATTCATTGTTTAGGAATGTTTGTCCTTGCAGTCTTTGGTTTCAGGGCGTTCTCAGACCTCAGCAAGTTCAATGAACTTAATCAAAAACACAAGTGAAATATCTCACTGGTTCTTATTTTTGGTAGCTACAAATCCAGAGTGTATCCAACCCAGTGGCAGCTCCACAACTCACACCCAACTGCAACTCTCCCAAAACCTTCAGCAGCCTAAAAGCAGCCAGGAGGGGTGACCCTCAGTTCTGCCCCTTTGCAGACATCCTCAGAGAACAGTTTTGGTGTTTGTTATTTCTCAGGTGCCTCTTCACATGCAAAAGGGCACCTCCTCCTCTTCCTCACAACCCAACAGCAGTATGCATGAAACCACCACAACAGCAAGACAAGCTGCAGTTGTGACACATCAGCTCACAAAAACAAAGCTCCTGAGGAGCCCCAAGTCCACCCTGACTCATCACCTCATCCAGTATCTGCCTTCCACTCATTTGGTTATTTACTTCCTTTTTTATGGAAAGGCAGCAAGTGCCTCTTTGCCCTCAGCAAAGACAAGGACCTAATTTTGGACACACCTTAAGACGTCAATAAGGTCATCTGCCAGGGAACTTGGCATGACTTTCTGGCCTATGAAAAGCAAGGAGGAATAAAAAACCAGTAAACAAGGCTATCACAAAGTGAATTTAAGCCTTTATTCATCTCCCATTCTGACCTGATGAATGGATTTAATACCTTTGTATGCCTCACTGGACTGGTAAGTTCTCAACATGTGAATCTGTTTTCTTGTACTCTGCAGGGATTATTTTACTGTTGTACTAAATGAATTTACACTAAGGGCAAGAAATACCAAAAGCCAACATGGTTCTTGAACGGCTCAACAACAGAAGCTGCTGATACAAATAATCACAACTAAACACAGCCTGGACCTTTGAAGAAACTTCAGAGAAGAAACAATGCCAGTCAGGCTCAGCAGATGACAGAATTTTGTGACCAAGTGTCATCAACTTATCTTTCTACCACAGCTCAGCATATAAAACCACTTAATAGAAGCTTAGTCCAAATCTACACTCTTTGTGGCTTTTCATTAAGTTTCTTTGAAATAATCACCCAGGCTGAGTCCAGAGGGTGGAACCACCACCAGAGCCAGCACCACCATCACCCCAATGAGCCACCTGACTGACCAAGGAGCCCACACTCCATGGGAGGCTGACACTCACTGGAACCCACCAAAAGGACTCATGTACTCCCCTTCTGAGTCTGGGCAATTATTTTAATCCCCCTGCCCCAGTCTCCCAACCAAACATCCTACTTTGGTCTCTGGAGTACGTTACTGGAAGTGTTTGTAAAACCAGCACCAACAAGTTCTGATGCTGCCCATGATTCCAGACATCACTCCAGTAAAACACAGGTGTCAACTGTATCCTCCCCTCCTTCACAGCTCTGGGCTGGGAAAGGCAGAACCTCATCTGTGAAAATGCCCAAAGTGACACAAACAGAGCAACGAAACAGGAATAATTCTGTGGCCTTACTTCTGTATTTTCCTACAATAAAAATACACCTGGATAGAGATCTGTACGGCTGAGCTGAGTTAGGACAACCATCCCAAGTGATATCCAAGGACTTGCTGATCAGTGATCACCAAAAATGCCAGGGAACACATTTAAGAGCTTTGCTAGAAAACCAGGAGCACTGTTCCTTCTGACTCAAGCCAGTTCCTGTGGAAAGGCACTGCAAGACCTGCTGGCCTGATGTGAGTTCTTCCTCCAAGTGTTCAACACCAGCAGTGGCTGTCACTGTTCTCCCCAGGTCACCAGAGCGACCAAAATTCCCTTATACCACCTCAGTCCTGCACCAGAGCTACCAAAATTCCCTTATACCACCTCAGTCCTGCACCAGAGCTACCAAAATTCCCTTATACCACCTCAGTCCTGCAGCAGAGCTACCAAAATTCCCCTACACCACCTCAGTCCACAGCAGTAACACAGAGCAGAAGGCACAGATTCCACCCTCCCAGGCCAAAATAACACTCCAAGCCATCAAGACGAAACATTTACTCACAAACTGACCAAATATTCCCCAGGAATTACTGAAAACAGACACTCGCTGTCACGGCAGGTTTTTTGCAGTTATGTTAAAATGCCTTCAACCACTTCTACAGGAGGCATCCAGAGCATCTCCTGAGAGACAGACACTGGAACATGGCAAAGCCAAACAAAGCCCATTTCCCACTACAAAAAAGCCCTTAAAAGTTATTTATTTTCTCCAAGATTGCCCTGATCTGCAGTGTATTTCACTGATTTTCAAGGAGCACTTTTGTTTCCTGAAATCCAGGGTTTCTCCTGGACTTGGTTGCCACTATGAATATCTTAATTCTCCCCCAGCACAGCAAATTGCACACCACAGTCACATGGTCCATCATTAAGAGGCTTTTACTCCTCTTTGCCCTTTAAAACACCAGTAAATGGACAAAGCCATGTTCTTTCAGATAACTGAAGAAAACACAGAGAGGAAAAAAAATATGGAAGGGCAGCACTTGTGTTGGGGACAACTGTTACTATGTTTAGTCGCCTTGTTCTGCAAGCTGCTGAGCATCTGTTTCAGCAATGGTGAACGACGGGTTTTTTCCAGCATTAATTAGGTGAACCCAAACCACTGCTCCCAACACTTCCCCAAGCTCACATCTCCCAGATCATAACTCGGATTTGCTACTTATTCCACCTGAACAGTGGATCTCCAGTCCTGGCACTGGCTGTGTTTCTATTTCAGGGTGCCTTAATTGCTCAGTTGAGAGGAAATATTGAGTATTGGGTTTTGAAAAGGGAGTATTTGGGTAAGAAACTGAAAAACAATGTCAATGTATTTAAATGCATGGAGAATCTCTCCTTTGCAATCCCCTTTAATACCAAGGAAACAGATTTTTAAAAGGGCTTCTAAGGAAAAAAATAGCAGTGCTCATGTAAGCCAGTGCTTCTTGAGACCAGCTTCAGTATTCTCTAATTTGAGAGAAGAATTCACAGCAGGGAGTGTTATTTCCATTCACCTCAGTAAACTAAACAAACCAATCAGCAGCATTTGGGGTAAAAGAATAAAAACATGTATTTCTTCGAAATTCTGAACTCATTTCTTTATAGAATTCCTTGTGAGGCTGCAAATCCCAGCAAGGTTCCCACAGTCGGTGGTTAAGTGAAGGGGGGAAGGAGAGGCAGCAAACCCTCCATACTCCTGCCGAGCTGCAAGTTTTAGGAGTTTTCCCTGAATTTTTGCTTCTTTGGAAAACAAGATGGTTGTTTCTCAAACAGGCACCGTGCAACAGCCCAGCCAGCGGGCTTCCATCTGGGAAGGACAGTATTTCCCCAGCGCAGTGGAAAAACAAACACTCAATGAGCTGCTCGGAGGCTCGGGGGGGTGAGGCGATTCCCGGCCGCAGCCCAGCCGAGGTTTTGGGCGGTTTTCCCCCAAAGCTCGCCCCGCTCCCGTGGCTCCCATGGCTCCATGGCTCAGCCTCCTCCTTCGCCCTATTCCCAGGCTGGGGGATGGGTGGGAACCGGGCTCTGCCAAGCCCCGCTCCCTCCCA
The DNA here is from genome assembly GCA_035047885.1 of Chlorospingus flavigularis. NCBI lineage: Eukaryota > Metazoa > Chordata > Aves > Passeriformes > Passerellidae > Chlorospingus > Chlorospingus flavigularis. The sequence continues at coordinate 2,097,293 of JAWWMQ010000089.1, forward strand.
AAAGACTTTCCCTCCCGATACAGCGTCCTTTCCAAAGAGAGAACCTTCCCCTTGCCCCCTCCACGGCCGAGCAGCCGCTTCCCTTCCCTTCCCTGTGCAAGGAGAATCCCACCGAGCTGTGAGCGCCTTGTGCAGCGCCTGTCCCTTCCCCCAGGCGAGCACGGGCATACAAAGGAAGCCTTGCTCCATTGTCCACCTACAGCACCTACACACCGAGCCTCGCTCCCCGCTCAGCCCCTCGTCCCTTTTCCAGCCACAAATATCCCGCTGGGTGCATCCCACCAGCATTCGGAGGCGGCGTTGTCATTGCCTCCCCCTGCTTTGGTACCTGCAGCCAAAGGGCTGGAGCGTGTTTTAACTGTTTACTGCCGTGGGATCAGCCTCGTCCAAACACACCAATCCCGGGCAAAAACCACCAGGGAGAAATGCCTGGCTACAAAGCTCCCTCCCAAACCTCCGATCGCAATTTGCCGAGGTAAAAACAACCAAAAAAAGGTAATTAATTCAGCGCCTGCCTTTTTTCCCATCCATCTCCAAGCAACAGTACCATGGCAACTTTTTCCCTCCTTTAATACATCTTATAAAAGGAGGAGGACTGGACAAAATAAAACCGAGGAATGTCAGATTTGCACTGTGGAGCGCCTGTTCCCTCAGCTATGGCTGAATTCCCCAGTTATGGCTGGAATTAACCAAATAACTCCAGAACGAGCCTTTTCCCCCAAAAACCTGGCTTTGTAAACAGCACTGGGTCACGCAACCAGGACTTGAGGGACACGACAAACCACCCTGAATACACATCCACCATCCCGCGCCTTCACCGAGCGGCGAATTCTTGGCTCAGGGGGATAACAAAGGTGAAAAAAGGTGAAGCTTGATTAAAACAGGGCCATTTCAGAGCGATGAGGATGCAGAGATGGGGTTTGGCTGCTGCAGCAGATGAGGCCAGGAGGATGGAGGGGAACGCGAGACCCCCAGTCCTTCCATCCACAACAGACGACCAGAAACCAGGGAAGAAGCGCTGGGACCTTCCTTTCTCCCCCTCGGTGTCACCGCATCTATTTTTCCCATGGTGACTCATTATTAAGGACGCTCCGTCATTTTTCCAGCACAGGAAGATTAAAGGAAGCTTCAAAATCCATTTTTTTCTGCTGCTGGTGGGATTAAAGCAAAGCGCCTGGAGGGGCCATGAGCTGAGCAGGGCTCGTTACTCTCTTTTTCTTCCTCAAAACCAGCTTCCAGCGTAGGGTGTACCAACTTGAGAGCATTTCCACAGGAAAAAGGTGTTGCTGAGGCGGTGGGGAAGAAGTCCCTTCCTCCTCCTCCTCGCAGGGAAAGACGGAGGGAGGAGGGAAAAAAACCCAACCATGCAAACAGCTACTACTTCCTCATGAGCGGGATTAACCTATGCAATAAAAAAAAAAAAAAAAAAAACAAGGAAAAAACAACCCAGCACGATATAAGGAGTCCAGAGTGCTTCCCGCGTGCAGGATCCCGTGTTTTCTCCGTGGGTTTGTGTGATTTTTTTTCCCCCAGAGTCACGTTTTCGCAGCTGCAGGCGCTTCGGTTCCCACAGCTCGCCGCACCTCGGGGGGACACGCAGCATCTTCCACAGCTCCAGGTGGGAGGGAAACGCAGTGAAATAGGCGAAAATAAATAGAAAAAAAGTCCGAGCGTTGAATAATTTTGGAGGAAAAAAAAAAAGGAATGGAATGGAAAACAAATCGGCCAGGCTCAGCGCTGCCTCCCGACATCCTCGGCATGGGAGCCGCTCCGTGCCGACCTCCGAGCCCCGCTCGCTGCTGCTCCGTCGTTTCGGGTCCATTTTTAGCCATTTTTGTATTTCCCCGCTCCGGCCGCGCCGCCGATCCCGCCATGGCGCGGGTTATTTACAGCGCTGTTTTCCTCCTCCTCTCCACGGGAACCGCCGTCCCCGCGCACTCCTCCCCCCCTTTCCCACGTTTTTCCCCTCGTTTTTCCCCACACCGCGGGTCGGGCCGGACGGGGCCCCGTCGCCGCTCCCCACTCACCGCTTGAAGTGCTCGATGATCTTCTCCTCGCGCACGTTCTCCGGCAGGTTGCCCACCCAGAGGTGCCTGGTTTCCCGGACCATGCTGCGCGGCGCGGGGCGAGCCCGCCGCCCGTGCCCCGGCTCCCGGCCGCCGCCTGC
>JAWWMQ010000089.1:2108083-2120691 GCA_035047885.1 Chlorospingus flavigularis
TTTCCATTTATTGAGAGGGGAAAAAAAAACCAAAAAAAAAAAAAAAAAAAAAAACACCAAAAAACCACCCCACAAAAAAAAACCCCCAAACCCCTCCGAGTTGGAAACACCTCCCAGCGCTCTGTTTTCAAGGCTGGGGAACAGAGCAAGGGGGAGCGGCTTGGAATGAGGCTCCCAGCCAGGGAGAGGTGGCGCATCCTCCGCATCCTCCTCCTCCTCCTGCCCGGCGCTGCGGCAAAGGCGCCGCAGTGGGGGCTCCCCGCCCCCGTGGAACCTTCTGGAACAAGCAGCCAAGCTGGAGAGAGGAGAGAAACCTTTACACCCGCAGAGGGGAGAGGAAAAAAACACCAAACCCGTGTAATAAAAGGGAGAGGATTGCACAAGGCCGGGGAAAAATAAGAGATCTCTGTAAAAGTGAAGCCCCCGAGCGGCTCCGGCAGCCCCGGTTCAGGGGTGGTGCAGCCGCCTCGGCTCGAAACAAAACGCCCCAACAAAGCGTATTTAAAAAAAGAGAGAGAGGAAAAAAATGGTGGTGTTTGTAGCGCGAGATGGTGGGATAAAGGAGCTGATCCCTCCTCCTGGATCTACAGCAAAGCCGGCCATTGCAGTTCCATTTATCCTTTTTTTGTGCAATGAATTGTCTGATCCGGACTATTCGGTTGCATTTGCAGCTTCACTTACTGCGGTTTGGTTCTGTTGTGCTTTTTTCCTTTTTGTTTCTTTTTCATTCTTTGTTTTGGTTTTGGTTTTTTTTGGGTGTAATTTTTTCCTCTTTTTCATTAAAAAATAATCCTTCCCAAATCTCCCAAGGAAAATCTACATCTCTGTGGAACAAATAAAACATTCAGGCATAAACTTCCATCATGGACTGTAAAAAAAGAGATGGGTTGATTTTTGTTATTTTTTCTTCTTTTATTTTTATTTTTGATGGCATTTTTTCTCCTGCTTTTAGGACACATTGTAGTAGGAAACCAAAGGAGGAAAACAAAGGTAATATATATATATATATAAAATCAAAGATATATTGGGCCAAAGTTATAGTGATTATATATAATTAAATTATAGTTTTTAGGTGTGTGGGCTTATTTTATATTTTAAGTAGTCCCTGGGAAAAGGTCATATATATATAAAAATATGAAATATATAGCACTATTTATATCTTTATATTTAATAAATATATACAAGTATTTCTGTATCTGTAGAAATAAAAGAGCATCTGTATGGGCCCAAATCTGCAATTCTATGGGAAAAAGCAGTATTTTTAGGTATGTAGCTTTTAAGAATTAAGAGGCAATGTTACAGCCTGTAACAACACTCTGATGCAGGAAAAAAGGGTAAGGCAACATTAAAAGAATATTTAAAACAACAAAAAAAACCCAAACCAAAACAAAAAAAAAAGCATGGTACCTTGGCTACAGCCTCCAACAACGAGCGTGTGGATGTTACGGGATTTGGGTTTTTTTAATGGCATTACCACGTCTGATCACACCAATATATAATTTTAATTAAGCGAATGGCGGGCGAGCTGTCGTGGGGAGCAGGCGAGCAGCGATGGCTTCTTCCCATTCCACTCTGGCTGCGATGATAAATCAATCCTCGTGCGTTTGGGATTTTTTTTTTTGTGGTGGCTTTTTTTTTTTCCTTAAGCACTTTTGGGGATTTTCCATGCCGTGAGGAGACCGGGAGATGGCGGCTTCAACCCCTGCGAAGGAGAAAAGCGGTGGAAAAGCGAAGAATTAGGCATAAAACTACCCACCTTGGGGGTGTGTGTGCGGTGATGATGAAGGGAGGGATGGGGGGGCATGTGGAAAGCGCAATACAGGGCCAAAACCTCTCAGCTGTGAGGGGAAAAAAATAACATTTTAGAGGTATAATTGGGGGAGCGGGGACGAGCTGAGGTGAGGGGAGAAACCGGGAGCTCCGCCATGGCCGAATAAAAATGCGCATTTCTGGCCATTTTCACATCCTTTCGCCAAGGCGGCGAGGAGAAGAGGGCAGGAGGGAGGGGGGGATAAGAAGAAGGTCAGGTTTCACCCGCAGCGCTTTCGCCGCCCGCCCGGAGGGGATTCCCACAGGATCAGAGCGCTCCGCTGTACCCGCATCACTCCTCGCCCGTCCTTCCGCCCGCCGCCATTTTGTCGCCTCAGAGCCGCTCCCGCGGCCCCGCCGGGCGGCCATTTTGTGAAGTGAGCGCGGGGGGGCAGCGCCTGAGGGGCCGTGAGGGGCAGCCCCGGCCGGCGCCGCCTTTTGTCACCCCGAACCTTCCTTTTCCTCCTCATTTTATCTTTTTTTTCTTCAGGGCTTTCTCTTTTTCCTCACGAAACACTTCGTGCTTAACTCCCCGCGTAGAGCCCCATCGCTTCAGCAAAAAAACAAACAATAAAATAAAAAGCCAACATACTCAGATGAAGCAATCCAATAAATGAGATTAAAGCATATTCCTCAGCTTGGCTGTGAGGGAAAGTTTAGCACGGAGAATTAAGGTATATATTATTACATACATATTTATTACCCTTCCTTCTCCACTTTTTTTCCCCTAGTGATAAATCCCTGACGTCAATAATCCACCTTGACAAAGGGGATAACCCCTTCAAAAAATATCCACGTTTTTATTTCAATAAAACACCTCACTCACACTGCTTTACTAGACATCTCATCAAAATAAAGATATAACTTAAACCACTTGAAGCCAAATCTGGGTGAAAATTGGTAATTTTCGGGAAATAGGGCTGCTGGATGCTGTAATCACTGATATGATGAAGGAAATCTGGGATATGAAATAGCAAAACCCTGCTCGCAGGTGTGTGCTGTGTGTCTGTTCACAGAAATAGGGTGGGTTGGGCTTTTTATCCTTTATTTTATAAAGAAGCCAGTGTAGCACTGGCAGCCTGGTAACGCGCTTGCGCACTCGCCTCATCCCTTTCCCCTCATGCTATCAAAATCAATGTTTTAAAACTACGTTGTGGCAGTGGATGGTTCCGTTTTGACAGGAAAATTGAGGATAAACGAGAATATTAGCATATAGCTTTTTTTTTCTTTTATACATATCTCACCTGCGCTACATCAGGAGAAATCCACACTTGGGCTGTTCCTTGTATAATCCCAGCTGGTGTTTGCCTCTCCCAGAATCAGCAGGATCCGACCACTTGTCATTTAAGAAATATTTTTTAGGCTGTGTCAAAGGAATGTGTAGAAAATAGGTCTGAATGCTCTGTGGGGAAGAACAACCCTGCAGGAAGCTGGCTGGGATGGCACTGCCATTAACCTGGGATCCAAAGGAAAAAAACACCCCAGTTGTCCTGCAGCTCTTTCTATCTTATTTGACAAAAAACATCTCCAGCACCCAGCCTCGCTCCCAGCACCTTTATCATCCCACTTTTCTTGCACCACACTACAAATCTTCCCTTTTCCAAAGAAACCTACCAAAAGGTTGTTGTTTTTTTTTCCACGAAGCAACACTTTAACCACTGATTCAAAACCACTACAAGCTGTGCCTGGCAGCTCCTCCTTCAATTTAAAACCTCTTTTTAAAAACCAGGCAGTCCTTTGAGTTGTAAAAAGATAACCTTTAGGGTTTTTTTATGGGACACACGGTTGTATTCCTGGGAGCAAGTTGGCCTCACAGCAGAGGGAGAGATCAGATGCCTTCGCTGGGAAAGCCCAAGGAAATTTTATCCGCGGGCCGCACCCAGCCTGAAGTGAGGAAATATTTGCATTTGCTGCTCCTTGGAAGGCAGCCAGGTCCTTCCCGCTCTCCCCAGCCTGCCAAGAGGGATTGCAAGAGCTGATTGCAGCAGCCAAGGGAAGGGCTGGAGCCATCCGGAGCGCTGCCATCCTCTCTGCACTTCGCCACTGCCACAGGGACAAGAGGAGGGACTTGGAGTGGGGTTTACACCCGGGTGGTCCAAGGTGGGCCTGGCCCCCCAAAATGTTATTTTCCAAGGCAGGATGTGTGGTTGGTTTATTTCTGCAGACCCGGGTGCTTGTAGAAGCGCTTGTGACGCGGTGAGGAGCCCAAGGACAGGCTGAGCCTCTGCAGCCGGTCTGGGTTTGCTCGGCGGCGGGACAGGATCCAGCTCCTGCAGGATCTCCTGCATGCGGCTCAGAATTCCTCGAGCTCCTCCCAAGGGAAAACACGGGGCTGTGCTTTTCAGGCACAACGCTCCCCACGCCTCAGCTCGTAGTGCTTCTCCTTTTATCCGGGAAAAAGATGCCTTACATCAGCCTTTTTGTCCTCCTACCTGTGTCCATCTATCCCTGTCCCTTGTCACCCTCCTCTCCTGAAATATCACGTCAAATCTGACCACGCCACATCCCCTCACCATGCTGCCAAACACTCCAGTGGTGCCTTTCCTTTCTCCTTGCTTTCCAGGACCTTCTCCAAGGCTGCCTGTAAATAAAAGCATTTCCCTGCCTGTCTCCAGCCAAAAATTCTGCAGTCCCAGTGCCAACAGCCCGTCCTGGAAGGCTCCAAGGGGGAAATACCCAACTCCTTCCCACCATTCCTCTGTGGAAGGGTAGTGCAACTTGGAATAACACATTCAAAACACCACTCAGCATTGTACTTCCATCCTCCTCAAAAACCTTGAGTGGAAAAATATCTGTATTACAAAAAGCAAGCAGCTCTTTGCCCTCCAGGCCTTCTTTTTCCTGCTCCCTTTGGCCACTGCCACATCCTTTTACGTTTTTAGCATCATTTTGATGCCAGATTTTCCTCACAGTGCAAGAAGCTTTGGAAAGTGAGAGCTGACTTGGAGCACAGGAATTCCTTGATATGGGACAAGGAGTTCCCACCCAACCGGACCCAAAGCCACCAACTTACGTGACTGGGACAAACCACAACTTATTTATAAATACCTTTAAAGCAAGTTGTGACCTGATTGATGGCCCGGAGATGCTCATTAACAAACACTGAGTAATCAGCTTTGTAGACAGGGAAGAGTCATCAGGAAATAGTTATTGATGTGATTAATTAACCATCATTAACCCCTTCACTCATAAACACAGCATGCGCCGGAGATGTTGTACGTGATCCAGGAGCTGCTGGTCTGGTGGTTGCTTTCTTTGTTTACAGCTCCCATTTTCCATCAGGAAAGCATTAAACATAATCTCATATGCTCTTGCTATTTTCTGCTCTTGATTTGTGGCTTTTTGAACACTTTCGGTTAAAAAGAAAGTCAAAAAGTTTCTCCGCCTGGTTTGCAACGCCCTCGCAAACAAAACCGCTAAGCACCGGCAACATCGGTTGTGCACATGTTGGGCACGCAGAGAAGTGGTCTAATTTCTGCTGGTTTGAGGCCTGGACTGAGAGCAGATCAAAAAGCTTCCACTGGCAGAGCGATATAATCTTGGATAGTATGCAGAAAGGGGGCTGTCCGTCTTTCCCAGCGTCCCGGCCCTGCGGGATGCTTTTAGCTGGAGTTTTGCTGCCTGATGGAGGAATCCGTGCTCCGGCTGCCCTCTGCCGGCTCCGGGATAGACAGTCAGCAAAAAAAACCCCAAACCACACCAAAACCCTTTTATCAACACCACAAAACATCGCCAGATCCCATATCTACCCCAAAAAACAACACTCGGCTCTCCCCTCGGTGACAGCAGCATCTGCCACATTGCTACACCCTAAAATCAACTTTTGTGGACCTTAGTTATGGACCAACTCTCACCACGCCTAGAAAATCTAAAACCGGCTTTTTTTCCTTATTTTTAAACTTGGATTTGATAGGTTTGGAATGCAGGGTGGATGAAAGGAATGAGAGTTTTTAAACTTGGGGTTTTATTTAACTGCGAGTAACTAAATCAGTGCTCGCTCTCCACAGAGAGAAACATTTCAGTGAAACCCCAAGGAAGTTCAAGAAGAAAGAAACACCACCCAAGAAAACCAAACTGGCCTTTGAAAAAGGGAGTTTAAAAAAAGAAATAAGGAATAAAACCTCCATTTCTCATTGCTGCTCTGTCAGGGCATTTTATATTTATCATGAGCGCAGAGCTGTGCTGGGACATATCCACAATTCTCCACCCTGACAACCCAGATCAGGGTCCTGGGGACATTTTGGTGATGAAAACCCAGTTCTGCAGTAATTTGGGGGTGCAGCAGGCACACATGGTCAGCCATGGGGTGCATCCCACTGTGGGCACCCCCGTTTTGGTGCCTGGCACTGGAAGGGGTTGATGAGCTGCAGGGTCTCAGCAGGACGACTCGTTGCGCCAGTGGATGTGGCAGGACTTGCAGAGGAGGTGGTCATCCAGGGGGTAGCACCCGTTCTCTGTCAGCTCCGGTGACAGGGGCATCCTGCAGCTCTGGGAGCAAGAGAGGAAAAGAAAGCCACCTTTTAGGGGTCCCTGTGTGTGTTACATCCTATTTTCCCTGCAAAACCTACCAGCACTCCGAAAAAGTGGCAAACTACATCAAAAGCATGCAAAGCTGAAGAAGTTCTCCAAACACCACCCAATTTACTTAATTTCCCCCTTCCCATTACCTGTAAGATAAACTGGGGGCTAAAAACCAGCTGTGGGTGCTGCCATCCCTGTGTCCATGCTCAGCTAAGGTTCAGTGCCACCCCCTTGGCTTTGGGGGTCCCCCATTCCCCGGGGCCGTACCTCGCAGCGGTAGCAGCTCTCGTGGAAGCTGCGTCCCAGGCACTCGATCTTGTAGGTGTCCTCGTCCTCGTGGGGGACAATGGGGCGCTGGCAGGCGCTGCACACCACGGCGTATTTCCTGATGGGAGCAATGGGGGCAGAGTGAGCTCTGTGGGGTGACAGGCACGAGCCAAACCCGGCTCCCAGTGTGGGACACCCTCCCCCATGGCCAACCTGTAGTAGTCGGGCACGCAGTACACGTCACCCTGCTCATCCACAGCAAAGCTCTCAGTGCCGATGGCCCGGCCACAGGCAGCGCAGGAGAAGCAGCTGGGGTGGTAACCCTTGCCCAGGGCACGGACAATGTGCTCCGTGATCAGCCCCTGGCACTTGGCACATTTCTCCAGCGTGGCCTGGAATTTAGGGAACACATGCTGTGAGACAGCAGCCCACGCCCTCAGGGATGTTCCGAGGGTGCCAGTTTTCCCCGATGGAGGGTGGGTACCTGGAAGCAGGTGTCACACGTGGGGCATCCGTCTCTCTGGAAGTAGCGCTGCCCAGCCAGGAGTCGGTGGCACGTGCGGCAGGTGAAGCAGTCAGGGTGGTACTGCTTCCTCATCGCCTCCACCGTCGGCTCCTGCGGCCCCAGCGCCTTGTGGCAGAAGGCACAGATGTCTGCAAGAAGCAGGGAGAGCGGCTGGGAGCTGTGTGCCTCAGTTTCCCTCAGTGGGGATGAGCCCATGCACAGCTGGGTCTCCCTTACCTCTGGAGCTGTCCCTCCCTGGGTCCCCATTCACATCCTGCCACTGCCGCTTGCCTGCTTGCTCCTGGGAAAATGTGGGTGGCTTCAATTCAGCAGGGAAGGTGGAAGGGGCCTGGCAAGCGGGGAAGGGCAAAGCCATGTTAGTTATAGCCTGCAGGTGGGGAAACTGAGGCACTGAGGGGACTGCACTCTGTTATCCTCACCTGGAGAGTGGCAGGTGCTGCAAGGTCCAGTTGCTGCAGTGCCAGACCCAGTGGTTCCATGGACAAGGGCTGGGGCACCTCAGAGAGGGGCAGGACTGGTGGGGATGCAGGTACAGGGGCCACTGTGTGGGTTTCTGCAGCAACAGACACATGTGGGGGTTTAGGGGATCAATAATGTCCAGTAACACCCCATCACAATAATGCCCTGTCACAACAACACCCCAACAGCTTTGCAGCAGCACTCGCTGACCTGCCCCAAAAGCAAACGCCATCGAAGCAGGAGGGACAAACAGCACCGATAAGCACCCAGCAATGGAGAGCAAACAGAGCCCGTCCCCAGGAGCCGGATCCATGCTGGGATGTGTGCAGGGGTTTGGGGAATAGCCCCCCATAAAATACCCCCACATCCCCTTCTGCATGCACAACCTTCAGCAAAGCATCTCCACAGCCTCCTCAGCCCCATCACCATCCCTCCACACTGCTCCAGCCCCCACGGACACCCCTCACCTCCGTTGGGTAACTGGGGGGGTGACAGCAGGATCTGGGGCTGGTGGGTGCCGGGGACCTCGGCACCGCCTGCCTGTGGCTCCCGCTGGGTTTTCTCCTTGGTGGCCACGTCCCTCCGTGGTGGCACGAGGGTGATGAAGATGGATGAAGCGATTCTTTTCTCTGCTTTCCCTGGCAACATCGCTGAAGCCATGGAAGGGCCGGATCGGGGGTTGATTCTAGGGAAAATAAGAAAGAGAGAGTAAAACTTGCAGGCACACTGGCAGCTCCTGCGGCCCTGCTGCCCTTCGGCATCAACTTGCTCCCTCCTCCCGGAAAGGGAGAAGGAACGAGTGTCCCCTCCCACGTCACAGCAATAAATGGTCCCATGCCTGGGAGGACACAGGGTACAGAGTCCTGGCGAGCCAGCAGCTGATAGCGTCCATTTTCACACCTCTGTGGCCAAATCCCACCTTTTCATAAGTATTTGCATCCCCTGTATTTCCTCTTATTGCTCCCACCCACCTGGGACTAAACTCCCCACGGGCAGCAGGAAGTACCCACCTTTCCTTTAAAACACAGAGCTGCTATAGGATTTTGCTTTTGCAACCCCTTTTTTTGAAATCTTTCTACATTCCCACTCCCTCTCTCCTTACCCCCAATTCCCTGCCAATCACTTCCAGACCTGCACATCTCCCCTTTTATTTATCCAGGTGGGAAAACTGAGGTGCAGTTCTGTGAATCACCACATCCCTGACACTGTCACATCCCCGAGCAGCACCCGGCAGCGCAGGCAGGATGCACCCGACCCCGAGAAACCCTGCTCAGGAAGGAAAAGGGCTGTTTATCCAACTTCCCAAGGGGAAAAGCAGCTGGGGCGAAGCTTCCCCTTCCCAAATGGAATAGATTGCGGGGTGGAACCCTGAGGCTTTAGTCAGGGTGCTGTGCTGGTGAAGCAGAATTCATCCCTGAGGTGAATCAGCAGCTTGAAAAATACCTGTGTGATGAGTTCCCGGTCTCATGCGGCTCTGCTCCCCCAAAATCCCACTCACGGGGGTCAGCACATTCTTTGTGGGGCAGACAGACTCCCCGAGGTGGGCGAAAAGCTTCGCGATGTTCCTGCCGGTGACTTCAGCCTGTGACTCAAGCAGGGAAGGGATTAAAGAGGAAAAAGCACCCGGAGCACTCGGCTCCCTCTTTCCCTCCCTCCCCGCCGGCTACCGGCCTTGCCCAGCTCCTCACCCGCCGCAGCCGCCGCTTTTCCTCCTCCCCTGCGGAAACTGGGGGGGAAAGAAAAGAACAATCATAAAAAAAAAAAAAAAGAAAAAAAGAAAAAAAGAAAAAAAGAAAAAACCAACCTAAAAAAGAAGAAAAAAATTCTCCGAGGTTAATGGGAACCATGTGCTCATCGCATTCCTCTTTGTGCCGGGGCTGACGGGATCCCGGCGGCCCCGTCCCCCCAGAGCCCCCCGGCCCGGGGCCATCGGGGTGGCCGAGGCTCGAGGGGGGCATTAATGGGGTCCCCCCTCCCCATGCAGCTCCATCCTGGTTTGGGGTGGCCGAGGCCGCACTGGAAAGGAATCCCCCTGGTCTCCCTGAAATCTCCTGGGGTGGAAGCTCAGGTGGGATTGAGGGAACAGGGCCAATTGCGCGGTGTCCCCACAAGCCCCAAAACTGGGATGGGTTACAGCCCTCTGGAGCTGCGCCTCAACTCAGTCCCCTGCCCCAGGGACCTCTCAGAGGGTGCTCCGAGGACACCCAAGGAAAAAGGGATGGGATGGGGATACACAACGCTGGGTGTCCCACCCCCAGTGGTCCCACTGTCCTCTTGCCCCTCACCTGGGGGTGGCCTTGCAGCCCCCCGGCATCTCCCGTGTCCCACCGTGCAGCCCCACAGCTCCCTGTGCCCTACCTGGCAGTGCCTGTCCCCTGTGGAGCAGTGGCCCCACCGTGTCCCCCTGCCTGGGACCCCCCATCCCTGCCCTGGGAGAGTCCCCAGTCCCCTCCCTGGGGGTGGCTCTTGGTCCCCATCCTGTCTCATCCCAGGATGACTGCGGTCCTTATCCCATCACCTGGGGTGTCCCGTGTCCCATATTGGGGTGTCCCCTGTGCCCTCCTAGGGGGAGGATCCCAATCCCACACCTGGGGTGGTCCCTACCTGAGGGTGGCCCTGTCCCGTACCTGGGGGGGTCGTACCTTGCGGGCGAGGTTCTCTGCCGGGACGGAGGGGTGTCGCCTGCCCGGAGGTGGCCCTGCAGCCTCTCGGGGGTGACCCTGTCCCCGTCCCTGTCCCCCACCTGGGGAGCCGCTGCGGGTCCCTCCGTGCGCTCCGCGGGCGCGGCGGGGGCAGCGGGAAGGCAGAGCCGCCCGGCATCACCGCCCCTTCCTCCCTCCTCCTCCTCCTCTTCCACCTCTCTTCCTCCTCCCCCCTGCCTGCCCCACAGCCCCGGGCGGAGGAAGAGGGGGGCACGTGTCCTTAGGGTGCCCCATTCACCCCCCGACTGCCCCACGCTCCCCAAAGTGCTTCGTGGGTGCCCCATGGCCCCGTGGGTGCCCTAAATGTTCTGGGATTGCCCCTTCCCAGGTTTTCCCATGGACCCCCCGAGAGCCCCACACACCCTCAGGGCACCCAACCCCAAGGGGTGCCCCGTGAGCCCCCCGTACACCCCCGGGGTGCCTGTGTACCCCGAGACAGCCGTAACATCTCCATATACCCCCTGGGTAACCCCTCTCCTCCAATACAGCCCCAGTTAGCCCCATTCAGCTCCATGCCCAAAATGCCCCATATTTCTTCTGTGCACCCCCAGGACACCCCTGTGCCGCCGTAGAGCCCCAGCATGCCCCATAAACCCCTATAGAGCCCCCATGCTCCAAACAACCCCAGACCCCCTCCTGCTCCCCCCTCTATTGGGAGTCCATGCCCAGGCAGCCAGAACCCCCCTCCCCAAACTGCACCCCACCTTCTCAGGGCCTGTTGTGTCCTGGCACAGCACAGCAGGCTGCAGGCAGGGGGAAACTGAGGCACAGCCAAAGGGTCACCCCACTCTGTGCCTCAGTTTCCCTTCCCAAGGAGGAATTTTACCCACCTCCCTCAAAAAGCTGCACCGCCACCATCCCAAGTGCCTTTCCAGCACAATGGGACCCCAGCTTGCTCTGCCCATGGATTTTGCTGGAAAAAAACCTTTATTTTCTGAGATTTATAACCCCTGGAGGCCCCTGACAGTGTGGCCCAGCTGCCAGCAACGATGGGACATCCATCAGCAGCCTGCAATCCCACTGGGACCAGAGGACAAACCCCAGCAGTGCTGCAACCTCGCAGAGTCCCCCCAAAAACCAGGGGCAACGTGAGCCTTCCCCCTGACCTCCTCCATCCCACGGGATGGGGTTGGACACCTTCCCGCAGCCCTTTTGGGGTTGGACACCATCCAGGAGCCCTTTTTGGGGTTGGACCCCTTCCAGGAGCCCTTTTTGGGGTTGGACCCCTTCCAGGAGCCCTTTTTGGGGTTGGACGCCTTCCAGGAGCCCTTTTTGGGGTTGGACACCTTCCAGGAGCCCTTTTTGGGGTTGGACGCCGTCCAGGAGCCCTTTTTTCCTCAGTCCCCATGGGGCATCGGTAGTGGGAGATTTTGGGGTGCCCAGCGAAGCCACCCCGAGTTTCTGCTGTCCGGTTCCTCATCGGGACGTCTCCCCCGATCCGGATCCCGCCCGGCGATCCAGGCGAGGCTGCTGGGCAAAATCCTGTGTGGGACAGAAGAGAGGAGCCCAAAGGTCTCTCAAGGTGGCCCTGGGGGTGCCCCCAGCCCTCACCCCGCGTGGCACGGGGGTGTCCCCTCTCACCTGCCTGCAGCAGGACTCCAGCAGCACCCCGGAGTGCAGCAGGCACCAGAGCTCCCCCAGCAGCGACACCAAGACGTGCAGGATGTCGGTCCATCGGCCCACGGTGAGGAGGAGGATGAAGAGGCCGCCCATCCTCACCAGCACGGTCCGGAACGCCGCCCCCCTGCCCGTGCTCTGCCGGGACTCCTCTGCGAGGACACGGCATTGGGGAACACTGGGACCTCGGCAGCCCCGCCACGGGGACACCAAGCATGCCGTGGCTTCATGTAGCCCTTATACACCCCCAGTACATCCCATGCACCCCCCATACAGTCCCAGGGCGCCTCAGCTACCCCCAGAACATCCCATGGACTCTCGGTACACCCCAGTACCCTCTGTGTACCCCTGGGATATACACACACCCTCTACAGAGCCCCAGGACACCCCACATACCCCTGTACACCCCCAGAATGTGCCATATACCCCCTACAGACGCCCAGGATACCCCACATACCCCCTATACGCCCCCAGAATGTACCATATACCCCCTTACAGACCCCCAGGACACCTCATATATCCCCAGAATGTACTATATACCTCCTTACAGACCCCCAGGATACCCCATATACCTCTGTACACTCCCAGAATGTACCATATACTCCCCACACACCCCCAGGACACCCCATATACCCCTATACACCCCCAGAATGTACCGTATACCCCTTACAGACCCCCAGGACACCCCATATGGGCCCTATACACCA
>JAWWMQ010000089.1:2120791-2131549 GCA_035047885.1 Chlorospingus flavigularis
CTGCAGACTCCCAGGACACCCCATGTATCCCCAGAATGTACCATATACTCCCTTACAGACCCCCCAGGACACCCCACATAGCCCTATACACCCCCAGAATGTACCATATACTCCCTTACAGACCTTCAGGATACCCCACATAGCCCTATACACCCCCTGCCTGTACTATATATACCACCTATACAACCTCAGGACAACCTATGTACCCCCTGCACACCCCATATACTCTGCATACACTCCCAGGACCCCCCTATCGGCCCCTCTACAGCCCCAGGCAGCCCTGAGTGGCCCCACACACTCCCCACTGCACCCCCAGCACACCCCACACGCCCCCCAGAGCTGGAGCATCCCCACTCACCCTGCATGTAGACGACCAGCAGGGTGTAGCAGATGCTCAGCGGCGTCCAGAAGCGCACGGCCTCGCCCGTGGAGAGGAAATCGCGGTTGATGAGCTCCACGGCGGCCAGGTCGGCCACGGCGAAGGTGAGGGCCAGGGCGTTGCGCAGCAGGCGCGGGATGCCGTGGCCCGCGGGCAGCAGCAGCAGGCAGAGGCCGCAGTAGCGCTGCCGGCTGTGCAGCTCGTACAGGGCGCAGACGTGGCGGGCCAGGCGCCGGGCGTGCAGCGCCAGCAGCCCCGCCAGCCCCGCCGCCAGCGCCAGGTTCCAGGTGCGGTGCGGAGCCCCCTCCAGCAGGAAGGTGAGGCCGCAGGACACGCCGCAGCCCAGGGAGTACTGGCACAGCAGGTAGAGCTGGCTGCTGTGGGCGCCCTGCAAAGCAGAAGGTGGGGAGGGGTCATTGAATCATGGAATCGGTTTGAGGACCTCCAAGATAATGAGCCCAACTGTTCCCCCAGCACTGGCGAGTTCATCTCTAATCATGTCCCCAAGTGCCTCATCCAAACACTTGTTGAACCCTTCCCGGGCCATGAGTCCAGCACTGCCCTAGGTAGCCTGTGCCAGTGCCTGAGCACCCTTCCCATGAAGGATTTTTCCCAATATCCAATCTAAACCTTCCCTGGCCCAGCCTGAGGCTGTTCCCTCTCCTCCTGTCCCTGTTTTCTGGGAGCAGAGCCTGAATCCCCCCTGGCTGTCTCCTCCTGTCAGGAACTGTGCAGAGCCAGAAGGGCCCCCCTGAGCCTCCTTTCCTCCAGGCTGAGCCCCTTTCTCAGCTCCTCAGCCCCTCCTGGTGCTCCAGCCCCTTCTCCAGCTCTATTTCCATCTCTGGATACACTCCAGCCTCTCAGTGTCCTCACCACAGAGGTCCCAGAACTGGAGGTGTCCCAGCAGTGCCAGCACAGGGGACAGGCGCTGCCCTGGCCCTGTGCCCACACTGGGACGAGCCAGGGGCCATCGGCCTCTTGCCCACCTGGGGACACCTGGCTGAGGTGCAGAGGGACCCATGCACCCCCTGCACCCACAGCCCCTCCATCCCCCGTGGGTGCTGAACCAGCACCCAGTCCCCAGCTCCATCCACACCGTACCCCACAGTGCCTCAGTTTCCCCCATGCCGTCTCACCTTGCCGAGGGAGAGGATGGTGCAGACGGCACGCAGGGAGAACTCCAGCACCACCAGGGCGGCCACACGGGAGCCCACCAGGGCCAGGAGAGCCGTGAGCACCAGCACGTGCAGCGGCTCCAGCAGCGGCCGCCGCGCCGCCACCGCCTCCTTCTCCGCCTGCCTCTCGGGGTTACTGGGGACAGCAGGGGGGACACTGGGACCTCGCAGCCCCACCACGGGGACACCAAGCATGCCGTGGCTTCATGTATATGTAGCCCCTATAGACCCCCAGTACATCCCATGTACCCCCCATATAGACCCAGAGCACCCCAGGTACCCCCAGGACATCCCATGTACTCTCTGTACACCCCATACCCTCTGTGTACACCCAAGATATATATACACACCCCCTACAGACCCCCAGGACACCCCATATGGGCCCTATACACCCCCAGAATGAACCATATATCCCCTTACAGACCCCCAGGACACCCCATATGGGCTCTATACGCCAAAATGGGGTGACAAGCCTTAGTGACATCCCCCTCTGTGCTGTGCAGCAGAGGCTGCAGCCCCTGCCCTGCACCCCTCGGTGCCAAGAGCCACGGCCCAACAGCAGATCCCAAAATCAGATCCCCAAAACCAACCTTCCCCCCCCGAGGGGACAAAGGGCCGGCGCTTACTTTGCACACTGGATGTAGAGATAAACCTTCAGGAGGCTGCAGAGCACCAAGACGGCGCAGGCACCCACCAGCCCTGCGGGGAAAGCAGCAGTGGGTCACCGGTGTCCCCTGGGCTGTCCCCAGGCCACCCTCAGGGTCTCACCTTGCAGCAGCGCATCCAGCAGTGCCCAGCCCCACGCCAGCCCGGGCAGCGCCGGCAGCCAGGACCCCAGGGAAAACATCTTCTATGGAGAGGAGCCACAGTGGAGCCAGGCCCCGGCTCCAAGGTCCGCGGGGTGGAGGCGGGGAGTGGCTCCCCCCGGCTGGTAAATCATTACTGGGGCAAGCCAGGGCAGCTGGAGCTCCGGCCAGACGAGATGAGCTCCAGCTGCCCCGTGGAGGCGAAAATTAGGAGAAGAGGGATGTGATGCACATGGAGCGGCTCAGGGACCACCAGCACCTTTAAACTCCCCCAACGCTGGCACTGCCATTCTCCTCTCCATCCTGAGGCGTCGCAGCGTTTCCGGTTCTGTCCCCTCATCTGCACCACCCCAAAGACCCCAAGACAACACCAAAAATAGAAAAACCTCTTTATTAACATCGGTGGTGGTGGCAGGAGTCTGTCCTACAGCCCTGGGGGCTGCTAGTGCTGAACCATGTTCCTGAGCTTGTCCCAAAAGAAGAGGCTGAGGACGGTGTGGGGGCCGAGGCGGAGGTAGACGGCACCGATGCCTTTGTACAAGCCCAGCAGCCCCTCTTTGCTGGAGATTTGCAGGACACAATCCAAAAACCCTCGGTAGAGCTTGCCCTGGTGAGAGAGGAGCCAGCTCTGCCCCCCTGCTGGATGGGAAAAGCCGCGTGTCCCCCGTGCCTTATCCAGAATGGCCTTACCGTGCCGTCGGCGTCCACGGGCTGGTTGTAGAGACGCGTGCTGATCGTGTCAAAAGGTGTCATTGTCACAGCCACAGCCACACCACTCACCATGCCCCCCGCCAGCACCGCCGCCCAGCTGCCCTTCCTGAACCACTGCGGGAAGCGCCGGCATCAGCTCTTCCCAGCAATGAGAGGGAGCCCGGGGGGCCGCGGGCGGCCGGGCCCGCGCACGTCCCGCTCACCTGGCGCTCGCAGACCCAGTCCTTGGCCGAGGCGAAGGTGGCGAGCTGCACGGCCGAGCCCACGGCCACGCGGGGCACGGCGCCCGTCACCCCCCGCCACAGCCCCACCACCCCGTGCTGCTGGTAGATGCTCTTGAAAGCGCCGGAGATGCTCTGGGGAAAGAGAGGAAATTGGGGAAAATGGGGAAAAATGGGAATGGTGCATCCCACCCGGCAAAATATCCCACCCCTGCTGGTCCTTGGTGACACGAAGCCCCTGTTGGCTTTGGAGAGATCTCAGGGGGTCTGGGTTCTCCGGATTCGGTATCGCGGCCCCACGTGCCTGTCACACCCCCTCTGTTCTCGCACTGTTATTTTTAGCATCATTACGGGGCCAAGCAGCCAAACAACAGCTTTAAATTCCTGCTGACCAAAATAGCACGGTCCCCGCTGGGGCCCGGAGCGTGCACGGACGAAGTGCCACCGAACCCTCTGTGTCCCCCCACCCCGACCCTGTCCCCACTCACCTCGTGGTTGTGCTGGTGACCCACGGCCATGGCCGACAGTGTCTGGGCTTGGAGGTGGGTCTTGACCTTGGGGGGGACAATGCCAGGTGACAAAACCCTCCAATGGCCCCGCTGGGACCGGCTGTGCTCCCCTCATTTTCTTGGCAGATTTTGAGGGGAAGTTTCAGCCCCTCCGACAGACGTGGGGGACACAGCTGAGTAACGAAGTGGTAACTCCAGACTTTGAATCCCGTTTGCTTTACCCCTCTCTCCCAGGGCAAACGCCCACTGCTGGAGCTCTGCAACCCCAAAAAACCCTCTAAAATGGGAGGAGGGGGAACATCCACAATTTCTTTTGGGATTATTTCCTTATGGGGGAGTTCTCTGCTGGTTTCCTGAGGGGGATTTGGGGGACAAAGCAGGGGGAGAGCATGCACAGCGCAGCCCCACATTTTGGGGGTGAGGGGGGGGATGAAGCAAAGTGGGGGAAGAGAGAACGCACCAAGCCAGTGTTTATAGGATGCAGCCAAGATGCCGAACCTTTGGGGGGATCCCCAAAACACCCCCCTCCACACCCCACAGCCTTTGGGACGGAGCAGCACTCACCAGGTACGCGGGGCTGCCCACGATGGCTCCCACCGCCCCGGCCACGGCCCCGGCGGCCACGGTCCCGCCGGGATACCCGGTCCAGCCGGCGTCCTCGGCGTGGGAATAGCAGTAGAAGCGGACGCCGTTCATGAGCCCCTGGTAGAGCAGCCCGGCCGCCAGCCCCTTCTGCAGCCCCCGCAGCCCGTCCGCCCGGCACACGGCCACGGCCGCCCGCAGCACCCCGCGGTACGGCCGGGGGTACGTGCCCGGGGGCTGCAGCTCGCCCTGCAGCTGCAGCCGCGTCTTCACCACCTCCAGCGGGTTGGTGAGGAAGCAGGCCAGGCAGCCGGCCGTGGCCCCCAGCACCAGGTCGGTGGCCGGGGGCACCCCCCCGGTGGAGGGGGGGCTGTTTTGGGGAGGGTACTGGAATTCCTGCAGGGAATCGGGAGGGCGGGGGGCGAGGGTCCCCGCCGCCATCCGGCACCTGCCCGCGGGGGTGGCCCCAGGCTCCACCTCCCCGAGCAACCGCAGGGAAAAAAATCCGGGGGGAGCGAGAGCGAGCGAGCGCCGCCTCCTGCAAAGCAACCCCCCCCAATCCAGCCCCCAATTTGGGGAAGGGATGTGGGGCAAAGGTCGGGCTGGGGGTGCGAGTCCGGCCCCCCCCGACACCGGCGCGGCCCCGGCAGCCGCGTCCAGCCGGGCCCGCTCTCACGTGATGGTGCTGCCCCGGCGCAAATAGGGAAAAGCAGGCAAAAAAAAGGGCGGCAACATTAAAATGGAAACGGGGGGAGAGGAATTTTGGGGGTGCACGCAGTCACCCCCCCCCGCCCCAGCCAGCCTGGGGAGGAGGATGAGGACTGGGAAACTCGCCGCGCTTGTGGCCGCGGTGCGCGGGGACTTGCAGAGGGTCTCGGCCGCCTGTCCCGGTGCTTTGAAATTGGAGCTTCCCGCGGAAAAATGCTGCGGGGGGTGGGGATGTCGGTGTCCCGCCCCCCGCCGTGGATTCCTATTTTTGGGGCTGCGCAGGGACCCCCTGGTACCCCACGGCCGAGGCACCGCGGTGGTTACTGAGGGGCAGGACGTGCGGACCCCCCCCATATCCCAGCGAGTGCACAACCCCTCCCCTGCCAGCGGCTGTCCCGGTACCCCCCACCACTTTCGTTTCGATGCCAGAAGCCAAGGAGGGTTTATGGGGACAGTGGGTGATGCTGGGGGCTGGCCCCATGGCTGTTTCTTTCTCTTCTAGACTGGACTAGATCTCCTGGATCCAGGGATAAGCAAGGACAAAGCATGAAGACTCTGTGTCCTGATGGGTAATTCCCAATTGAAGCCATAAACGTGTCCCACTGCAGGGTTAACACTGTTGAGGAGCTCGAGGTGCACATCCTCCCCTCTTTTCATCCAAATCCCCCCTTCTGCCTGCCCAGAGCCGTCCCACAGGCTCCAAAGTGATGGCAGGAGGAGCAGCAGCCCCAGTGGCAGAATCTGATGTGGGGCCAAGGCTGAGTTACCAAGGTCTATTTATTTGGGGAGGGGGAAAAGGAAGCAAATGTATGTACATATACATTCAGTCACATATGTTTCCTCCCAGAAAAAGGCCCCGTGAACTTATATTACATGAGAAGGTCTCCGGGTTATTATTATTGTTATTAATATTATTTAAAAGCTGGGGTTGTGCCCCAAAGTGCTCGTTGTGGAGCGCAAGTGGCGATGGGTCCTCGCTGGCCTCAGATGCAGTGAGCTGAGGAGATGGGGACGTGTTTGGTGGCAGCCACATGACAATGTCCCTCAGGACACCTGAAGAACATGGCACTCCATCTCTTCTCCCCCAGTGCACAGGGTCAGCATTAAAACCATAAACCGGCTGCTGAGACTTCCTAAAACCATGTTTAAGCCAAATATTTGGCCTTGTTCCTTTCTTCCTTAGCCTCAAATCTCCTGGATCGGCTGAGAGTGGTTCCATGGAGCTCGGAGGCCCCGGGGGAGCTCTCCAGAAGGAGGAGGAGACGGGGCGGTGCCGGCTCCTCCTCCCAGCACAGCGGTGATTGTATGAGCAACAAAACATGCACGGTAGCGACTGAGCGTTCCCACCTCGCCCCGACCCTGTTCGAAAATGAACAAGTCCTCAGTCCTGCTCCCCACCAGAATGGGGATGTTTGTCCCAGCCCACACTGCTCCCACCCTCTCCCTCACTACTACTGGGACATTATTCTGTGAAAGGCAAATTATTTGCCCCGTGGCAGCTGGACAAGGAGGAAGGTGCAGGTGGTGAAGCGTCTGGCTGCTCCCCAAACCACGCCGGGTGTCCCTGGCTCGGTGGAGAGCGCGGGGTCCACGCTGCAGGCACGGCCCTGGTGGGGACCAAGCGATGGCAGGAGGGTTTGGGGTGCCAGCTGCCCAGATACAGGCCCTGATCCCCAAAACTGGCCCCGTGAGCTGTCCTCCCCTGGGCAGGGTTAACACCAGGGGTCCCGCTCGGCCCGGCCCCGGCAGAGGCTGTCGCTGCGCTGCCAGGCGCTGTCGATGAGGCTCTGGGCATCCTCACACTTCTTCTTCACAGCAGCATCCAGAATGGCCTTGTGCTGGAGATCGACCTGAAACATGGGTGGAAGGAGGGGAACAGCCAACAGTCACTTCTCCCTCTCGCTGTAAAACCACCTCAAACAAACCACCTCACAAGCCGCCTGTGTTGTGGATACGGTGACAGCGGGGCTGACCCACATTCCTCCCACTCCCCTTGCCACCACTGGGTGCTCATGGCTTGTCTTGCCAACCCCCAAATCCCACATCCTGTGATTATATGGAGCCATAGGAGCTCCCTGGCTCTCCTGCCCTTTGTGGGAAATCTGGGTTCACCCTCCAGGGACAAATTCATCCCTCTGCTCTCCCTCACTCAATGAGGGTGTGAGGCAGCCCCACATGCTCACCTGGTAGATGTTCCTCCACGCAACGTTCAGTGCTGACAGGAACCTCTCCAGTTCTGTAGTGCAACTAAAATAAAGGACCCAGGGGGGCAGGAACTCCTTGCTGTCCTGAGCAAACTCCTAAACACCAAGAGAGGCCAGGTGTCAGCACTGGGTGCTCACCCAGCCCCGGGCAGCAGGTCCCAGAGCCCTGCCCTCACCAGGATGCAGTACTCCTTGCCAGCCTCCGTGGAGACAGCGGTGACATCGGTGAGCTCCGCGGTGCCCAGCGAGCGGAAGAAGCTGGTCTGGCAGTCCTCGTGGCACGTGAAAACCTTCTCATCTGTCAGCACCAGGCAGCAGGGAACGCACGGCGTCGGGGCAACACCCTGGGGGATCACCTGTGTGGGGTGGGGAAGGGGGATAAAACCTGGCACGATGGAGCCACATCTCCATGGGTGCCCTGTGGGGAAACCCTGCAGGCTCAGGATAAAGCTGCCTGCTCCATCCTGACAGACATTCCTGCTCCCTTCAGCAGCGCCAAAGGGGCTAAGGCAAAGCACCCAGGCTCGGGGCCTGTCCCCAGCTCACCCCTTTGGAGACAGCCTGGCAGAAGTACTGCATCCAGTCTGCCATGTCCTCCTCGTTGTCGGCGCTCAGCTCCAGGGAGGGCCGGTCCGTCAGGATCACCTGGAAGGAGTGGGGCCGGTCGGTGGTGTTGGAACGCCGGCATCCCCCGCACTGCTCGCCGCTGGGAGAGAGGGGGAGGAGGGACGTGAGCGGGATGGATGGGCCAGCACGAGCCTGAGAACAGCCTCTGACTGCCCTCCCTGGGCAGCACCTCACCCCTGTTCCCACAAACACTCATTCCCCATCCGTGACATCCCCTGGGATTGCTCTAAGGATCATCTCTGGGCTCTTCACATTGCAGGAGAGCTGGAGTTGAGCACAGTGGGTCTCCCAGCAGGGCTCTTGGAGGGATGCATCACCCTTCAGAGGCCAAGGCCCCTTCCAAGGAAGGCAATGAGCCCATTTTCCAGTGGCATCACCTGAGCCAAAACAAATGGGCACCTGCCCCCAGGCAGGAGCAGCTGGGATTCCTGCAGCATGGACCAGGCCATGATCCAACCTGGAACCCCTCCTGGACATCCCAAGTAGCTCCTGCTCCCCAGATGCCCATGGAGTCTGGGTTCTGTGTCCTACCAGCCACTCACCCCATGTTGATGGAGAGCAGAGGGGTGACGTCCGTGCGATCGGGGTACTGGTACAAGATCCCATTGCTGTTGTTTGGGAAGATGAGAGAAGGGGGAACTGGGGTCAGCCCAGCTCTGGTATCCCCTGCCCTTGGTCCCACAGCCACCCCTGCCCTGCCCTCCACCCCTGCAGCCCTGTGGGGTCACATTCCTGCTGCTGGGCACCCACAAACTGGGGCTTTAGCCACCAAACCGGTGGCTTGGCCCCTTTAGGTGGCAAGATGAGTCCTCTCCACCTCCCAGGCAGCTCTTGGGCAGCAAACCCAGCACCTTCTCCCAAGAGCCCTGTGTGACCCCAGCCCTGCCCCAGAGCCCCAGTGCCCACCTGAGCACCACGAAGCAGGGCTTCCACTGCTCCTTGCCCAGGTAGGAGGTGCCTGCCTTGTAGTGCAGGATGCCATCCTTGGTGACAGCGTGTTCTGCAGAGGAGCAGCTGCTGCTGGAGGGTCCCAGTGCCTCATCCATGGGATCTTCCCAGTGAACGAGGCCGTAGAAACGCACAACCACATTGCAGGCCTGGAAGAACCACGAGAAGTCAAGGGAGTCTCCTGTGAGCCTTCATCACCTGCACTGATGGTGGTGATACCCAAACTCACCTCACACTTGGACTCCTGTGCCACAAACTTGGCAAGTGCCAGTTTCTCCATGGTGGCATCCGTGAGGATACTGGGATAAGGGGGCTCCCGGCACCCTTTGATCATGGCTGACTTCAAGGAGACCAGGAAGAACCTGAGAGGGAGGCAGAGATCTCTGACAAGGCTGGGGCAAACAGCCCCTCATCTCCCTCGTACACCTGGTGCCCAAGGGGCTCCCCTTAACTGTGAGCCCCTGGTCTTCCAGACCAAAGAGCTGCAAAATCAACCTACAGAGCAAAGGTGATGGGAGCCTGCAAAGTCTGAACTCCAGAAAGGAGACAGGTGACACCCAGAGGTGGTCACTCATCCCAGCACAGATCCCAGGATGGCTTGATGGTCACTTCCCTGAGCTGCCAGCACACACAGAGACCTGGGACATGCCTTGGAGCTCATCCCTACTCATGCCAAGTGACACAAGTGACACGTGGTCTGCATTGCCCAGAGTCCCAAAGCTCAGACTGAGGGATGGAGTAACTCTTGATCCAGGGAAGATACTTTGGTTTTATCCATGCCTGAGGCATTTCCAGCTGTCAGCTGGGTTCAGCCAGTGGCATCAAACCCCCAACCCCCTCGTGGGTGGCAGGACTGTCATGAAGGGCTGTCTCTGGAGTCTCCCACTGTCCCCAAGTCCAAGAGTCCCAGAGTTCTGTGCTCAGTTCCCCACTCACTCGGTGAGAGCCACGTCGGCAGTGTCCAGCAGGAACTGCTTCCTCCGGTTGGTGCACACCAGGGTCACTGTCTGCTGATCCAGCCCAACCTGTGCCACACAGCAATGGTTAGGGAAGCCAGGCTGACTGGCCTGACTGGGCTTCTGACCCAGGGAGAGGGGCAGTGGTCACTCTGCTGCCCAAAGACATGGGCACCCACAGACGTGGCGTCACTGCCAGCTCTCCCAGTCTCTAAAGGTTCACTGCCCATGGACACAAAGCCACCCTCACCCCTGGGCAGGTGAGAGCTGCCCCTGGCCAGGCTCACCGAGATGTAATCCAGCTCGTTGTAGGACACGGCCTCCTCCACCATGTACGGCTTCTCCGCTGCCCCTGGCACAGACACAGAGAGCCACGTCAAGGGGAGCACTGCACCCCCTCTGCAGCAGCACCTGCAGACCCAGCCATGGCCCAGGCAGCACAGAGCCACGGGACACAGAGCCAGGGTCCTGGGGGACAAGTCAATCTGAGCTCCCTGCTGTGAGCTCAGGGAATCAAGGGAACTGGCAGTGAAGGCAATGATGGCCTAATCCATACACAGGCCAGGGATGGTGTCACAGACATCTTTTATGAAAATCCTTTCCTTAGGATTTTTTTCTCCTGAGAAGCTGACAGGCCTCAGGAACAAAATGTACACATTGATTATCTGCTGCTGTGGAATGCAACAGGTGCATCTGGGATTGGCCCATGTTTGTTGTTTCTAATTAATGGCCAATCACAGTCAGCTGGCTCGGACTCTCTGTCCGAGCCACAAACCTTTGTTATCATTCCTTCTTTTTCTATTCTTAGCCAGCCTTCTGATGAAATCCTTTCTTCTATGCTTTTAGTATATTTTTAATATAATATATATCATAAAATAATAAATCAAGCCCTCTGAAACATGGAGTCAGATCCTCATCTCTTCCCTCATCCT